>CM046039.1:79310080-79910080 GCA_025215565.1 Flaveria ramosissima | reverse complement strand
GTTATATGTCCCGTACAGGGCTCATTTAAGCCCAAATTAAACATGGGCTCATTTAAGCTCTACACGATTCAAGCAGCAAGCCCAACTCTAATAACCCAAACACGAAGCTAAATAATGTGAAGGATTAGCCCAAGAAACTTTAGGGGAGTTGTTCGTAAGAACTAAGAAGAATGGATGATCAATCTCGTCAAAAATCACACGTATGTAAACGAAATGATCTATTCGATCAATCAAATTCATCAAATCTTGTTGTTTTTTCTTTCTGAATTCGTATTTCATCTGCAATGTGTTCATCCACGCTGATTTGGGTGTTTAATCGAGTGATTGCAGAGGGATAATCGAAACGATGAAGAAGGTGAAGCAGAAGCTGTGATAATTGGGGGTATGGTGTTAGATATACACGCAACTCCTTCCATTCATCCAAACCCTAGAACTACAGCTCCTGGTAAGGTATGAGTTATCAGAAATTCCACTTCGAGACTTTTAATCTGCTGTAAATTCTAAATAATGTATTGTTATAGTTGTTATTATGAGATTATGCGTTATGACAAGCAAATTTGTAAATAAATTGGTAGAAATTATTCTAATTGAATCCCTTAATTGGGTGGTAGTAGACTAGCAGGATTAACCTAAAAAGTTTTGAATGTGTATGTTTGTAATTTGTAAAGCATAGGGATTATGATTTTGTACAATGGATGTTTGGATGACTATTTGAAAGTGATTATTGCAACTTGAAGGCACATGGTTAGTTAATCACAGAATCAGTTGATTAGGGGTTGTTTGGGATTGATTAATTTAAACAGTTTATTGGCCTATCGTAGATGGTTTTCAGTGTTTGGATGAAGAAAAGTGTTTATGCTTTTCTGCTTAGTGGCTAATGTGTAGTGGATTATAATTTACAGTAATGAGTTTGAGATTGCTTATTTCAAAGTGATTAATGTTAGTGGATTATAATTTACAAGTAAGTTGATTCTTTGCTTTTCTTTATAAGCATAAGTTGTTTAAATAAGCAATCCCAAACACCCCCTAAAGCGAGATACGGGTAGTTAAGTTTACATTTATCTAAGCAATTAATTTTTCTTATAACTCCTCACCCGCTTCTTGAAGTCTAATTATATGATTAGAATCAGAATCATCTTTATCCAAGCACCCCAAATAGACCATGTCGACACTATGCTGCAATAATTAGCTCAATTGTGCATCCAAACACCCATGTATGCACTCATTTTGTATCAGTTCTTGACTTCTTGTATATAGGTGCAATATGCAGCAGGTGGTGTAGCGAGGAATATTGCTGAGTGTGTATCAAAACTTGGAACAAAGCCTTACATGATAAGTGCATTAGGATCGGACATGCCAGGTCAGCAATTACAATAGTATGCACTATGCGTAACAATTTTAACCAGTTTACTTAAACCGGTCAATCCATTTTATGTTTCATCTCCCACGAGTATGAGAAGTTCAAAGGATTTGACATTGTTAGATTCAACAGGGAATTTGCTGCTGGAGTACTGGAAGTCTGCAGGATTATCATTAGAAGGTAGACTTGTTTAAGGGCTAATTCAGATATTAGAGCTATTAAATTAGAATTTTTTTAAGAAAGAAAACGCCTTTAAGGTTGATATGAATATATGGTCTTATTTTTTGTTTATGTAAGGCATTCGAATGGGTAATGAGATTGAGACTCCAGTTGTATGCATTGTCTTTGATACTGAAGGAGAACCGGCTGCTGGTGTTGCAAGTGTTGAATCACTTGTAAGTAGTCTTTAAAATTGTATGGATTTTGCATGATGTTATTTCCAAATAATTAGAGGTGACAACTTTAGTTATTTACTTATTAATGGATCGATTTGGGTTATGGTTTATCCCTAAGGGTGGACGGGGTCGAACTTGGGTTCACGTTCGGGTTGATTCGGGATCAGAGACTCAATCCAACTCGTTTAACCCATATCTGTTACCCACCCTTCCATTTTGTCACCTCTAAAACTAACAGTCATAACTAAGTGATTGTTTTGTTATTTGTCCTAGGAACGGTTTCTTACACCCGAATGGATTGTACAATTTAAATCCAATATAGCATCAGCTCCTATTGTGATGGTTGATGCAAACCTAAGTCCACCAGCTCTAAAAACATCTTGCCAGCGTATGTACCCTGAAAAGAAATTTAAAAAACAATAAAAAGCAATTTTCTTTTTTGTTTCTTTCAATTTTTGTATCTTCTACTTGCAGTGGCGGCGGAGGTTGGCACCCCAGTGTGGTTTGAGCCTGTATCTGTAGCAAAGTCAAAAAGAATTGCTTCCATTGCCAAGTATGTGAGTCCCTTGCTCAAAACTCATGTATTTAAAATTGCAAACCTGAAATATATAACTTTTTAGCGTGATATCGTATAAACAAGGCCATATTTGTAGTTGAATATATAATTTTGCATGAATATTTCTTGTTTATAAAGAATTGTTCTAGTTAAGAGGTGGTAAATTTAACCAACTTATTGTGAAGATGTTGATTTAGTTTATGTTCTAAAATCATTAAAGTACCATAAAAGGATACGAGTCAAACTGGTCAAAAGTTGCCCAAAATTCATTTTGATTTCATAAATGATAAAACCTCATAAATCATTTTATCCAGAAAGATGTATTATTTCAAAATACTATTGTTTTTTGCAATGATATTTGGCTCACTAAATATTTTTAAAAAAACTCCATTTTTTGGGACCAAAAGTGGATAGTGTCCACTCAACCATACGATACAGAAAAGTTAACATTATGACTTGTTACTCATCCTGTATGTTTTGCCACCTCTCACATCATTCCATTCTTTACAATTTACAAATAGTTGCGTTTATAGTTGCATTGATGTAATCTAAGCTTCAAATGTTGAAGTTTATCTTTCTAACTTCTTATATAATCTTTTATATCCACAAAATTTCCTTACAGGTAACATTTACTTCACCTAATGAAGACGAGCTAATTTCCATGGCGAATTCTCTATCTAACAAACAAAAGTTTTCCCCAATTAGAAAAAATAACAACACCACAATATCATCTCTATTCCAACAACTAAAACCTGCAATATGGGTTTTACTTGAGAGCGGAATTAAAGTGATTGTTCTAACCCTCGGGTCAAAAGGAGTATTATTATGCTCTAAAGGGCGTTTTAACTTTCAACATACCGTGCCAAAAAGAAACAACAACTCACACGACATAGGCAAAAAGCTATACGGAACCATAAGTCAACTCTGCCCGTCTGGCCGGTTTTCCAGCGCATTAAGGCTTGAAGAAAGGTCTAGTGTTAGCCCGTGTGTGGTGCATTTGCCAGCTGTACAATTGGCGTCGGTTGTGAGATTGACGGGCGCCGGTGATTGCTTGGTTGGTGGGGCGGTTGCTTCAATTTGTGCGGGTTTAGATGTTATGCAAAGTGTTGCAGTTGGGATTGCAGCTGCTAAAGGTGCTGTTGAGGTGGAAACAAATGTACCCACTGGTTATAGTTTGGATCAAATTGCAGGTATGCTTTAGAAGTTAGTTATAATTTTAAAAACCATGTGTAGATGCGTCAATATCAAACCGTTATTAGAACGGGTCAATCCAGGTTATGGTTTATCTCTAACGCGTGTTTTTTCTACTGCAGCCGATGCAAGATCAGTATACTTGGGTGCAAAGGTTATCTTTAGTGAATCGATGATGTAAACCATTGTCGTCAAGGGGTTCCTAAACGTCAAATGAAGCATGTTTTACAAGCCAATTTTGAACATTTGTTTGATCTTTAATCAGTTATTACATAGAAGTGAACGTTATGTACTGAGATTCGCTATTCGGATATTTGAAGCTTTCTTGAATCTGTATTGTGAAATCTGTTTTGGGTTGTCGTTAAGTCATTACATGTGTTCTTGTGGATTTACTTGTAAATATTTGGGTGTAAACAGGTTTTCAAGCTCTGTAAGGCTTCAACTCGGCTTGTCGAGCTTTAGTCGGGCTTGTCTCGTATATTATTCATTAATTGTTTAATTATTATTACTATTATTATATTTTTTGAACGGCAGATGTACGACTTTGCTTCAGATGATATATGTTATTTTAATCGGGACCATATATCCTTTTCCCAGCCGAGACTGCACCCCCAACCCCTCAGAATGAAACCCACATCTAGGAAAACATTTTTGTGTATTGAGTTAAACTTAAAACCAAAACCTATATATATGTAAATGTTTTGGGTATTTAGTTTTAACCACTTGAGTTAAAAATCATTGCTAGTTTAATCATTATATATTCATAATTTTTTACATATCTATAACGTATTTGTACTTATAATTATATATTACCTACGTATTTATTTTTATCATAATTATATATATAGTAATACTTATGTCATTATACAAATATGTATTAGATGGATCTAACAACTCCTGTGTGAGAATGATCTACTGGTTTTGACCGAAAAGATAAGTGCGAGATAGAGTAAGAAAGACATAGTTAATGAAAAAGTGAATGAACTCCGCCTTTAGTTTCTTCTCTTATTTATATAGATATCGTATGATGTATGTATGTTGTCATGGGTGGTCCCTTAAAATATAACTGAATTTATCATAACATCTCGAGGATCTGTTTATACCATTTGTGTGTGTGCCACATGGGCTTTGTCGATCATGGGTTTCCGCCCAACCTCGACTTTTTGTTAGATCCGGATCACGTATTCGGTACCTTACCTCTTCAAACTCATTAAAGCTTGCGAACTTAATCAAGCAAAGCATATGAATCTAGGCCTCGAGCTCATTTACTATACAAGCTCAAATTTAAGGCTCGGGCTTATATTTAACCCAAGCTCTATTTAAGTTTTTAGCAAGTCGATCTCGTGTAACTCATCACCCGTTGCATATTTATACTTCACCCATCATTTCTTGTACTTAGTGAAGTCTTTAGAGAGGGTATCTTTAGTGGGATTCTAAACTTCTTGATTTTCAGTGAAGAAGCCTCTGAAATTGTAGATTTTGGTGATAATATTATTCAAGAATGAGTGAATGATTATGAGTTCACTCATTGACGTTATCAAATCTCACTGTTACTCCATAAAATCAGGTAAAAATACTGTAGTATTCGCATGCAATCAGCTTATAAATTTATACTCCAAACATGGGATCATAAAAGATGCTCGCAAGGTGTTCGATGAAATGCCTGAACGAAATGTATTCACTTGGAATGCAATAATCTCTGCCTATATCAAATCCAATAACTTGGGTCAATCTGAACTTCTGTTTGATGCAGCCCCATGTAAAGATTCAGTGACTTACAATTCGATGTTGTCGGGGTATGCAAACACTGAGGGATATGAACGAAAGGCGATTGATTTGTTTAAAAAGATGCATTCTTTGAGGCATGAAGCTGGAGTTGATGAGTTTTCATTGACTAGAATGTGTAACTTGACAGCAAAGTTAGGGAGTTTTTGGTACGCGAAGCAGTTGCATTCGTTTATGGTGAAAACTGGGAATGATGTAAGCGGGTTTGCAGTGAGTGCGTTAGTTGATATGTATTCAAAATGTGGGTGCTTTAATGAAGCTTATGACGCGTATAATGGCTGCAGTTATGGGTCAGTTGATGTGGTTTCAAAGAATGCAGTCGTGGCTGCGTGTTGCAGAGAAGGAGAACTAGACATGGCTATGAAACTTTTTGCATATCAGCCCGAATTGAACGATGTGGTTTCTTGGAATACAATGATCGCGGGTTATGCCCAAAACGGGTATGATGAAAAAGCCATTGAATTAGCTCGTTGTATGGAGAAAAACGGGTTTAGATGGAATGAACACACTTTCACTAGCGTTCTAAACGCGTGTTCGTCTTTAAAGTGTTTAAAATTGGGGAAAGAACTTCATGCTAGAATCTTGAAAGAGATGATAAACTTGAATTTGAATCCTTTCATTAGTAGTGGGATTGTTGATGTTTACTGCAAATGTGGCAACATGAAGTATGCAGAAGCATTCTATTCACAAATCGGTGTCAATAATATGTTTTCCGCCACATCAATGATTGTGGGTTACTCTTCACAACAAAATATGTCACAAGCGCGACGAATATTTGATTCTTTAAAGGTAAAGAATTCGGTTGTTTGGTCTGCAATGTTTTCTGGTTATTTAAACTGCAACTGTAGTGAAAGTGTGTTTGAGTTATTTCACATGTTCAAACACCAAGAAACATCTGTTCCTGATGATTCAATTTGGTCCACTTTACTTGGTGCATGCGCGATGCAGGCGATCATAGATCCTGGAAAACAAATTCATGGTTACATAATAAGAATGAAGATCCAACCGAATGTGAAAATAATAAGTTCGTTAATCGACATGTATTCAAAATGTGGAAACATACTATACGCGCTAAGGATATTCAGAAGAGTTGAGGTTAAGGATGCAGTCATCTACAATGTCATGATATCTGGTTTTGCTCACCATGGCTATGAACAACAAGCATTTAACCTTTTTGATGAAATGGTTAAAGACGGTTTTACTCCTGATAATGTAACTTTCATTGCTATATTGTCAGCTTGTCGTCACTCGGGGTTGGTTAAAACAGGTGAAAAGTACTTCAAATCGATGACAGAAAAGTATAACATAACACCTGAACTCGATCATTACGCGTGTATGATTGATCTTTATGGGAGAGCTAATGAATTAAAAGAAGCAATGGAGTTTATGAGAAAGATTCCTATAGAACTAGATGTGGTTATATTGGGGACATTTTTAAGTGCTTGTAAGCTGCATAAGAATCTTGCATTGGCGCGAGAAGTTGAAGATGAATTGTTGAGGATCGGCGGGGAGAGTGGGACCCGGTATGTACAGTTGGCGAATGTTTATGCGTCAGAGGGGCGATGGGGCGATATGGGGAGGATAAGGAAGAAGATGAGAGGGAATGAAGTTGGTAAGATTGCTGGTTGTAGTTGGGTTCATGTTGGGAGTAAAGTTCATAGTTTTACTTCTGGTGACATGTGTAGGTTTGAAAATGTAGCTTTATATGATGTTTTGGATATTTTGATTATGGAAATGAGCCAAAAAGAAGAGATTCAACTCTGTTTTTGATGTTAATGATGGTTGAAGTATGCTTTCAGAGTATATATGTTGATGTTTAGAGTCGACTACCGGGGTGGCTTTAATCTAATAAAAACATAACATATTAGCTTTGACGAATAAATACTAACTTGGTGATACTAACAACTAACGATTAACCTTCCGTTCAAAAAAAAAGATGACGTTATTTGATAGACGGTGACTTGACATATGCCCACATGTGCAAATGGAAAAGATGACATGTGCCAGCATCATGACGTTTTTGAGCTTTGAAAAGCTTCATTTCCTTTTGCCCAATAAAAAGATGACATGTGGTAGCATCGTAGCACTTTTTACGATCTGAAAAACACCAATGGAGATTTTGTCGTCCATGTAACATCTTTTGATTGAGTTATAATTTCATATAATCTATTGTAACAATCAAATAAATATACCCAAATAGCTATTTATGTAAAAACTTTAGTCAAAACAGTTTTTCATGTGATTTAACCAAATATACATTATAAAAAATGGTAACTTAAATCTCTAAAAAGTAAGTTGATTTGGATCGTTTTTGTTTTCTAAAAGAGTAAGGTCTATTCGAATCATACAATTTATCAAAATAATTTTTATAAAACTTGCTAACTCGGATTGAAATAACGTAAGACCACCCACCACTACCGCCTCCCGCCACCACCTAACGCCACCGTCCCATCGTCATTTTACCAATAGTCTCGACAAGAACAAGAACCATCTTTAAAAGAGTGAAACCGACTTCTATCTCTTAACACGATCTCAACCCTAAAGATTTTCGAAACAAGTTTCATAACCTTATGACAATCCTTACAAACCCTCAAATTCTTAACAATTCTTACTACTTTTCCATCACACAATCTTGACATCGCGAACGCAAGAGCTAGTTTTTCGCTATGTGTAACTACCGCATTTTCCTTTTCCTCATCTTCGATATCGTGTAAAACACTACCAACTACCTCTGGGGCGTACCCCCCTTCAACCTTAAGTCGTAGCATAATCTTTTCAAGACTTGCATACGCCTCGTCTATAACCTCGTTTTGCCCATCACCCGCAACAAAACTATACATGATTTTATCTACCTCAACCATACTCCAACCGGGGCTTTTCGTGATCCGTTGACTATTCATTGACTTTCTCACGCTCGCCACGCTCTTCCATTTCCCAGCAACCGCGTATATGTTTGATAACAAAACGTGGTCACCTGAATCATCAGGGTCGAGTTCGTCTAGCTTCTTTAAAGCAAACTCAGCTAACTCAACGTTACCATGAATGCTACACGCACCCAAAAGTGTTCGCCAGATAACAGCATTCGGTTTAACTGGCATTTGAGTTATGAACTCGCGGGCTTTTTCAAGCTCGCCTGCTCGACCATACAAATCAACCATACAACCGTAGTGTTCAACGGTCGGTTCTAAGCCGTAACGATCTTTCATCATGGAAAAGTACTGATCCCCGTGTTTAACCAAACCCGCATGACTACACGCGTATAGAATGGAAACGAAGGTGATCGCGTCTGGTTTGATCCCCGAATCCTCCATTTGATGAAAGACTTTTAGAGCTTCTTCGCCATACCCTTGCATAGCCAATCCCGCCACCATAGTTGTCCACGAAACTATGGTCTTTTTCCCCGGCATTGTTTCAAAAACTAAACGGGCCATGTTAATGTTCCCACATTTCGCGTATGTATCCAACAACGCGTTGTTTACAGTATGTATCGATCCAAATCCGGACTTCTCAATATAAGCATGTAACATCTTCCCAAACTCAAACGAACCCGCTTGTGCACACACCGAAAGAATCCCCGTCAAGCTCACTTCATTCGGTCTCAAACCAAGTCGTTGTGATTCAATGAACAGATCAAACGCCTCATCAAAACACCCGTTATGAGACAACCCTACGATCATCGTACTCCACGAAACACCATCTTTAACCGGCATTTCATCGAAAAACAACTTCTTCGCGAGACGAACCTCCCCCGCTTTCATATACCCCGCGATCATGACGTTAGTCGAGATCAAATCCTTAACGGGCATTCGTATATACAACCTCTCCGCACCCTTTACGTCACAACACCTGATATAAGCTGTGATCATAGCATTAAAAGCCACAACATTTGGTTCAGACATTTCGTCGAACACCTTACGTGCATCATCAATCCTCTCACATTCAGCGTACATACTCACGAGTGTTGTCCCAACGAACAAATGGGTATTGAGCCCATAAGTCATCGATAACGAATGGAGTTGAATTCCGGTGTTGAAACATCGTAAATTCGCCGCTGCTTTGAGCACAAAAGCGAAAGAAAAGCTATCTGGTTGTACGTTTAAGCTCCCATTTGAGCTCCGACGCATGTCGATGAAGGTAATTAGAGAACTTTGTGGGTGATCAGAGTCGGAGAACCCTCGTATAACAGTGTTGTACATAAACGCATTTGGGTTTGAGAAATCTTGGAGAATTGATTGTGCGTAATGGAGGGCATCGGAGATGAGTATTGTGCAGTGGTGGATTAGGTTTCCGGCGATGAATGCATCGGAATCGATGCCGGATTTTATGATGTGGGTGTGAATTTGTTTGACGGAGTTGAGGGTCTTGCATCGTTTCAGTAGTGAGAGGCATAATTGCTCGACGGTGGTGCAATCGACCATCGGTGATGGTTTTTGTCACCGTCGATTTCGCCGGCGTGAAGGTTCAGGCGGTGGGTCGCCGGCGGCGACTCATTTCAGGTATAAGAAGCTATTGAATGTTTGAAGATGGTGGATCCAAATGGCGTAAAATGTGATGTAAAATTGTAAACCGTAAGTCGATTTTATCCGCACCCGATTAACCCGACTGATCTGATCTCATCTGTACCTGAACAACCCATTAACTGAACAACCCGAAAACCAATTAAATCGATTTGTATTCGGGTCGGGTTTCGGATAGGCCTTCAAACCTAAAAACCCGAATAACCCGAACCGATTAACCCGAAATCCGAATAACCCGATCAATCCATATCATAATTAAGTAAATTGTATGTATACACTTGTTTAGATTGTCCAAATTGTCTGTATACTAATTTAAGTCGCTAATTTTATAAGATTTCAAATAAAACTCACTAAAATCTACTAAATTAAGTGTATTGTTTAATACCCGAAACCTAACCCAAACAACCCGAAACTGATTAAACCGGTTGTTATTCGGGTCGGGTTTCGGGTAGACTTTCAATGTTAAAAAACCCGAACCAATTAACCCGAAACCCGATTAAGTAACCCGATCAAAACCCCTAGTAAGTATTGTCTAGACCTTTTTGAGATATCAATCACCATACAAGACTTTTATTGTTGTATACAAAGTCGTGAAACCGTTTGATTGACACGAAAAACGAGTTAGTGGGTTTAACCTGAAACTAACTCACTGATGATCTCTTGGTCTAGTGGTCAAGAGGGTGGGAGGCTTTGCCTCTCTTGAAGGTTTAAGGTTCAACCATTGGCATTGACGAATAATTACTAACTTGATGTACTAACTACTAACCAATAACCCAGCCATTCAAAAAAAAACAAAAAAAACAACCTAAAACTGACTCGAGTTTGTTTAGATTAATCTGAACCCATGAATTTTATGTTAACATTGTGTCAATTTTCTAGTTGAGTCAGAAATATATACTACCAATGATGTTAGGACCGGATCGGACCGGCCGGTCCAACCGGTCCGACAGGGGATCGGCTAGGTGGCCAATCCATTTCGCTTTCAGTTTGGGCTGGTCGAACCGGGAAACCGGACCGGTTCGAACCGGATTTTGTTTTTTTTTGTTTTTTTTAGTGGGTAAAAACGGGTGTTGAACCATAAATTAGTATGTTGGATATACAATAGTTACGTTTTATATATAACTATAAAATACATATATCTTATATTTAATTATATATATAACTATATATATAATATACTATATATATAATTATGACGTCATCCGGTTCTTAACTCCGGTCCGACCACCAAACCAGTAAGGCGTCCGGTTCGACGTCCGATCCGGTTCTAAAAACATTGTATACTACTAGGGCTATTTATTAATATTTTGTCATCGTATTACAAAATCTATATGGAAGTACTTGAATCTATATCTCTAATAAATAAATACTCGTGTTGAACGTGTCATAATTTTAGCTTCTCAAGTTTTTTTTTTTAAATTTTTATTGTCACGTGTTACAATTCTAGCTTATCAAATGTCTTTTGTTTCTATCTATTGTAATTTAGAGTCACGTGTAATATTTCTACTTAATATATTCCTTTATTTCATTACTCGTTATATTCTAGTCAATCCAATTGGTTAAGTTCTCGAGAATTTTTTCCCGCTTCTTTTTCTTTTAATATATTTTTATTTATGATCAATGTATTATTATTTTTAAATCTTCAATGCTAAGTATCTATTTTTTTCTTTATTCGAACACATATAAATTTTTTTGAACGACCAACTAATTAAAGCCCAACTATTCAAGGTAACCCAATGACGAAAAACACCCCATACGCTCGTAAGCACAGACATCACTGGGTAGCCTGAGCCCATTAACCACCAATTCCAGACGAAACCCGTCACCCGAAGACTTATTGCTGTAAAACCCGACTCATCAACAACATATTGATACCGGTAGGACTCGAAGTCACAAGTCACAAGCTCCCCAAGAGGAAGACATCAGTCTACCAATCAATCAAATGGTTGGTGGTATTCAACACATATATACACAAGTTTCAAACATAATCTTTATGTATTTAAACATTAATATTTTTTTAACTCTAATGATTTGATGATGAGATTGACATGTTTAATGACATTTTAGTTTAATAATAATAAAGTAAAACTTTAAAGTGAAAATGTTACATGAAAATGCTAAAAAGTATAAATTAAAAGTGTAGTGAATCTTTAACATGTAAAATGTTACTAGCTTCAAATCTAAATTAAAAGTAGCGATTGTTCAAGTCCATTGTTTTTATTAAAGAGAAAGAAAGTAATAAAAATAAAATGAAAATAATGCATAATGTACTAGTACGATGCTACTTCTTTTACCTTGACTCAAACGCCTATCATTATAATAATTATATCACCGATGCACTATTTTGTTCACAAGCAATAATAGTTTGTTACTGGTTAAAACAACATTTACAAATAAAATATAAATTATTAAATTATTATACGAATTAGTTACTCTTATATTAGGATCATTTACATTTTTTCATTACTAAAGTTATTAATTACATATTTACTCAAGTCAAAAAATCAATTATATATTTCTTATTTTTAAAACATATATATTACATATACACATTTTATTAAAATTATTTATTGAATAGTTATTTTACTTGCATATTCACTAAAGTATTTTTACACATTTCACTTCCTACGGATATCAATTACATATTTTCTTAAGTTCGACTCTTCTATATATATAAAAAACAAGGTCACATCTCCTTTAAAACTTTATTTCAAAACAACAATAACCGATAATTAAAGTTATATCTCCAAATACAAAACATAATTATCAAAAGTTTTAAACAATTATAATAATAAAACATCAAGATGTAAAAATCTATTAGTAAAAACAAGGTAAAATAATCATATAATAGGTTGATTTTAATGATTTGGATAAATATATAATATATATGTTTAGAAAGAAGAAATATGTAATTGACTTTTTAAGTTGGACAAATATGTAATCTATAGTATTAAAAAAGAAAAATATGTTAAAATCTCCTTATATTAAATCAAATGGAAATGAACATTTAAATTTATGCAATGGCGGGGTGTATGTTTGAAGTTATTTTATTAAATATATATTATAATGGGTAAGTTTGAATAAAAATGTAAAGTTGAAATAAAGAATAAGTTTGACGGGATGTAAAATTATTTCTTCTTTTGTCCTTGTAATTTATTTGATGGGTCTAGTCCATACCTCAACTGTTAAACATGACACTTCATTTATTTCTTTCAAATTTTCAAACAAGAGGATTGATCATCATTTTCAACTTAAAAAGATAATAAACATCTCTACTCTCTAAGGACAACCAATATCAAGCAATTCTTATGTTACTATTTCATAAGACGTTAAGGTTTATGACTTGCGCGTAATGTTAATCAACAAAATTATACTTTAAAACAACAAAGATATAATCCTAGTAATATTGATCAATAACCATCAAAATACCTTGAATTCAAAATTTTACTAAATGTATATAAAGTTGGATAGTTAAATACACACAGAGTTAATTAAATTCACGGACATATTTTACAAAGTAAAACATGATGACGTAGAAGTGAGAAAATCACAAGATATCATAAAAATTCAAAACCATGGACTTAGACGAATGAATTTTGGTTCGAGATAGTCAAGAAGTCTTCATTCATATATTACGAACTATAAGTTAAATGAATGTCTGTTATGAATATTTTCTTATCTTCTCACAATTAGATAATCTTTGTACGAATATCAAGAAGGTGACATGGAAAAATGCTTGTGGGGTGTTTGTTTGTAATTTTTAAACAAAATCATAAATCATAGAATTTAGTTGAATTTCTAAGAGCTATAAATTTAGAGTTATTATATATGGTTTAGGGTTTAGTGTGAAAACTTGCGATAACAATGTAAAAACTTACACACATTATCTCAAACATAATATATAAGATAATTTGTAATCGTCTCTATTTCTTTCTCATACTATAAATGATTATCTTTAATATATTCATGTCAGAGGAGGAGCCTTTAGTGACATGACATGATCGTAAGACGTGAAACACTGCCTTCCAATCCTAGGGGCGTGAGACGGGTCCGTGAAGGTTGTCACAATGTTACTTCATCTGTTGCTATATAAGCGTAGCTCAACGCCTAGATAATGACTAGCACGTATAATATAACACACAACCTTATAAATTTATATTTTCTAATAAACTTTATTGTTAATACTCAAAATTGAACAATACCAAAAAGAAAGGGTGTAAACATTTGTTTTACATGATTGACACAAATTACAAAGTTTGAAATCGAGTCCCTCACATTTTGATCTTTTGACCGATCACTTTCACTTTATTCCCTGAATCATCATCACCAAAATCAATCTTTTCAGGGTATTTTAACCCTCACCAATCACCATGAATGATGATGATATCAACCTTCAAATCCCATTGCAGTAACTTATAAGCAGATTGTAGTTCAATCATTCTTTCCTTCACTCGAAGGCCAACGATTTTTGGTGTTCTTTAAGGTAATGCAACAAAACCCTTTTCTAGGGTTTAGTATTTCTACTTCTGGATTGTATATCTGCCTTCACTTTCTCGAACCCACTTTTGTATTTCTTTGAATCTTCCAATTTGATCACCGTTTTTTATGATTGTTGCATCGTTTGGGGATTTTGGGTGGTTGAAATCTGAACTGCTTTCTTGATTTCTGTATAATTCAATAACTCATGATGGATTCGTTATTGTGTAAGTTTGATTGATTTTGAGTTTGTAGATTCATGTTAACTTGCTTTTAGATTCTTTATTCTTCATATGATCAAGCTACATTTTGCTTAATTGAATTGTAGTTTTAAAATTAGGGTAACTTGTGTCTTTTGGTATCTAAAATTATTAGAAATAGATATGAATTTGAGTAGAGTACGGGTCTTTGAGTAGTTGATAAGGTTGTTGCTTTATGACTTTGAGTTCATTCGTGAAATCTTATCGAATTTTTCGATATGAATTTTAGTAGGTTAAAATGTTAAATTATACCTAGAAACTTTTTGGACTCAAATTTCCAATTTTGTTTCTAATATAATGAAATTTGTTTGAAATTTAAGTTTAAATATCTTCATTAAAGACAAAACATGATGACAAAAGTTAAATTACATTTCCTTATTTGGGATTATGAGATTATCACATTTAACTCTTGTTCATCTTCTTGTTAGTTGTCTTTATTATTGTGCATCTTTGTATACAGATTCCCTGTTTTGGCCATGATGTTGCTCAATTATTGTTTTTAAAATCAATAGATCATATTGCCATGTTGTCTCACTATAACAAAAATATTATAGTTGATGGTGTCATGTTTCAGCTCTTATATATCATTTTAATGATGTGATGTTGATATTAATCAATCTTTGAATAAGTAAAGCATGATTATTAGCATATTATGATTCATGTCATGTTCTTTAAGTTTCAAGCCTTAGTTTTTAAGTCCTTTATGTTTATGACAGGTGATTCTGCAGGTTTAGGTGAATCTGAGAATCATGTTTTCTAGTTTCACACCTTTTAGAGGCATGAAATCAAAAATTGTTCCTTACTATATGAACGGGAATCCATCGAGCCTTTTTTGCATATTGCCTAGAGATGATTCTTCACGGTTTTACCCTCCTGGAACCGCCCCTGTTTACCTTAACGTGTATGACATTTCTACTATCAACACTTGTATATCTTGGACGGGCCTCGGTGCATTTCACACTGGTTTGGAAGGTCAGATAATTGTTTTTGATGAATTTTCATCTATTTTGTTAATTTGTTGGTTTTTCTTTATTTAGGGCAAACTGCACACAATAGAAATGAACTTTTTTTTCTAATTTGAGCGACCAACCTTAAGTCGAGTGTAAATCTGAAACCATCATACGCTTTATTACCAACTTTCGCATCCAGTTTTAAGTTGGGCGTTAAATGCGGTTGCTTGACAAATTTGGTATTGAATTGTAAGTTGGTTTCTGTCATGCACCTAATCTAAAGTTGGTTGTTAAAACCGAAAGGAAAAGTGTTATGTTACTTTTTATTTCCTGTGGTTTTTCTTTTTCTTATTCCCATAAAGATTGCATAAAAAAATAAAAACCTTTTTTTTTTGTTTTTCTGATTGTTTCTTGTGATTATTTGCAGTTCATGGTGTGGAATATGGTTTTGGATGTCATCAAGATTCAGAAAGTGGTGTCTTTGAGATCGAGCCTCGAAAATGCCCTGGGTTCAAGTTTAGGGAGTCGATTTTAATGGGCATCACAAAGTTAACCCCAAACCAAGTTCAAAGATTCATTGAGCTACAATCTAATAACTACTATGGTAACACATACCATTTATTTGGGAAGAATTGCAATCATTTTTGTGATGATATGTGTTACAAGTTAACAGGGAACCGAATTCCCAAATGGGTCAACCGGCTAGCCAAAATAGGTACTTAATCATCCCCCTTTTTTGAATGTTTTGGTTATGGATGTCAACATCAACCTGTTTACGTATGAATGGGTTGATTTGGGTTCAGTGTGGTCTATTTTGACCCGTACTAAAAATGACCCATTTCAATTCAAACTGTTTTCACTGGTTACCCGACGCACTCATCATGCTACATTGACTTTTGGTTATGTTGCATAATGAGCTCCATCTTTTCATGTGGTTTTTAGGTTCATGTTGTCGTTACATTCTCCCGAGCGCCATCAAGGGCTCTGCTGTTGAAAATAAATCAGACTCTCAAGACTGTGAAAAGAGGAGTTCAAGAAGCTCATTTAGTTGTTTCACATCATTTTCGACTCATAATAAATTGAGGAAAGTATCGATATCCTCATTGTATAAACATTCACTCTACAAAGGATGTCTACCCCCATGGGAACCGGAAGCAGACACGCAAAGACTTTGTAACGATGAGTAAAGTGGATTTATCGTTCTTGATGTGTTCATAACGAGCGGTTTTATTTAATGGTTTGTGGTTAAAGTTTGAAGATTTTGAACAATTGATATGCTGAAGAGGTTGATGATCTTGATCATTGTGTTCAAAGGTTTTCTCAAACTATTATGTTTGGGAATGAATGTAAAAACTTTTGTTGGCATCTTTAATAGTAGAAACTGTACAAAGAGAGATGCTTTATTGTTTGTATAAGCTTTTTGACTGATTTAATCTCTCTTTTTGTCTTTTGCAAATGGGTAAAGCAATATCAAATATGAATGGATCAATTTGGGTTATTTTATACTATAATGAGTTAAATAAAAGAATTTAGCTAAAAAGCGAACGGTCATATACGACCCACGTGTTGAATTTCTGACCGAGTTCATCTTTCTTTTTGTCTTTTGCAAATGGGGTTAGTAATAAAACGGATCAATTTGGGTTATATACGTATGAAATGGTTTGAATTAGACCGAATCTTGCTCATTCTTTTGTGTAGCGAGCAAAATTGTGAATGATGCGGGACAAATTCGGATCCTAGATCAATAAGACTCTTTTAGATTTGGTTGGCTATTATCATAGTAGTGATCTTAGTGAGTGAATATCAATTACATGTTACATTTAAAAAAAAGGAGAATTCGTAGAAGAAAAAGATATATACTTTTGTTATACGCGTTTAAAGAAAATAATATTAAAAAACCTTATATAAAATTAATTCTTTTTAACTTTTATGATGGGTAAACTAAAAGAAGTTGCAGAATGTTTGCTAGAAATGAATCAAGAAGTCATGAAAGTTATCTTGCATTGCAAGAAAGGCATACGGAAACGTGGTTGGCTTAAAAAAGATAGAGGACCCTTTTGCAATTTACTCAAAGTATAGGGTCTGTTTTGTAACTATCCCACACGAGGTCAGCCGTGCATTTCTCTTTCTACTTGCACTCTGAACCAGTCCTTTATCTTTAGTAATATCCAAATTTGGCCCCCGTAATTTCAGTTTCATACTTCCATCCATATAACTCTTTGTGGCATTCCAATTTCCACCTTTCTTTTTTTCACAATTCATATGAAATTAAAGAAAATAAGCATCCACATTTACCTTCCACAACAAATTCATGACTCCCTCAACATGTTTGATCTTGTTTTGTTATCTCTATGTCGCATCTTGTGCCAGGGTTCACCCTGTGGTGCATCCAGCGCAAACCCAAACACGATCCGGGACCCTAAGCCCGGATGTTATTTCAAAGGCATGTGAACCTTCGTCCGAGAAGGCATTTCGCATTTCAATCCTTAAATCTCAAACCAATGGTGATGTGAACGACTTGAAACAAGCCACGTTTGTTTCGATCAAGGCAGCATCCACTGGGCAGTCGTCACATCAGAGTTGATAACTGTTGCAAGACGAAGAGAAGAGAATAAGGAGGTGGTGGAGGATGGAATAGAAGAGGAGACGTTGGCGGATTGCTGCATGAGCTACACGAGTATAGTTGAAATGTTGGCGAGTGCCAACAGTGCAATGATGTCCGGGCCAGATCCAGATGTACTGGTTAATTTAAAGGCGGCACTGACAACGGCGGAGACTTGTGAGAAAAGTATTGCGGGAGGGAGGAAGAGTCCTCAAGTATTGGAAGTGGCTAAAAAGAATGAAAATGTGAAGAAGTTGTGCTCAAATGCTTTGAGCGTATATGACGTGTATGCCAAGGAACATTAGGTTTAGTTATTTGATAAATCTGTTACAATATGTAAATATTGTATTCAAATTTTGAGATTTTTGAGGAATTAGTTAATTGCCAAGGGATTTTATGTTACTTGATTTATAAGTAGTTTAAACTTTTTACCCTATTTATTTATAAAGAAATTAATTTTAATTATTGTACATTTAAAACAGTCTAAGGTTTTATCGTTTTATACCGTCTTTCAACCGAATTACTATTCTGATTAAAATACAAGCCGAAAGCCTGACTAGTACATACAACTTCAAGCCAGTTCCCAGTTCGAGCCAATGGATATGCACACTAGTAGTTTTAAATGCAACATTTATTGTCACGACAATAGTGTTTTGTAAAGCTGAAAGATGTGAAACTCATAACCCGATAAAAACGATATTGTGGCTGCGATGAGGGTGGGGAGCCCCACGTCGCCTCCCTTCCCCGCCGAAATCTTTTCCCACGGTAAACATCCCACTCGACCTCCAAGTGCATTTCAGAAAAATACCGATTTATTAAAATATAACATGTTATACAACATCTACAATTTATTTATTTTTCATTATTTTTAACTATAGATAGCATTAGATATTTAACTATAAAACAACTTTGACGCAACTTGTAGTATACTCTTTTGTATCCTAAGAGGTTCATTGGTTCAAAGTTCAAACAAATGAAAACAACTTCTTATATAAAAAGTAGTATAAGACTGTGTACATCAGATCGTAAAGCAACCTGACTCCTCCTAAACCCTACACAAAATGAAAGCTAAGTCAAACACTGAAGTACGCACTCGGTTTAAAACACGCGTATACATTCTCTCTTCTTCACCAGACTTTCAGCTCAAGTTTCTCATAATATTAACCTTCATTCCGCGTTTTTACAGCTGTTTACTCTCTTCAAACCTTCATCTCATCTCCTTCAATGTCGGTTTCTAGAGTAAGAAAAACATTGATTTTGTTACATTTCAACATTTTCCATCTCGTATTAATTCATTATACTATGCGTGCAAGCTAAAGCCACAACCTTTGCATTTGTATCAACATCATCATTATCAATTTATCATATTAATACCCATAACCGTTTTATCGTCATCAATCCCATAATTTCCCTTGTGGGGTTTCGAATTCTTGATCGATTTCACAAGTTCATCGAATAATTCACAAGAAATCAAGAAACTGATGTTCGGGTTTTGGTGATATTTGCAGGTGTTTTCTTCTGTTTGATTGTTGCAGACCAACTGTTTGTTCTATTGTCTAGCTGAAAACTGCAATTTTTTGGTTAATTTATGTTTTGTTAGATCACATTATCGAAATATTTCAACTTTGGATCAAAATCAAGAAATGGGAGCCAATGTCAGCAAGAAATCTGCTGCTGCTGCTGTTGCTACTACTTCGAGTTCACCATCAATCGCTTTGAAAGACACCCGACAGATCATTACAGAACTCGAAGCGTATGAAGCAGCCTGCAGATCAGATGCTGATCTGCAGTCATTCGATACTACTCTACACGCGCGTGCCAACAATGTGATTAATACTTTGGCAATGGGAGTTGAAGTTCGCGCTTTATCATTCGATACGTTGAAAGAAGTTACAGAATGTTTGCTGGAAATGAATCAAGAAGTTGTGAAAGTTATCTTGCAATGCAAGAAAGACATATGGAAAAATCAAGAGTTGTTTGAATTGGTGGAAGAGTACTTTGAGAACAGCTTGCAAACGGTAGATTTCTGCGCGGCGTTGGATAGATGTTTGAAACGCGTTCGAGGAAGCCAGTTATTGATTCTTGTAGCTTTACAACATTTTGATGGAGATGAAGGTGTTGAGGGAAATAGGTATGAAAAAGTTCTTGAAGATTTGAAGAGTTTTAAAGATGCGGGTGACCCGTTTACAGAAGAATTCTTTAAAATTTTCCATTCGGTTTATAGACAACAAATGATGATGCTTGAGAAGTTGCAAGCTAAGAAGACGAAACTGGATAAGAAAGTGAAGTCTATTCAAACATGGAGGAAAGTGTCATCGGTTATCTTTGTTGCTACTTTTGCTGTGGTGTTAATATGTTCTGTGGTGGTAGCTGCTATTGCAGCACCACCAGTTGTGGCTGCTGTTGCAGCAGCCACTGCTATCCCTCTGGGGTCAGCAGGGAAGTGGATTAACTCCCTTTTTGAAAAATATGAAAACTCGATTAAAGGGCAAAAGGAGATAATTAGCTCAATGCAGGTGGGGGGATTTGTAGCCATTAAGGATCTTGATTCGATTAGGGTTCTTATTGATAGACTTCAAATGGACATCGAGGAGTTGATGAAAAATGTGGATCGTGTGCTTGAAGGAGATGAAATGGTGAAAGTTGCAATCGATGAGATTAAGGTGAAGTTGAATCTGTTTATGAAAAATGTCGATGCTTTAGGGATGCAGGCGGATAACTGTAGCCGTGAGGTCATGCGGGCTAGGACTGTCGTCTTGCAAAGGATCATAAAACCACCACACGATCAATGAAAGCTTTTGGCTTTGTGTTGAAATTGTTGTCTTAACATAGGTTTGCTTATTCATGTGTTCATTTGCTTTTCTTGTTGTTGCTCTTGTCATTTTCTAATAAAACTTCGTGAATTGTTAGTTTGTTAATTGTTTAAGCAATCATAATGACAGCATTTACTATCTTCTTCCTTTTCAAATTGTTAAGGTTTAATCAATACAATGTTACTATTGAAACAACAAAGTGATAAGAAAGATGTTACTTTAATTGAGTATTGGGTTATAGGGCTATGCCACCTCCACTAATTTCATCTAGTTTGATGTTGTTCTCTCAAAGATTGAATTCTAGCAACTCTAACCGGCATACGTTAAACCGTCTCAGACACATGTAAGATGTAAATCCAGCTCACACAACCAAACTTTGTTCAAATGGTTTTGGCAAAAATTCTAGGTTAAACCGCAAACTACGGTTTGGAAAACAACAAACCAAACCAACTGGGTTGGGTGGGTTAGCGAGACCAGCCCGTTTTAACGCTTTGAATTTAATTCTTCATATTTATTTCCAAAATCGTTAACTCGTATGAAAATTCTAAAATGATAAAAACTATTCATTATATACTTTTGTATTGTAAAAATGAAAAAAAAATAAACAGATAAGAAAGTCCAAACAGCCTGTTTGTTGACATGAATGGTTCCAAGTTCCAAAACACAGGTTGGATTGGTAAACCACCAAACCACACCATGAACCAAACTGCATAAATCTAAGCCGACCAATTTAGCCTATTTGCTTGGGTTACGAAATTCACTCGGTTTCTAACAGTTCATGAACACCCTTACTTAACCGTAGTCACTTCTCAAACTCCCAGGCCTGATACCAACTCAACTAATCGCTGGACGGTTGGAGACAATTTGATATTGATACTTTGCAAGTTCTTAGCTTTTATAGTCTATAGAACAAAAAAGACAAACTATTTTGCATCTTTCATTTCCAAATGGTTATGGCAAGCCACCAAATTTACCATCTATGTTACAACATAAAGAGGAACCACAACCGAATATTATGCAAATATATGCTTCACAAACGAACTTAAGTATAGTACCCGATTATCTTGTTAAATAAAAACACTAACCTAAGCAAGTTGCAAGGATTCTTCACGTTTTATTTCGAATACCTTCTTAAGAACATCTTCAACAGCCTACACAAACCAATTTGAATGAACGAAAATCAGGAAATCTACAACACTAAATGTTACTGAAAATCGACAAATTTGAAATTAAAGTTCCTAATAAGATTTACCTTGTCAGGAGTAGATGCACCGGATGTGACACCAATTGTCACATGGCCCTTTGGTAGCCAGTTTTCTTTTTCAACCAACTCACCATGCTGTAAAATGAGACGATTAGAATGTAAGTAAATGAAACATAAATTGTTCAACGGTAAATTAATTGTAAAGTTACAAGTGTTTTTACCATTGTCTTATAGGCTATACGGTTTCCAGGACCCACTCTCTCTACACTATCGATCCAATAAGATGGAATACCACGCTCCTCTGGAATCTCTTGTAGATGTGAAGTATTACTAGAGTTCCATCCACCGACTACTAACATAAGATCCATTTTCTCATCCACTAGTTTATACATAGCATCTTGTCGTTCCTGAAAATTGAAATAATATAGCTCAAAATGTTGGCAAATTCAAAACCCGTAATGGGTCGATTTTGGTTACGTTTTAGGAATAATTTCATATAAATCCTTTTAAAGTAAAATCATATTTACCATTTCTACGTACTAAAGTTGTCATAATTACCATCACATGGTAGATTGAACAAAATAAGTTACTTCAAACCGTGTTACAATGAATAAATGAATAGGAAAACATTATTACAATGAATCAACTAACCGCATAGTGTTCTTTTTGTTATTCAGTAAATGTTATGCATCTTATTTAATAGGAAATGGGTAAGTATGATATTACTAGTTTTTTAAAAGGGTGATTATGGTATTATGAAATTTAGAAGGATGTATATGCAATCTTTAACTTTTAGAAGATATGGATTTTCCTGTTTTAGGTCTAATGGTCAAATAAAATAGCTACAAAGGAAGAGGGTTAAAAGTTTGCCTAAAGTGTATGGTTAATTCATACAACCTATTAAATCATTGTATTAATGAAAGTGTGGTACTTCAGTTTTTATTGTAATAATGTATTATTGTGTGTTTCAGGCCAATCTGGTCCATGCTGAGTAGCACACAGATAATGTTGATACTTAGAAGTTAGGAACTTCAGTTATTATTGTAATAATGTATGTTGTGTTTTTCGAGCTAATGTGATTCCAATCCATACCAAAAGTTAGTTAATTACCCACTACCAGCCCCGCCCCAATTTCACTGAGAAGCACTTACTTGAGTAGCATCACAAATAGTATTGAAACTTATGAAGTGTTCAGTGGCATTTTCTACTCCATATTTACTCATCATGGTCCTCTCTACTAATTTCCCTGCAAAAATAAAAAAATAAGGATTAGATGTTGTAATTTCTACACAATTATTGTGATATACTGGAGAAAACGATACCAACCAATTTCCTCTGTTTCTCCTTTTAGCATCGTAGTTTGGTTTGCTACACCGGTTTTAACTAGATCAGTGTCTGGATCAAAGTCCTTGGAAACTGCAAATTTAAATTTCTGCAAGTATACAAAAATTTGGAAGTATGTAGATCTTTGAGGCATATATAAGAAACCAATATTAAATAGGTTTAAAAAGTGTATACCTCCAGAAAAGCTTCTTTTGTTGAGCTAGATCCGTTAAGTTTACCACCAAGGATGTAATCACACACATATGTAGCCTAGGTGAGAGAGAAAAGAAACCCCTTTAATTCGAATGTAAGATGGCAGATAAATCGATGTTCATTTTCTAAGACGTTACTCTTTGAAATGTCAAAACCAAAACTTCTAAATTATGAAGGGCATTTTGCAAGTCTTGATAGTTATGATAGGTATATATGAAATTGCCCCAAAATAAGTTATCACAAAACGAGAAATCCACACTAAGTATAAAAATAACCTCAATGTTTAGTGCATCCTAAAGAGTAAATGACTGCAACCGCTTTAAGGATCAAGCAGAAAAAGTAGAACATGATAAAAGGAAAAAACAGAAGAACTGAACATTAAATAACATACCTCATCCATATTCTTAACAATGACATATTTTCCTGCAAAAGATGCTGTTGCTACAGTTTCTTCATGAGCATATTTACCATGAATTATAGAAGTATAAGCCCCCTTTTTATGTTTTTCAACAGAATTCCACACCTTGTATCCCAAACAGAAATTAAATAATACTACGAGAACATTACATAAGATAAAAGTAGCTAAATGAAGAAAAAGAAATACCTTAGATACCCAAGGGCATGTTGTATCAACTATTTGAACTTGTTTATTACTTAAAGTCAACATCTCATTTACTGCAGCTCCAAAAGCAGGCAAAATTACGACATCCCCCTTATTAACGACATCAAATTGTTTCTCTCCATTCTCAACAGGAATGTCCATAACCTCCATCTCATCTAGCCTCTACATTACAGAAGTCAAGTTTGACTAGATTTGACATGATAGATTGATGCAAGGGAAATTCTAAACATGATTACACAATTCATATAAAAATATAGAAAATGGAAGAATGCTGTGTGGATAGAACTTAAAAACAACTATTACTTCATGTCAAAACAAGTTCTGCAGGATACATCAATAATGATGTGAAAATAAAATAAAAGATACAACACCAGTATTGACCTTATGATTGAATTCTACAGAAAAAAAAGGATGTGGTATGAATTTTGGCAATCAAGATATAGTTTCGAACATAAATATTAGCTATGCTCATGAAGTAACATTGAGAGTACTCTCATGTGATGGCAGCTGCATATTGAAGAAAGTTACGATTCAGAACAGATAATGCAAACATGTAATAAGCTAATATACAAGTTCATAGACCAACCAAACAAGTGGTTGCAATAAGCAATCAAAAGATAAAAGAAAAGAATAAGGAAAGTTCATAGGTGTTTGGCAATTAAAGATCAACTGAAATGTGTTCAAATGAAATGAATCATGAATCAACTGAATACATGACCTAACATGTGCTCTAATCAGTGATCATCAGTAAAAAAAAGTACATGTAGGTTATTATATTTCAGTTACTAGAAAGCTAATGTAAATAATTAATAAAGAACAAACGACAAAAATAGATACTGTTCATCAGAGTTGTAAATTCATATATAGTTAATTAATTAATAAGCAAAAGATAATCAGCTTAATCAAATAAGCTTATGCCACTCTATAAGTAAATTTGCAACTTTGAATCCACCTGGAATAATCAGTTTAGATTAAGCAATCTCAAACAAGCGAAACTACTTATCTTGTAGAAAAGCAATAAGCAGATTCCCATAATACCTTATTAACAGTAGGATTATGAATAATTTCATTTGTGATCCAAATCTTCTCCTCAGGGAACTGTTTCCTTGCTTCATAAGCAATCTGAACCGCACGCTCGACACCCCAGCAAAAGCCATAAGCTTCTGCAAGCTTCACAGTAACATCCCCCCATGTGTATTCATTCTTATTCTCCTTCAGCGTCTTTATTATGTCACCTTATAGTAGATAAACACATCAGTAAATTAATCAATACCAATTCTCTTAATCTCAGGCAATAAACTTCAAATAAATCAACTGCATGTCCATCAATTATTCAATTTAGACCAAACTTTCTACACAATGACTCGCATATGCAATATAAGCAGGCGATAAGATCGATAAACCTGATAACAAATATCCACTCAAGTACTCAACATAAATCCGATTGTATCAATCTTATGGCCTGATTATAGAAACAAAATCAACCGAATGCATGTATCTCTAAGGTATGTAAAAATTAGTCAATCGAACCCTACGAATAAACTTCAATTTCACCGTAAATCGATAAAATCCATAAGAATCCATCGTACATTCACACGAATCACACCTAACAAGCTCTCACAGTTCAAATTACGCATAATTCAGCCACATATCAACGAAATCTAAACTAATCGCACAATACTTACTGGTATACTCCTGATTCATGAGCTCGAGAGTCTCCTTCTTATGTCCAAACCCTTTCCGGTTGTAATTATCGCTTCTCGTCAAATTATGCCGGAACACTTTCGCATCGAAGTCAGAACCACCGGCTGCCGCCGGAGAAGAAGAGTCTCCGGTAACACATCGGACGGAGAGAGGCTTCCGGCACCGGAAAAGCTTGACGTCCGGCGGAGAGAGGTCTGTGTAGGTGGAGAAAGGGATGAATCGGAGTGAGGCCATCGGAAGTTGGATCTCCGGCGAGAAGCTCCGGCGAACGACGGTGGTGGCGGTTTGATTGTGGGTGAATGTTGAATATTGTTGTCGTATTTAATGGTGGGATCATTTGCCATTGATGCTGTTTGGTTTCTATTATAACAGGCGCAGTCTCCTTTGGAAAATAACAAGAAAATATTGGCTGGAAAACGTGGGTGGGTTTTAAGCTTTTAATTGATTTTAGTGACTTGATTTTGACCTCTAATACAATTTAATAATCTTGTTTAATGTTTATCACATCTTTTGGGTTGTTGTTTTTTTTGGATTAATATTTATTCGGTCGGTGTGATACGTGGGTTTCTAATCTAGTAAGTAGTAACTCATGTAAGTTTGTATATTTTTGTTGATTGGTGTTGTTCAAATGGTCCATGCCTTGGAAAAAACTAAGAAACTTATTTGAAATCGAGTTATTTACAAACCAAATCAGCTGGACTCGTTGTAAAAACTTGTTTACGAACTTAGTCTATGGATGTTCAAAAAGTTCATGGTTTGAAGCCTGTTTAAAAACGCTTGCTTGAAATTGGTTTGTCACAAACTAAGTCAACTCTGCTTGAATTGTTTACTGAAGAAACTGAGCTCGACTCGGATCATTTACAAACCGACCCTACTCGGCTCGACTCGTTTCAAACCAAGTTAAGCATGAGCTGGCACTGATATTGCTCGTGAACTGCATAATGTTCAACCTCACATACGCTCGTATAAGGTCCCATATTGGCTTCTATGCAATATTTTATAGGCGTATTTAATATTTTATATATATATATATATATATATATATATATATATATATATATATATATATATATATATATATATATATATATATATTTATATATATATATATATATATATATATGTATATATATATATATATATATATATATATGTGTATATATATATATATACTAGTTATCATATTCACATTGTGTTGTTTATTGTTGTACCATTAGCTTTAAAAATTGCACATACTCTTTGTTTTTTTATTTCTTTTAATTTTTTACTTTAAACTCACTACTTTTACATGTTTTATGATTTAACCCCTAAATTTTTTCACTTTTAACTTTCTTTCCTTTATATTTTATATTTTAGAATTTTTTCGTTTTACATTTTGGTCCAAATTTTAAGAGTTAATACGCCGTAATATGTGTGTGTGGTTCATCGTTGTTACGCTTTTTTTCATGTCTAACGGGCCCGTCGCAACATGCGGGTAGTATATCGACTTAGTTATTGTGTTTAATGTTTTACGTTTTTACGTATACTTTACGTTCGGTTTTTATTTATTTATATTTTAATACGAGCTTTTCTGGTGTTGTTGGTTGCTGATGGTGATGTGATAGTGATGCTATTTTGCATGGTTTTACGCCCCTACAACAACATGGGGAAGCTTGAGACTAGTTTATACTACTTTTAAACGTGTGTATAATAGAACACACATCAAGCAAAATCATAAAACACACATCGAGCAAAATCATAGGTGGTGTACACTTAACACAAGTTAGTTTTTAGTTTTTTTGGCAAAATTCCATTATAAGATTGACACAAGTTAGTAAATAAAGAAGTTAAAGTTGATAATTGATATAGTTTTTTATGAGTATATTTTAATAGAAAAAACGGCGATTAGGTATTCATATTTGAAGATATCTTTGCTTTAGTTATATTATAATTTAATAGTACAACGTAGTAATAGAGTTGTAATAAAATAAGTAAAGTCAGTTATTTACACAAAAATATTGACATTATGCCATCACGACACCTTTTAACCCATATTTAAAAACAATATTTTTAAACTTTTCTTCAAACAATGTATTAAAACAATTAAACAATTCTCAACAAGATGGTCCCATTATGACTAATTTGATGCCACTTAGTAAAAAGTCTAATTTGACGGGTTACATGAGTAAGCTTTGATAATTTTAACTATAAATATAAGATGTGTTTGAATACTTTTAGAAATTAGCATCCATCATGACACACTACTTTTATTATCTAATAATTTACCTGAACAACTCCAATTTACACACTCAAAGAACACAAACAAACCGCGACGTAAGATTAAGTATTGTGTAACGGAAATAAGTAAAGAAAGTCAAAATTAAGAAATTATTTTGTGCATGAGGAAATCAATCCCCACTACTTTGTATATAGTGTTTTCATGATGCATGTGTACTTGTTATGTATGATGATGTGAGTGGTCTCCAATAGTTTGTTACGCAAGCGGGCCTTGCCCTTCACGCCATCGAGGGTGCGTTATATTAACGGTTAGAATTGATAATAATTGTTATACCCTGGATGTGTGACACGTGTACTGGATCCGTTTTGTTGTATGTTTACCCGACTCATTGATCTCTTGGGTCGGGTTAAAAGTTACTCTACGTCTACACATGGGTAATGATGATAACAATGGTGCCAGGTGGCGGCCATCGTGGTGGTGACAACTATGATAGAGGTGGTAAAAAAGTGAAAGTTTCAGACATTTATAATTGAATTCTTTCATCATAAAATAAAAATGAATATGTTGATGCTAATTTCAATTATTTTTTTTATTCAAACATTTATATTCAGGCTTTTCCGGTTAAACTGGCATATAACAATATCAGATGGTTTCTTAGGGGCTGTTTGACAGCATCTTAATCAGCCTCTTAATGGTTCAGCATCTAATGGTTCAGACTGTTTGTTTCGCGAGCACATGTTTGAATGGTTCAGACATTTACCTCTGAATGGTTAAACATTATACTGATGCTGAATGGTTAAGAGATATAATGTTGAATGGTTAAGATGTCTAATGTTGAATGGTTAAGACATCTTATTTGAATTGGTCAGACATCTGCCTTTGAATAGTTAAATGATATACTAGCTCTTAATGGTTCAGACCTCTTAATAATTCAACACTTAATGGTTCATACATCTTAATGGTTCAACACTTAATGGTTCAGACCTCTTATTGGTTTATCATTTAATCATTTAGAAGTTGACAAACAACCTCTTAGTTAAACAAGAGCATAACATGACTATCAAATGTATAAGTATTTTAACTCTTCGTGTTTTATTTTCAAAATTTCAGCGCAACACAGCATGATTAACGTGTGAGTAGCGTGCATAACATCTCTATTGAAAAACAAATTCACGTGTTTGCGTCGGTCTTAATAGATTGAAAACGGTCCAGGGTCCCGACTCGAACGATTCAACCCGTTCAACCCACTGTGCGAGTGCGACACTGCGACTCACTGAGTCACCGAGTCCACATCTCCGTTCAGGGGTCCACCATATCCAGATGCAGAGTAGGAGATGCCACAACTGTCATGCATGTTAAATCAACCATAAACAAGCAGATATCACACATTAGCGCCATTTCTCTCTCTCACACACAATCGTAATCTCAAATCAAAGTTTGATCGGAAGCGTTAATGGAGCTCCGATCGATTCAATCGCCGGTTGTCAGTAGCATTCACACAAAAGGCGCTATTGAGAACCACCAGCTCATATGCTATCGCCGAATCATCGGATCGTTCGATGCGAAGAGCATCGCTCGATCAAATGCGTTGAAGTTTAAGCCTCTTCGATTGGACGTTCGAGCATCAGGTATTGCTGTTACATTAATGTTGTGAGTTTGTTGTTATTCAGTTTTGCAATGTGAATTGTTGAGTTTGATAAGTTGTAGGTTGAATTTGTAGTTACGTTTTGTGATTGACGTAACTTTTACATAAATGCTGTTTGTTAATTTTCCTTTAATTTTGCAATGTGAATTGTTGATTTTGATAGGTTGTAGGTTTGAAATGTTGAATCTGTAGTTATGTCTTGTGATTGACGTAACTATTACTTAAATGCTGTTTGTTCATTTTCCTTTATTTTTGCAATGTGTTGTAGGCTCAATTTGTGGTTTACTTTTTGTGATTGAAGTAATCTGGTTTGATCAAGGAGTTCTGATTGGGTGGAGTTGAGTGTTAAAATTGGGCGTTAATTTATGTAAATTGGCTTGTAAATGTTGTGTATGGTTGATGTTAACACTAGAGTGTGATGATCTTTGATTCTGAATCATTGGATATTGTTTAGTAATCACTGGAAGTTGTCAGAATGATAATCGGTAAAGGAGGAAATCACCTTGCATTTTGTTTTAAATAATACATTTGGAGCATTGATTAAATTTGAGGTACTCTTAAATTGGAACATAAGGAAATACCAATATGCAATGGTTTTTAAGTTTCTTAATTTTTATGAATAACAATCATGTTCTGATTTTATGTAAGGTGCAGCAACAGTTGGTTTGCAGCCTGCTGACACGAAAACAAAAGATGGCGAGAAAGACGAAAATAGTGTTTTTGTTGCAGGAGCAACGGGCAAAGTTGGTTCACGAACAGTAAGGTTGATTACAAATGTCTATTTAGGCTCATTAAACTTCTTACACTTGAATCTGGAAACCGTTAAATAACTGATGGTTTGTGCAGAGAGCTTTTGAAATTAGGATTTAACGTTCGAGCTGGTGTGCGAAGTACTCAAAGAGCAGAATCTTTGGTGAAGGTATAACTTTTGATAGTCATTAGACTAATAATCTTCTTCAGTTTCTTGAATTAATAAACAAAACTATTTTTATTACATGTAGAGCGTGCAGCAGATGAAGCTTGATGACGCAATATCTGATGGAAGCCAGCGTAAGGTTTTACTTTGATGATAATTTGGAAGTTCTGTTTTAATTAGTATGTAAGGAAAGATGCCCACTCTGTAGTCCAGCTATAGAGAAGCTTCAACTTGTGGAGTGTGATTTGGAGAAACCAGAGCAAATTAAGCCTGCATTGGGCAATGCTTCAACAGTTATATGTTGCATTGGGGCTAGTGAGAAGGAAGTATTTGATGTTACTGGGCCCTACCGAATTGATTTTAAAGCCACAAAAAACCTTATTGATGCAGGTATTTAAGGCCTTAATTACTTTTATCGTTTGCATTAAACTTGACATGACATGAATGAACTAGAATTCAACTTCAATTTCAAAAGATTATGCACAAATAATACTCTGGTAGTGTTTGATATGCTAGAATAAAAAAAAAGTATCGAATGATCCATTCCATTGGAATGAAAATGAAAAAAATAGTGACCCAGATTTTCATTACATGGGGATGAGGTGTTTTTATCTTCATTTAGTCATAACATGAAATGAAAAATTACAGGGTTACTTAAATATCTTGTACTCTGTGCACACACACACACATACACACAAATTCAGAATGTAAACTAATTTACCTTTTTATTTTTCAAACATACAAGAAAACATGCTTAATTATCATAATCTTAATAGAGCTTTTAACGAGCTTTTGTTATTAGTTAATTTCATATTGTTTGTACTGAAATAATTCAGTAACTTCTATTGGATAATGCCTAAAGTAGAGATAAAATCAAACATTGTCTTTGTATACAGGACAAAAAATCACATTAATTCTTATTCCATTCCCACTAGTCATCCCAGACAACCAAAAGAGATAGTAGAGTGGAAAATCCATTCAATTCCAGCCAACCAAACACACCCTAACTACCTTTTGTTAGAAATAAGATTCAGAATTATGTATTTTTTCTCACACCTTACCATGGATACATATATCTTGAATTTGGCTGAATTTGATTGTGCGTATAGGAAAAACTCCATATTTCTTTTCCCAATGATGAAATGTTATTTGAGTTTAAGCAAATTAATTGCTGATATAATACGGATGAACTGAAGTATTTCCTTTAAAAATGTAGCTGCTGCTGCAAAAGCAAAACACTTTATTTTGGTTACTTCTTTGGGAACAAACAAGTTTGGATTTCCTGCTGCTGTATTGAAGTGAGTTCAATTTTCCTGATTATGTGACTTCCATATTATAAACAACTTTAATTAAAATTTTAGTACCCATGATTTTTGCATTATAATGATACGTGCACTAATTTTATTTTTATTTCTGTCTGGAGTTTGTTTTGGGGAGTCCTATGTTGGAAAAGGAAGGCAGAAGAAGCACTGCTTGCTAGTGGAATTCCTTACACGGTGAGTTAGATTAAACCAAAGGTGGTGATTTCGACCCATTTACATATGGATGGGTCAATTTGGGTTATTTTTTTGGGTTAATACCGTAGAAATAATCAGCATATTTTTGGCAGAATATAAATACCGTTTTTGATTAAATCCGGACAATTCTCCACTAAATAAATGCTAAAAACATGTTGTTTATATTATCCTCCACAAACTCTGAGCAAGTATGTTAGCTTCTTGCACCATTGCTATCCTCCACTTGTCACTCTTCATAACCTATTCGAAATAAAAGAGGCTGGACACACTAGATACACAGCAACATGAGTTGCATTTTCATCAGATATATTTTTCCCTTCCTGCTTACATAATCTTCCATGCCTCATGTTCCCCCCTTACCATTGCCATAAGAGGATGCTGCTTCAACATGGGAGCACTAGGATGCTGTTTCAATAGTAATAGTCTCCTCCCTGGAACATCAGCAGGTTCTGCTTCTAGTGGTTCATCTTATGCTTCTTTTTCATTGTCTTCAAATTCCAGATCACACAAGATGTCTACTTCACGCTCTTTATCCCACCTCCATTTTTCATTTTCTCCAAATACCACATTCTTTTTTTTAATCCCATGTGCAATTGGATCATAGAAGCTATACGTCTTTCCTTCCTTGTAACTCCAAGTAAAACACACTTCTGGCTCTTGTCCTCTAGTTTAGTTTTTGTATGATCAAGTAGATAAATGTAAGAGATACAGCCGATCAGAAGTAATGAGCAGATGGCTTGATTCCACTCAAAGCTCTTTCAGGTTTTTTAGGACAACAGTACCCAACTGTCACTTGTCCTTGTATTCCATGTTCATCACAAAAAGAGTTGCACCTTCTGCTGCAACAGTTATCGCGTTTTCCACCGCACCCCAATACTCTTTTAATAGAAGGAATTCTCCATGAGCATCTGAGAATGATCATAGTGACCATCAATAATTATGGGACGATGGTTGAACATAAGTACACTCAATTGACATGCTTTTGCCTTTTTTTTCCGTTTAGAAGATTGCTGTTTTGACGACTCTGATACCATGTGTTGCAAAGAATAAGACGATAGAAGAAATTTCTTAAGAAATGATGCCGTTGAACTATTAAAGCTATATACAGCCTTAAAGAAACAACTGATAAGCAAAAGAAAAAGTAAAAAAATACTAAGATCCTAACAGAAAAGAAGACAAAATATGTTCACAGGTTTGGACTTAAATTTGTTGAAATACAGTTGAAGTAGTTTTTGTGAAAAATGATAAAGTATGTTCACTTTTAACGGGATTGACAATATGTTAATCTTTAACTGATCAAATCAGTTGATGAAAAAAGTTTGCTAAAAAGGGGAAGGGGTGACATCTATCAGAAATAGCTGAAATCATGTTTTTAATGGATACAACATTCTTCTAAAAGTTGGAGAAATCGTTCTGGGTCAACCCGACCCATTTTGACACAAGCTAAACTTTATCAGCTTTAACCTGTTACAGAATCCACCCATTTTGCCACTTCTACATCAAACTGCTTCTTACATGATAGCCTTGACATGCAAACCTAATTTCTATTTCTTTTTTTTGTTTTCAGATAGTGAGACCTGGAGGTATGGAACGTCCTACAGATTCCTTCAAGGAAACACATAATCTTACCCTCTCTCTAGGAGATACTTTATTTGGTGGTCTTGTATCGAATTTACAGGTTTCCACCAAACTTCCATTTTTTTATGCATAAGTCATGCCTTTTTGCTTATGCTCTATGATTTATGAAAGGTCAACAAGTGTGACAGTAGCTTCACTCCATAGTGTTATCCATATACAACTGATTTAACATTGCTTTTGTTCTTGATATCAGGTAGCAGAACTCCTTGCGTTTATGGCTAAAAATCCTGATCTTTCGTATTGTAAAGTAGTGGAAGTAGTTGCAGAAACAACAGCACCATTGACCCCCATGGGTGACCTCCTAACAAAAATACCACCTCAACGTGCCGTACCTTACCAACCTAAGGTACACGATTCTTTTTAGTTGAACTACACTAGATGGATATAACTTTCAAGGATTATTTGTAATATAACCACTTTAAAATAATCTGCATCCCCTTATATCTTTGACTATTCACATTTGTATAAGTAATCATATATCTAATCAGGAACCAGAAGCTATCAAAGAACCCGAACCTGTTTCTGAAAGCACCATATCTAAGAGTTCAAGCATTGCCACTGAAACACAACCCCAGTCAATAACTGCTTCCACAAGACCACTTTCCCCATATACCGCGTAAGCCATATAGAATTGTAAAGCCTTTAATTATTCTTATGCTTCCTGCAAAACAAATATCAATAATTCCCATTTCCAATACCAAATATATTCTAGACATCATTAATCTCATTATCTCTTTATTACTGTCTTGATTGCTGGTGGCATTTGGCAAGATGGACATTTTGGTCAAGTAGGGTAGTGGATCAAAACGTGTTCATGCTAAAAGGGAACACACCGCACGCTTTTTATCCATTATTTAAAAGAACATATAAGTAATTAATGCACTGGTTATAATAAAAAAATCAATAGATATTACAGTAATAATGTAAATCTTTGTATTTAAGAGGTTGTATGCCTTATTATTCATTATGCGGGCACAGATGAAGGAGATATATAGTTAAATGCGTGAAAGAGAAGTCTGAAAAATGGACTTGGGTGAACCAGTTTCCCTTTTGATCTTTTTCTTCCCTGACCTGTTTGAATAAAACACAATTCTAATTGACCCATTTCATAAGTAAGTGGGTCGAAATCGCTACCTTTATATTCTTAATGTTGATACTACTGTTACAGCTATGAAGGTTTGAAACCCCCTTCATCTCCAATTCCAACAGCACCTGGCAGCAGTAAGGCGGTGATTGAAGCAGTATCAGCTCCTCCTACTGATCCTGAAGTTGGGACAAAATTGGAAACAATTAGTGTTACAACTGAATCTGCACCAGTGACTGTAGGATTGCAGAAAACCAGACCTCTCTCTCCTTATACTGCGTAAGTCAATCTATGTAGTTAAAGGTTGATCTTAGAGGTGGCAAAATGGATAGGTTATGTGACGTTGTGACACATTAAGACGGGTAATATTTTGTGTGTGTGGGTTGACCCGAAACACTTTTGATAAGAACTAACTTGATATTAAAATGCAAACAAACTGAAAATAGAACATACGAATAAAAAAGATATATTAATCAACTTTCAAGAGGTCGATTGGATCTCCCATGGTTTACTTTTGACTCTCCAATAGTTTACTTTGGACAGGTAAACCAACACTCGCAATCAGTATTAAATATAAAAAGAATTACGACCCTCAACCTCTCCCATGACAAACATACCCATGAACCTACTCAAACATGCTATGACAATTCATCTTGAGTTGATTCTTTTGAGAAGGTTCAGGAGTAATTGGTCATTTATACAACTCTAGAATTGATAGAAGCTCTAAACTTCAACTGCATTTTGTCACTTTACAATTTTCCAGCAACTTTTTTGCCTGAATTAACATAGATAAAAGTAAATTGATCCTTGAGTAAACTTTAAAAATTGTTTTAACTTTAAATAGTTAGAGGACCTTGATGAAAACTTTTAAATACTTGGCTAGCCTGTGCGTACTCATTTACTTTCTAAACTTATTATTGTGTTAAATGAGTACAAAAATAAAAAAAATTCAGTAATCATCTATGCTTTAATAAAATAATTAGGAGGCTTAAAGCATAATATTCATTTTGCATGACTTTGGATCCATTTGACATGTTACCTTTTTGATAGAGAAAATGCTATGTAGCGCTTAGTGGACCAACAACCAATGGGCCTTGGGCCTATAGTTCATAGCAGAACAAAGGAAGGGACTATTACATATAGTTTATGATGTAAATCTTTGATTTTTAAGGGTGGTATGCACTAATTATCCATTATTTAAGCATTGGTGAAGGAAACTGATAGTTATATGAGTTAAAAAAGGCTAAGAAATGGAAGTTGGTGAATTATATTGTTTTTGATCCGTTTGAATAATACATAACCCAAATTGTCCCATTTCATAAGTGGATTGAAATGGCTAACTTTAGACTCTTTGTTGATATTACTGTTACAGCTATGAAGGTTTGAAACCCCCTTCATCCCCAATTCCAACACCTCCTGGTGGCAGTAAGGCGGTGGTTGAAGCAGTATCAGCTCCTCCAACTGATCCTGAAACTAGCACAAAACCGGAAACACAACCGGAAACAATTAACATTACAACCGAAGCTGCTCCGGTGGCTGCAGGATTGCAGAAAACCAGACCTCTCTCTCCTTATACTGCGTAAGTTGATCTATGTGGTTGTAGGTTGATCGTAGAGGTGGCAATATGGATAGGTTGTGTGATGCGTCAAAACACGTAATTTTTTGTAGGGGCGGGTTGACCCAAAAATGTTTTGATAAGAACCAAAGAAATATAACATATGAACTAAAAAGATAAATGGATCGCCTTTCGGAGGTCGATTGGCTCTCCCACGGTTAACTTTTGGCTCTCCCATAGTTTACTTTGGGCGACTTTCTACCCATGTGACATGTTTCCTTTTTAGCTGAATTTTGTTTTACTGGGTTGACTCATTAGAGATAAAAATAACTCGAATCAACCCATTTACAAGTAAATGGGTCGAAATTTCCCCCCTTAGTTGAAGTTCAAACATCAGTTTTGATAGAGATGGGTCGCTTATTGGACCAACAACCGATGGGCCTTGGGCCTGGAGAGTTCATACTTCATAGCAGAAGCCAGAAAGAATGAAGGGACTATTATATATAGTTGATGAGTGTATGCATCTATAGAATTTTATGTGTTACCCTTATGACTGGGATCTTCATTTGATCTGTTCTACTTTGCTGTTTTACCTTTAACACTCAATATCTAGTATCGATCCTCCAATATATTTCAATTGGTCAGTTTATTAGATTTAGTTCCTATCAATATTCTACTTGTTGACAGTTATGAGAGCCTGAAGCCACCTTCCTCTCCAACCCCAACACCAAGCGGCTCCAAACAGACACCATCTTATACTTCTGCAACACCAGAGGCAGAATCTACTACTGCTGTTGATACTGCTGCAATGATTGAGGTTGGAAGTGAAGTCAAAGAAGAGCCTCCTCAAAATTTGACTTCCAGTAATTCACCCTACAATGCGTAAGTTTATCTTCAAATAAGGATTTATCACACTGCATATGTTCCTATTTCCACTTGATATTTAGTAGAGGTGGCAAAACATGTTGGTGATTAAACATGTAAAACAGGTCGGGTTGATGGAGCAGCACTTGGCTTCTTTTTATCTTCTGTAAATAATTAATGTAACATATATAAATTATAACTATACTCTAAAACAATAAGATAAATCTTTTAATAAAACTTTCTAGGATGTCCAAAGCATTTACATTAGATAAAACTTTATATTACTTCAAGCCTGATCAACTCTTTTGACCTGTTTCAGTTTTAGCTATCTCTAACAGTTTACTTGTTTGGCTTGTTATTAATAAGATACAGCTCGTAGTGACGCGTTCCATATAAAGAAATATTCTGTTATGTTCAATCTATTGTAGTAATTGAGGGTTATTTTCTTCTTTTAGATATGAAAATCTGAAGCCTCCTACATCACCAAGTCCAAGTACCCCATCAGTATCACCGCCACCAACTGCCCTTGTAGACAACGGGTCTCCTATTGCTCCCACACCAGAAGACACCTCAGCTCCCTCAACAGTGAAACCCAGGGCACTTTCACCGTACCCCATGTACGTTTTCTTTTTTTAAGTAACTTTTTTGCTCTTCTACGGTCTCGCATTATACCTAGAATTAGATGTAGCAACTAGCAAGATGGATGGGTAAGATAGGTTCAGTAACGGGTCAAAACCAGTTTGGGTTGAAACTAGTAATCTTTTAGTAGGGGTCCAAATTTTGATTGGGTTAGGATGACCACAAATACATTTTATCCATTTTCAAGATTTTGTGATAAAGAATGTGCACCCAAGTATTCATCTTTTTTTTCATCAAAGCTACGTGCATATTGAAACTATTTTATAGGTCACCTAAGTATGTATACGGTTTCATTGATACCAAACCAAAAACATGTTATCATATAGCTAAATTTTTGGAACATTATAGTTTTTCAACCCTGAGTTGTTACTTTCTGATAGATCAATAAACTAAAGGGCATTTTGTCTTAAAACATTCAAAGGAATTTTCTTCATCAAGCATGTTTTTTGCTGGATTAAGTATAAATGAAATCAAATTCATACTTGGGTGGCCTATAAAGCAACATAATATTTTGGTGACATTAATGAAGAAAGTCGAATACTTATGCTCTCCACATATAGTATCCTTAAATGTTTATAAACAATTACTGCATTAGTTAGGTTAAAGTCTTAATATCAATGCAAAAATACATTCTAAAACTCGAAATAAAATGATTTAGAAGGTTGTGCGGATTAAAAGTAGAGTTTCACCCACATTCAACCCAGTTATCCAATTTGACATGTTCCCCATTCAGCTTATGTTTTTTAACATTTGGCCCCATTTGAGATTAAAAAGATAACACAACCCAAATCGATCCATTTAAGCAAACGGGTTGAAATTCCTTTCTTGATCCATTTAAGTAAACAGGTCGAAGTTGCTTCGTTTATTAGAACTAATAATGTGGCTTTTCTTTATTCTTGCTGTAGGTATGAAAACTTGAAGCCTCCAAGTTCTCCTACTCCTTCCACTCCTCAATAAATGATGAGCTCAAAACAATCAATGGCATGAATTCATGTGTTCTATTGGTGCATTTTTTAATGATGGAAATTGGTGCAAGAAGATGTGAAAAGTATATAAATATGTATAGTAGATCCGGAATGTAAAACAAGCTTAAGAGGCATTATTAGGCAAACAATCGAATTTCACCCAATTTTTTCATTGTAATCTTGAAATCGGTACATGCATAATGCACATACATTTATGGATCATAACTTTCTCAAATTTCCATTGTTATAATCACAGTTATCAAACACTAAAGTGTTGACCCTTCGGTGTAATCGGTTTTGACAAGAAGTATAGGGGAGGGATCATTTGAAAACCATATTATAAATGAAAACCATAAAAACCAGGGGTTACATATATGTAAGTATGTGTTACAAAATGTACATCTAACAATTAAATATATGTAGGGGTTCTGTATATGTAAGTACGCGTTACCAAGTGTACACCTAAAAGTTACGTATATTTAACTCATACAATTTGCGTATATGTAAGTTGTTTCTTTATCATCGTTGTTCATTAGAGTTTAAATTAAAAATATATATATTGATCTAAAAAATAAGGTTGAATTTTACTCAAATATACTTTAAACAACTAAAAAATAAATCAATTATAAAATTTGTGATTAGGTAGTGGTGGTTTTTATGGTTTTCAATTATATATATTTGCAACTAAGTATGCATTATTACTTATAACTGTTCTATTAATTTTAATACATAGTTTTATGAAATATATTATTTGTTTAATTATAATTAGTGTTATTTAATAATTATTATATATCGTTTGGAATTTTATAAACCTGTCACAACATATGGAGCATCGGATGTTTATTCATGTTGAATTTATAAAGGTTTAAGTCTCACGTTATGCATAATAAGTTCTTGATCTTAAAAAGTTGATTTTAGAATTGTGTCTTTATCGTTAGAAAAATATGTTTAGAATAGCATAAGATCAACATACTTATTTATGCATGTGTTTACAGTTATTTGTATGTATTAGTTGAATGCACTAATAACTTGATCCGTTAACATTAGTTAGTATATTACTGCATTCGATTCTTTAAAAAATGTGTTATCCGTCCACATAGCGTGGCTATAACTATGTTTCGAGTAAATAGTTTTTTTAACTTTTCATATTTTAACACGCCCATTGTAATCTATGTTTCGAGCATGTTGCAGAGCACGGGTCATTCCTTTCGGCTCTAGTTAAAAATATTCGCAAGATACACGAACGTTTTAAATAAACTGAAGAAAGTAAAGTCTTCTCTAATAAAGCAAAAAAAAATTTTTTTAACACATGTTATCTTCGAGCACTCATTTTATCACATGTTACCGCCATGACAAATCAACCATTTCATAATGATAATAAATGCATGATGTAATTTAAATCCTTTCCACCATTTAATAATGATAAAAATGCATGAAATAATTTAAATCCTTTCCAAATTAAGGACTTAGCATTATTATTAGACAAACTACTAGAATGGATTATTATTAGACAATGGGTTATAATTTTAATTATTAAACTATTAAAATATAAATTGATTTATTTAAACAAATGTAAGGAATAAGGAAATAGGAACTTTTAGTAAATTATTTCAGATTAGTTTAATAAATATTAATTGTAGTGTCTTTCAATCAATGAATGTTAATAATAAACTGTAAATCATACCGATAGGTTTGGTTTTATCATTTCACCAAATATTTATAAACGAAGACAACCATAAAACAGACCGACAAGTGTGGACAATTTAATTTATTTAAGTTTAAACTCAACTTGACAAATTATTTAGATGTGATTTATTTCAAAACAGAGGATGTTGTCCATTAGTAAATTGAATTATACACAATAATTGTCTAATATTCCATAAGCGAAGTGTCTGAGCCATGACGAACTATAGACGTTGGGACAAAAGTTATTATATTGAAAATATTATTCAAGAGTTTAATAAAACTAAACATCGTTTTTTAGTTGTAACAAGAGCAACGACCGTATTCATTACATAAACCATGGCCAGTTTTACAAAGTTTTTCGCAATCCTTATCGTTATCACAATGAGAAACCTCTCGTTTGATGCCACCATCGTTACTATGTAGCGTGTGCGGTGATGGGATCGTCATGGATCCTTTCTTTGCAAAAACACATGATATTTGCAAACCTGCAAATCAAAACATGTTTCATTAGCATTAAGATGGGTATTGGATAGTTCAAGAATTGTATATCAAGAGAGACAAATAATACCTGATATGAACAATAATGATATTGTAACTAAAAATATCATCTTCAGTGAAGCTCCTTTCATATTTTAACAGTTATAGGTGAAAGTAAAGTATTTCTCTGATTGATTCATTAATCAGTAGAGAATATATACACACAAGATTACCATATTTTTTGTTATGATTATAGGTTAATTTGTTAAATAATTAATTAATATACACAAAAGATATCGTGACTTGTAATATTTTTTTTAATCTTTTTCTATATTTACATATAATGCAATAAACTATGATTGTGGTAACAACATATTCAGGATTCTTGATAAAAGGAAATATATGAATATATGTGTATATGCTATTTTGCAATCATGATAACTTATAAGCATATTCTTTTAGCCATCATAGATGCATGATTAACCTATTTTTTTTAAAAAAATATAAATAAATGAAACACGTGATATCATCACATTTATAAATAAATGAAACACGTGGTATCATCACATTTTATTTTTATTAAATTTGTATTGATTCTCTCTCATATTTAATAATTACCACAAATTACTAATAATATTTATTTAATATTTGAAGATAAAAATAGTATTTAATAGTTAATACATTATGAAAGAGATTTTGTATTAATAGTATTTCTAAAGAAATAGATTTTTACAAAATAAGAAATTTTTTTAAAACATCAATTTTTTTAAAATATAAATTATTTTAAAATTGTTGTTTCTAAAGAGTAAATTTTTTATAAATAAAAAAAATTGGGCGTTATAATAAGAAAATATTTAATTATAACCTTTTTTAAATGGTCTGTTTTGAAACAAAATGCTTAATTATATGAAAACGAAGTTTAAAAAAGTTGATCAATTTGTGCGAAGTATCCGAAGGGATAACAAACATTGATTTAAAGATTTAACGGTTCAGATTAGAGATTAGAGTAATCACACAAAAATGGATTAGAAAGGTAGATTTGAAAATAGCCTATAATTGTTGATTTTTTTTAAATTTCCTCAATTTTTTAAATGCATATAACTTTTTATACAACATTATTTTTTTAAAAAAATTACACCATAAAATTGGTCATTTTATTCTCTTTAATTTGAGTATATTATTGCTATATTTAAAAAAAACTATTTAAAGAAAATGTGAATGTGTTGTGCATATAACTTGCGTGATTTTGCGTAATTATGAAAATAACTTGCGTAATTATAACTATAACTTACGTAATTATTATGTATAACTTGAGTAATTTGAACTTGCGTAATAATGAATATAACTTGCGTAATTATCCATATTATATACGTAATTATGACGCGGACGGAATTACCACTCTCTCAAAAGACACATGTCACGCCCTGATGACTTCGTACAATTCACACGTTTTTTACACTTTGTATAGTAACTTTTCTCAAGATTTTCATGTTTTAATATAAGTTATTAAGTTGTGATAGAAAATGACTTTATGTCCAATTACAACTATAAATCATTAAAAAAAAACTAGGGGTTTAATTGTCACTACACCAAAACTTCGATAAACTGTTTAGGGTTTCACTTTCTCACTACAATGGACGAATCGGAGATTCCGCCGGAAGCCAATAGAACCACCGTCGGACCACCCTCCGTCGTCGCTTACCTCGACCCCAATTATTGGTAACAACTAACAACCCTTTATATCATCAGGTTTCTTAATTCTGCAAAAGCAATTGAAATCAATGTGTAAATTTTGTTGGTTCTAACAATTGTTTTGTGTTAGTTTGATTATCGTTGATAAAAATTGATTGCATGATCATCAGGAATGAGAGGTTCACTTCTGAGGATCATTACGAATGGCTCAAAGATTACTCACATTTTCGTCATTTGATCCAACAGCATATTAAATCAGATTCTTCTGTAAGTTGTTTCTCTTTATGAATTGATATAATAATTGGGGAAAATACTTGATAACCACCAATTTCATCATTTGAGTATTGGTTAAATCAAGGTGTTTTTTAATTATGAGTTTGTGACATGATACTGCAATCTTTTAGACTAAAATCAATGCTATGAAGTAGTTCTTAAAGTGGAGCAACAAATGTAGTAGAATCTTGGAAATTGACTTGTTTTAGCATGTGTATTTAACTATTTATATGCTTTTCAATGCTTTAAGTGAAGTATTTGTTTGTAATAATATAATGTTGTAGGTATTGGAGCTTGGGTGTGGAAGCTCACAACTGTGTGATGAGTTATATAAAGAAGGGATTACTAGATTAACCTGCATTGATTTATCTTCGGTTGCAGTCGAGAAAATGCAAAAACGGTTGCTTTCTAAAGGCTACAAAGGTTTGTGTATTTTATTTTTTTCTATACTCTTTATAAAGTTTAATGCTGTTATCGGTTGTAATTGCTTGTCATTTATAAATATTGATGGTGTCTTTCTGTTTATTTAAACTTAAATTGTAACCCTTTTGGCTTGCTCTTGATAAGATCATAAACTTTAAGCCGTTTTAGGGTGTAATGAATTAACTTAATCTATGATGTTTATTTAGTATACACTTCTGTTTGCAGACATCAAAGTGTTGGAAGGTGATATGTTGAATCTTTCCTTTGCTGATGAATCGTTTGATGTTGTTATAGAGAAAGGAACAATGGTAAAGTGTTTAAAAGCTACAAAAACTAAAAACATATATGCATACGAGGATATTCTTTTTGGTTATAACGTGTTGTATGGTTGCTACAATGTTTATTTTTTTGAATCTTAACAAGTCAAGTTTATATCTTGTTAAACATGAAGGATGTTTTGTTCGTGGACAGTGGTGACCCGTGGAACCCACGGCCTGATGTTGTAAAGAAAGCAATGGCTATGCTTCAAGGTGTTCATCGGGTCTTGAAACCCCATGGGATTTTCATCTCAATCGCTTTTGGTCAGGTACTAAACACGTCACACGCAAACTTAGCAAATACTTCCTCATTTTGATGGTGGGAATTTCGATCCATTTGTCTGTGAATGGGTCGATTTGGGTTGTATTATATCCTCTAATCGTCTAACGGGTCAAATAAAAGTATAAAACAAGTAGTATAGAAGAAACAGGCTGACTTTCACCCAAAATATACATTTATGCATACATACAACCTCCTGAATCACTCCCTTAAATGACAAGCGATTATAACAGAAATAAAATTGGTGAATAGTTATTCGGGTCAACACACGCGTAGGAAAAATGAAAATAAATATGATACCCATTTTGAAATGTTACCCAACCCGTCTTCTTGTATTGCATCGATCTTATATTATTCATGTGATGCAGCCACACTTCAGACGTCCGCTATTCAATGCTCCTGAATTTACATGGTCTGTTGATTACACTACATTTGGAGATGGATTTCATTATTTCTTTTATATCTTGAGGAAGGTTAGCTTAATGACCCTTGCAAAAACTTATATTTGTTGATAAGAGATCTAGTTTTAAAGTATCATATTTGGCTTATTATTTCCAATTATTCCATGCTTTTTGCGAAAATGTCAAATGAACACTATAGTATACAGGATTAAGTGATTTTCGACGAATTTTTGAAATGATTTTGCCCCTTTTCAAAGAATGTCTTTTAATTTACAGGGATGCAAATCATTAGATGCCGATGCAGATGTCAAGAAAGTTGATACACCATCTCTATGCCTTTATCAAGACGAATTGGATAATGAAGACTACTTATTTCGTACCAACATTGATGAACTTGATGATCATAGATGACACTGCAACTGGAGACGGGTAAAGGCCTGTTTCAGAAGACGGTCTGGTTTTTCTGACCCCGGCTTCTAGGACCGGACCTGTCTTGGTTTTGGACTGTTTTGCCCATCTCAACATGCATCTATCGGTCTATAGCTGTAACTGTGTCCAAATTTGAAGCTCGAAGAGCTCTTTTTGTCGTGTTTTTTTTATTGTTTGATGTTAGAAAACGATTAGATGTTTACATTATGAAACATGGTTCTTTTTGTAGTTTGTTTTCTGGATATTGTTGATTTTGGCTATGGTGCTTGCATTGTTGCATTTCTTGTGATTTTAATGATTTATAGTCTCATATAACTACAGAATATTTTTTTATTATATAATTATATACTTGCATAAAACATAATAAACGTTTTACAAGCTTTTTTAAGGGAGTAATTACAAAAACTTAAATAAACGCTAGAAGGAGGGCTTGAACCTCCGACCTTGTGGTTAACAGCCACACGCTCTAACCAACTGAGCTATTCCAGCTATTTGTCCAACTGATAAATTGTTTTTCTACTTATTTATTTCTTGAATAATCTTGTTTTATTTATGTTAATTTATACAATAACCCTTAGAAAGATTGTGTTATTCGTGGTGCATCTGTATAAATCTATTATACGTTTCTGGTGGATCAATCATAAACCAAGCTTGTTTAAAATATGTGACATGAACACAATCCGTAACATGTTAAACGAGTGGGTGGGTTGCAAACAGGTCATAACTGGTTGAGCTTATAAATTTATATATTTTCTAATTCTAATTTCGAACACGTTACACCTTTAACTATGACCCCTAAGACCGCCTCCAACGCAACCGCGTGTAGGGTTGGGGGATTGGAGTGGACCTGCATTTGATGGTTGCATGTAACAATGGTGTATTCTTGGCTTAATTTTTATTTATTTATTTATTTATTCTTACAAATCTAATATTTAAATATTATAAAGCGGGTTGCATGTACAAATGATGATTAGAGTAGTGTTATATGTAAAATATACTCGTAGAAAATAAGTAAAAACTTATATAACATCATGTCTAGATAGCATATGAGAATGATGAACTTTAGTGTTGCAAATAAAGGGAACAATTATACTTGATGGCAAAGAATATCATGTTAATATTAGAAAATATAGGTCGGTTTATTGATAGAAAACTATTAACAAAAATAAATGTTTTGCCGATTTTTAACAAAATCGGCGGCTATCCGAGACAACTTTTCACACATGTGAAATTAAAAGTCAAATTAAACCATATGATGATATTTTTTTCTTTAATAATTAAAGAAAATTAAAGAAACTGAGAAATGGGGATTATTGTTTTGGCAGGATATATGATGACATGAATCATCTCTGGTTGACCAAAATGTCGCCTTTGATTTTATATTGTTTTAAGTTTTATCAATATCAAGGTTTTAATATATAAATATTCTTTTAGCATATTAATCTCGGATGTTGTGTGTTTAAAATTTAATAATATATATAAATCGGATTTTAAAGATCCAAACTATAATGCATTTATATTATAACAATTTAAATAGCATAAACAATTTTAAAACAGCACTCAACTTTCGTAGTATTGTTGTTAATTACAATGCAAATAGCATAATCGTAAAATATTTACATTTAATTTCTACTCTATTTCGCTCACAAGGATGATTAGGAACAACATTATAAAACATACTAGCAAAATTGAACTGAAAAAAAAAACATAAATCAAATGTAAATCTATGATATTTACGTACTAGGATTGTTCTTAAAAATTAAAGTGAAAGTTATAAATTTCATTGGCTGAATTGGTATTATGGTTATATTATCGGTAAAATGAACCATTGAATTATTAAAATTTCATGATACAAACTTCTAAACTTTAATAAATTAAACATATAGAATATTAAGAAAACATCATAAAGATAATAGTAAATAGAACATAAAAGTAAGCTGATTACCGTAATTAACAAGATAACTTGATAGTAACTTGTGATTAACAAATTCAAATAAACTTAAACTTTGTTGCTGATGTGTGTGTGGGTCCCATGATTGGACTAGGTTTTTCTCTTTATTTTTCTTAGATACGCTAATCAAATTTGTCACGTATCTTAATTGGCGTAGCTAAAAATATTTGGGGATGATGTAACGTAAGTCAATTTCTATTTTTATTTGTTGTATCTCACGTTGTTAAATCAGTAAAATTAATTTCTAACAATTTTAATTAATTATATGTTTCTGATTCTGCCAAAAGGTCATAAGATAAGTAAGATAAATCTCTTTGAGTCATAAATAGTGTCATGATTTGACATTTAGACCTCTGCGTTATATAAATTCAAATGCATTCATTAGTTGTATGATTTCTTTATCGTGTACCATTGATAGTTAATATTAATACATAACACAAACACACAACACATAAGTTTTTAAGTTATGTTTTGGCCCGAAGGCCTTAGATTGATTTCAAGTTGCCGTGTATTTAAAACCATATAATACCAATGACATGAGTTTTTATAACTTATTAGCTAGGAATTAGAAGTTTTCTTATTTTTATATTCTTTTTAAGAGTTAATTGTCATTTTCATCCCTAAAGTTTGGTGTCTTTTGTCATTTTCATTTAAAAATTTTATTTTTTTCCTCCGTGTCCCTGACATTCTAAAAACTTATCATTTTCATTCACTTCTGTTAACGCCGTTTGTTTTACCCGTTAAGTGGACATCAACTTTGAATATTAAAAACGAATGTTTGAATGTTCGGGGTAATTGACCAATGTTTATTGAGGTTTTCTTATTTTCTGGTGAGGTGTAAAAGTACACAAATATCCTTCACATGAGATACACGTGATGACTACTTAACAGGTAAATAAACGAGATTCAAGAAATTGGATGAAAATTGCAAGATTTTTAAATGTCAGGAACTCACAAAAGAAAAAAATTATTTTTAGATGAAAATAACAAAATGTATCAAACCTTATGAACGAAAATGACAATTTACACATCTTTTAAACTTATACAATTATACTCTTTTCCGTTCTTATTTATGAACCGTTTCGTACATACTATTAGCTAAAATTTGAAAATAAATGAATACTAATTTAATTTCTTTTGCGTATATGCCACAATCTATTTTGTCTTTTGTGACTAATGCAATGTATAGCCTTGTACGTGTTTTTTGAGTTCTAGAACTTCTTCATGTCTACGAAAATGAATTCTATCAAAACCTAAAAGGTTAGACGTGTTTTTTGAGCTTTATTCTTTTGTTTTTTATTGTAAGACTTTAATTTAAATTATTTTAATATTCATAAATGCATCTAGACATATTTTAAATTCCTTATATAACTTTTAAATCTTATATTTATAAAATTCTGAATATAGTGTTTTACGTTCCATCTTATTTTTATGTACGTTTAGAATGTTTTGTTTAAACTGGAGTTTTGCGCGATAATGTACAAGTCAACAATGCTAAAACACACAAGTCATAAAAAATGATTCAAGTTATCGTTTTTTCCCACTCTTACAACATTTAAAATTTTAACGTTACAACATACTTATTTTTATCAATGTATTGCCATTTTGCATTGGGTCAATACTAAAAAAAGGAATCGTTTACATCAAGTCTTACAAATAATAACAACCCGAATAGGTCGGAAAGCGCTAGTTTGGTCTTCTAGTAATAATGTAATATACTAATAAACATCACATTTTAATAATTTTTGTTTAGTTTAACTCTTAAGTTACATACTCATTTCCTCATATTGCCGAAACATCCTTGGGTTCAATCCAAAGCTTATAGTTTCAAGAGAAACAATATAGAAAATTACTTTTTTTAAAATATTATACTATTTGCATTGTTCATTTAAGTTGTAACAAAATTATTATATATCCTCAATAGCTAGACAAGTATGATATCGTATCTACAAATAATAAGTGGTCTGCGTTACATATTAATTATAGATTGAACACCCAGAAAAGCTTAATTGACTAAGAAATGAAACCAAACCACAAATAAAATTCAAAAAGAAAAAAGAAAAATAAAAAAAGAACAGAAGCACAATATAGCTTAAATCGGTTTCACACGTAAGAAATATAGACCTTTAATCGGAAGACCGAATTCAAACATTTCTTAAAGGAAATAAAATGCCAATGCTTAAATAGTCTACATATTTAAATAATATTTTTAACTGAATATATGTAAATATATAAGTTATTAAGTTACCAGTTTGATTAAGTTAAAATTTAAATAATATAAAGAAAAAAGATAAAATGATAAAAGTTACAAAATAGTTTGTTAATTCAAAAAATAATTAGGAATTTAAAATATTCATCTTAGTCACGAAGCAAATTTCGACTTCATTTTCAATTAGTCCATCCAAGAATATTACTATATCATCTATGACTATATATTATGTATCCTCTAGATTGTTAAAGTTATTGATCGTTTGCATTCATTCGTTCGACCGTTCGACCATTGTATGATTTACAACGTTTTTCAAGATCACGATGGTAAGATGAAGCATAAAAAGTATGCAATATCATTGATTTCAACACGAGATAAGCTTTATAGATTGTAACAAATGAATTTTGGTCAAAGAAAATTATCAACAATAGCAAGGAAAATGAAAATGTTGAAATATAAATCATACCGTTGTTGATTGTTTTCATTCGTCAATGTCTCTTTGTTACAGTTTATATGACTCTTAATTCAAATGATATTGCATACTTTTCATGCTTGATGTGATTGTTTTTGTATTACTTTAAAATTCATGATAGGTAAGACGGTAATATCATTTTCAAATATGAATGTAATTACCCTATATGTTTAAAAACATATTTGAATGAACAGTGTTTTTTCTGTGTCTTGACAACTGCTTTCTTTTGGATGAGTTGGTGCTCTTTGTGTCTTGACAGCTGCTTTCTTTTGTTTCTATTATATATAAAACATAAAAAAATTAAATACATATTTCAAATTCAAGTTCGAATAAAGGATGCGAAATTTCAAGTTGAATTCAATAATTCAAATCGAATTTCGAATTCATTTTTTCATTCTCGAGTTGGATCGAATTTCGACCTTCTCAAATTTTATTCTAATACTAAACACCTCTAGTTCCTTACATATTAAAAATAAAACGTATATATTTAAAGTTGGGACACAACTCTTCTCTTTTTAAATTTAAATAATTATCATTTAACCCCTCAACTTCAATTAAATTTTTGTATAATATATCAAACCATATTATTTTTTAAGCACTAACTACAAAACTCTTATACTTTAAAGCCTGATCATAAATTCTTGTAACCCCTCAACTTTAATTAAACTCAAAATCCAAGAATTTTTTTTACCACTCTTAGAATATGCTTCAACATAAATTTTAATTTAAAAGCAAAACATAGAAATTTTCAGAACTATTTAGTTATTTTGTTTCTATATAAAAGTGTCACAATCCATCATTCTTATCTTATTAGTAACAGTGTTTTATCTACGTATCCACATAAACTTTCCTCTAAAATGAGCGTTACAAATCTCTCGTGCATCAACAACCAACCATCATGTCAACTACTTAATAAGATTTATTAACCGTGGCATGTAAATAATAAAAGATCATATGTTCAAATCTCATTTTAAGTAATATGTTCAGATTTAAGCCAGAGTGTTTTTTTTCAACAATGGTTTTCATTCTAATGGGGTTGGGGGTGCGGTACAGACTAAGAAACAGATAGGTGAGATCGATTAAGATAACATTTATCCTTCGAAACAGGATCACACATTTATCGTTAAAAAAAGAAAACTATTAACCAAAATCAAATCAAAATAAAAAGTATAAAACTAAAATCATCTTTACCAAAACACAAATATACACAATTAATAGTTAATTAAATACAACTATCCCATAAACATAAACAATTAACACACGAGACTCAATGACTCATTCTTCATTTCTCCCATCAACACAATTGTTAATCTAACGGTTCACATTCACTCTCCCGCCACGTGTCACACGATCACGCCAGCTGTTTCAACGCCAGCTGGAAATCAACCTTCTGATACCTTCTAACATCACCACTTCTTTTACGCCCCTTAAACGACGTCGTTCCACTCATCATCTTCTTCATCTTCATCTTCTTCACCTCTTCACTCTTCTGCAACACAGAGCTCGCTTTAATGGCCAACACACAAATCTCCGACAACGTAATGGGTCTATACGACATCGTCATCGGCAACACGAAGTAGATTTGACCCAGTTGAAGCTCTTCGTCAACGGGCACGTGAGGCACGTGGCAGTTGACGAACATGTGCTCCGCGTTGCAGAGGAAGAAGGCCTCCGATTGGTCGCCGGAGATGACGTTTCCGGCGGCGATCGGCTGCCGGAACTCCTGCAATCTGCCGTCGATCGAGTGGATCACCTTCGCCGTTGATGATGACCCGTTGGTTATCATCAATTTGCCTCTGTTTCTTGAGTATTGAACCGATGCACAAGTACCCATTTGGATAATTGAATGATGAATGACTGATTGTGTGATTTGATGAAGAACTTTGAGTTTTCCGGTGGTGAAGATGGTGTTGGGGGAGATGGATAGATACAGGGGTGGGTGTATGTATAGGGGGATGAGGTGTGTGTGTGTGTGTGTGTGTGTGTGTGTGTGTGTGTGTGTGTGAATGATGAATATTGTGGGTGGTTTCTAATTTGGATTATGTGTTTAGTTTTGGACAAAAGAAAATTCATGAAAAAAGGAAGGGGTGATGGTAGGATTCTTGAGGTTGAAATCTTGAATGGAATAATATTAATAAAGAATAAAAAAAGGTTGTAGAGGTTTTTTGTTGGGGGTATCATAAATATGTCTAGCTTTTTAGGGAAAATAATAAAGATTTAATGAGTTTTAAGAGCATTCACATTTTATATTTAGAGCATTCACATTCGTTTTTTATTTTTATTTTTGTATTTATATTAAAAATAATATATTTTTTTCTCTTTCAATTTAATAATATCTTTTTATATTTTTATTATAATCTTTTCTTTTTTACTTTACTTACAATCACTTTTAAATATATTAAAAATTATAGGGGGCGTATCGGGTTTTCTCAAATATGAGAAAATATCGTACAATCCCCATAAATATTCACTTACACCCACTCACAACGGTCCCCAATAATATATGTCACAGACTCATATATTTTATGTGAACATACTGTGAATGCTCTTATAATATGTGAGCGCAAATGGAGGAGATAAAAAACGTTATTATTCATTTGTATATTGGGAGTAAACATTGTTCATTCTTACAAAATTTTTAATATTTTTAAAATTGGTTGTGAATGAAAAAGATAAAAAATTTAATGATAAATATATAAAAAAATATTATTTAACTTAAAAAAATTAAAAAAATAATGATTTTAATATAATTATAAGAAATGAGAATGAAAAATGAGATGTGAATGCTCTAATAAAAGGATGTATATTAAAACTCATACACTTACTTTTAATTATGCTCTAATAAAGGGAAGTTTACGTGGAGTGCTGAAATGGAACGAATTCCCACACTCGAGGTTTTATTTGTGAGATGTATATCTTTTCAATCAAGACTATGCATTATATGTGGAGATGATAACGAATCCACGGAGTATCTATCACTTGTTTGTCCTTCGGCGAATTATGTATGGTCTTATATCGGGTAATGGTGCAACATTCCTTCTATATATGCCTTTAGCATGGGTGATCTTATAGAGATTCATATAAATATCCATGCTTCTCGGGTTAAGAAGAAGGTATTAAATGCAATTATTTTTATATCTTGTTGGTGTATTTGAAAAGCACGGAACAACAAACATTTTATGGAGTTGTTAACTATTATTATAAAGTGGTGGAAGAAATCAAAGTTTTGCGTTATAGCTCGAAAATATATTAACATTGAAGAATTTAGAGTGGGTTGAATGGTGTAATTTTAACCGTAAAGAACTGGAGTAGTTTTGGTGTGCTTTTTGGTTTTGTCCCCTTTATTTTTCTTTGGTGACTTGTAAGTTTATTGGTTTTCTAGCATTTTGCTAGAGCCTTTGGTGATATATAAAAAATATTATTGCTGTTCAAAAAAAATTATAACATACCAGAATAGCATTGAGTTAAATGTCATTGGTGGATGGATGTTAGATAATCAACTTTTAAGGTAACGGTAATGAGAACCATACTAACACACATATTTTTGTTATACCCACCTCTTAATTTCTCAATAAATCGGTTCAAACTTTTTGTATTTTTTCGTCATTTAATTGTCTATTATAAATAAGAATAGTTGTCTTTATATTTTTGTTAGTATGATAATTCAATTTAATAGATATTCCACACAGAGAATATTCAAAATACCTTTTTTTCTCTTCCCTATTTTGCATAAATGTAAGAAGAATGTATGTTTTAAGTTTAAATTATGATAAAGGGTCAGTTATAAAACCTCACTAGAATTAATAACTAAATTTCATAATTATAATTTATACCATTTAGTTTTACTTGTTTATAAATTATTTCACAGCAACGAAACCATATTAGAACATAATAGGTTTGAAAATTTTAAAGTTTTACTTGATCACTACTTTATAAAGCCTCACCTTTATATTTAAAAAACAATTTTGATTGGAATAACAACAAAAAACAAAATAAAATGACAAATTGAAAATAATAATAGAACAATAATTTTAGAGCAAAGCGCGTCCGACCCATGCTTTTTAGATGATGTTACTTATCAAAGTCGGTTTTATTTTAATTTTTTAATATCAATACAAAAAGATTTCTTCTCAATTTTAAATGTAAGTTAATATTTTAATAACAAAAAACTTCTCACTCTTTTAGTACCGTCTTTGTTTAAGACGATAACTAAGTGGCGTTGTTAATGAATTATTACGAGTATGAAAGAAGTGATTGCTTTTGCAATAGGAGATTTACCCATAACAAAAGTCGCGGAACCGACGAGGTTCAGTGCTTTTGGTGCAGTCAGTTGACGCTTAGATCACTAGAATTCGTCATATTTTTGTTGTGAAATATTAGTTTATCGTTAGCAACCACCAACATCCAAAAAACTCATAGTAAAAAAAGAAATAAAAAAGAAAATATAAAACCGAAATGAAAGTAGAAGCAAAAACGTTAAACCACACACGTGAAACGTAAAACTTTAAAAAAATAACTAAGTCGATCTAGTACTCGCGCGTTGTGACAGGCCGTTAAAGGGGAAAAATAAGCGTAAACCTAAAATCACGCGCACATGTTGCAGTGTGTTAACTCGTAAAATTTAGGCCGGAACGTAAAACGAGAAACTCGTAAAAATATGAAAAGTATAAGAGTAAAGTGAAAAGTGAAAATTCATAGTGGTTAAATTGTAAAATATGTAAAAGTATTAGGGTTACAAGTAAGAAAAAAAATTATTAAAGATTAAAAAACCGAAAAGTTGATACAACCCACTAAGCTTAAGGTACAAACTTTAATGCACACAAAACTTGATAATTAGTAATATATAATTTACACTAACGGGTAAAAAATTTAACAATACTGACGAACAAAACAGGAGGACGGGTGCCCCACCGGTCCCTCTGATTCTCCGCCCCTCGGAAAATATAACAAGATATGAAAGCATGTACATAATGAGAATAAAGTTTGATTCGTAATGGGAACACAAGACTTCCTACAAGGGGATAGCTAGGAAGAAGCATGAAATGTGACACACAAAAGAACTAGACTTTGACATATAAATTTGTTAGCGTGTGTTAAGAGTTTGTGTAGAGGGAGATGATTTATTGTATGAATTGAAAATTAATTTATGAAGAGTATGAAATCATCATATGCAGTACGTAACATGGGAATACACCACAAAGTTTAATAATTACGCAAACATATATTACTAATTACGTACTATAATTATTCAACTATTTATATTTATAATTACACAACTTACTTATGCACATTATTGCATAATACATTGACATTTTCTTTAAATAAATTGTTAACTTATTGCTTTAGATTTTTATATTAATTTTTATTGTTCAAAAAATATTTAAAAGAAATTTATCAAAAACCATTTGAAGATTTTAATTTTAATATTATTTATTTTTTAATTATCAATAAACCATAGAAGTTTGGCAAATTAAATCTTAGATAACATTTCATTGATATTATTATTACAAATAATTATAACACTTTTACTATCATCTAATAAAACACTTAAAAACCTTAAGTATTATTTGATGAGATATTTCCTATTTTTTAAAGACATTACATAGATTAAATAAAGTAGAACATGCAACTCTATGCCTAGAATGTGTCGATCAACGGATCTTGACGTGCACCTCACACCGTTTATCAACCTTGAAGTCCATCAAGTCGATTCTTTCCCACACCAAGACGCTTTCAACCCAATTCCGTTTCCAAAATCCTCCATCACGATGGGGATTAAAACAAAGAATTTCATTGATGGAAGTGGTGGCGATGTAGCTTTTGACATAGTGGAGTTGCTCGGGGATGGGTGGGAGTAAGACCCTGCAACGTGAAGCGTTTTACTGTTGTGACAGCTTAAGGCCTCACGTGTTTGAGCTTTAGGCCTTATATCATAAGTATGATATGTTGTAGATTGTAGATCATTGTTCATCTCAATTGTATGTGTTAAGATATATGATATTTTTCAAAATACATGTGAGCTAAATTCTATTAGAAATGTACGTGGCACTAAGTAAAAAATGTAAATAATTTCAAAAAATAAAAGTTTATAATTCAATTGTCATTCACTAATATTTTGTTATAAAAAATACCACCCCTTGTCAAGCAGTATGTTAGCGAAAGTTTTAGTCCAAAAGTTATCATTGTCCTCTTATCTAATGACTATATTTAACGGACCAATCACATTTTTTTTGAAAATCTTGAATTTAAAAAAAATCATTAGCGGACCCTCTTGACCCTTTTCTTATTATTTATATTTATATATTTATATATTTATGTAGGAGAGATTAGTAATACATTTATTAGTTGTTACTTACTAGATTGATCATTAATATGCTTAAACAAAGGTACTCTGAATTTTTATTTTATTTTATGATAAAACCGGCTTGAAAATATTCCTGGTCACATAATTAAATAAATATCATAGAAGACCACTAAATTAGTGAACTTAAGTTAACTAATATTTCCTTCATAAAAAAATTAAATAATAGAAGTACATGTAAACTAGTTCACTTAATTTAACAAAACATCATATATAGAATTACACTTCTCTTCAACTATGCAAGTATACGATTTTATACTCTAGTGTTTTTGGTAACTCTCATTCACAAAAGTATATAGTATGAATTAACATCCTTACAAGTATAAGTTATATGGTATTTAGATATAAAAAAAAAAATTATTGTTAAAAACTATGCAAGTATGTGAAGGGCTTGAAAAATTATGAATCGGTCTTAACTTTATTTAGGTATGGGAAGAAAAGAGTATTTAATATATCATAGTATTATTCAATATATTTTTTGTATATTTCACACGAAAGTATTTGTGCTAGTAAATATTTTTATCACTGTAGTCATGACATACTCATACAAATGTCATATATTTATTTTACATTCGTGATTTACTTATTCGAAAGTAAAATATATGATCCATTTTTACTTTTTGTTATCTATACATGAAATTGTTGTGGAGTATCATTTATAAGAATTCGAATTTCTTAGAAAAACGTAAAAAGTGGATTATATATGTATATATAGACATATACGATGATATATAGGTGTAATTAATATGTTAATTTCGTTCACCTGTTTCATGATTATAAATAGTGATTGACCAGGAAAATACTTTATTGAATATACTTTTGTTTTTAACAAAATTTATATTAAAAAATATATATAAATTTAATTCAAACAAAAAAAAACCGTGTGTTTAGTAAGTTGCCAAATATTACAAACTCAATATATGCTAACTAATAAAAATAAAAAATCATAACTTACAAGATATGAGATTCTCTCAAATTGCAAATCCAATCTTTTTTTTTTCAACTTTTGAATTCGTTATATGAACAGCAAAGACCCTAGAAAGAAACTATAGAATAAAACGTATACGAGACGAGGCAAAATCATTTATAAACATTCTTTTATGAAGAAAAAAACTAAAGATATTTTTAAATCCTTAACTTGAAAATTCATGAGCGAAAAAAAAACTTCATTTTCTATTATTAAAAATAAAGTAATTCTTATGTGGAGAAGAAACTCATAAATATTCCAACGTTTGCCCTTTTAACACACTACTATCACATAAAGACAACATGTTCCCATAATATTCTTTATTCGTCAGATAAATAAACACCTTCTTTAACATCTTTATCCACATATTTACGGAATAACTGAAACATCCACTACCAGAATACTAGATTTCATCAAAGGATTTTTATAGACGTGTGTGTTATTGCTATTTGTTTTGTAACGAACATTTTGTTTATTTTAATTTTTTTATTTAGACATTAAAGCACCAACAACTCCAGCGATAAGAGTTGTTGGATCACCAAGAACAGCTGAAATCACAAACTGCATTGCTAAACCCGCAATCTCACAACATTTCTTCACTTTCCCTTTGCTTTGATGATTATGGTGATAGCTTTGCAATGTGCCCTTCAAGCTCGGGATTTTCGTCTCCAACTTACTATTTTCCCCACACGAATCGTGGTAATTACCACTCACCCGACCCCTACCGAAGTATATCTCATACCAACTATCCACCAACATCTCTTTCACACAGGCCACATGCAGGTTGTACTTCTTGCACGTCGACCTGTGAGAAGGAGTTACATAAAAACTAAATAACTGAATGACCAAACCATATTTTAAAAAAATCTAAAATAACTGAAGTGATGGTTCAATTATGATTTTTTTAACTAATATTTATGCTTGGTTATATACTTATATGTATACGATAAATAAACAAAATAACATAACAAAGTTTACATTTAAACCTTCTTTTATATTTTCTTATTTTAAATAATTTGTTATATGTATATATAATATGTTATATATCAGAAAAGTTTTATTAATAACATGGTAATTGATGCTCATGTCCTATACAAAGTGAAAAGGATTGCTAATATGTCATTAATCTAAGATATAATTGGAGTTATTAGCTGGAATTAGATTGAATCAAATCCACTCACGTACAAAATCGGCTGTTAACCAAACCATCTTTTCGCTTAACCTAATTAATCAAATTGTTTAAAATGAAACCAGTCGTTTTAAAAAAAATAAATAAATAAAACATCAGTTATAGGTTCAGTTTTAACTCATAAGCGAACTGGAGTGATCCATACTCACGCTTACCTGTAACTCCAACTCCGTCCTTTTCTCCCACACCTATGACACGCGGACCCTACTTTTCGGTACAAGTACAACTCCACCTCACCATCATCCAACATAGTTGGAAGCTTGGCGCAACATGGGTGAAGGTCGAACCCACACAACTTGCAGTGGTAAACGAACCCTGACACTGCTTTCTCACAGGCGTTGCAGTAACGCGCTATGGGCCCAGGAGGGCGCGTTAGGAACTGAAACGAACACTTTGTGTAGAAAGGGTGGGCAATGGAAGGGGATGGGAGGGCACAATGGACATGTAAATCATAGTTGCATTTTGTGCATTTGTAGTTGGACCCTATACCGACTTCCTTGCAACCGTCGCACTTGAATGGGACCTCGGTGTAGCTTGGTTTGAGCCGGTGTTGCGGGTGGCTAAAATGTGAGATCTCATTGTATTTCATTGTTGGTTTTGTGTAGAGTTTGGAGAGTGATCCATATATAAGAATTGAAAGGGGTCTTGTGAAACAATATATGTAAAAAGAAGAAGAATAATATATTACGTATAGGTTAGGTTTTTTGGTTAATTTGTGTGGATATGAGGTTGTTTTTAAGGGGTTGCTTGGGAATGAAGCAAAACTAGATAAAGAGAATCGAATTTGAGTCTTTTATGTATCTCCTTTTTTAATATATGTTACGGGTGAGATAAATAAAATATACATTAAAACAAATATGAAATATTTCAAGAATGAATATTCTTATATTTAGAGGACAGTTTATAGATAGGAGTGTGTTTTTACAAGGACAATCTGATTATTGTGATTTCAATACGTGAATAATATGTTTTGACTATAGTATCATCTTGAAATCTTGAATAATGAGTGTGAAGTGGGGTGTGAGTTATGAATTTCTATCACATCACCAATGGTAGCATGAAATTTTCGTTGGATGTGAGTTTATTCGAAATAGGTTCGAGCCAACGTTGGGTAGAACTCGCAAACGTACTTAGCTAAATGGGTTGTGTTTGGGTCAATCTGTCTGGTTACGACTTTCAAGTAGGAAGAATAAAACTTTTGACATGTGACAGTTGATTTGTCAAGATTCATTAAAAGAAAAGGAGTGTTGCCGGACTCGTTAACCGGCATGCGCTAAACCTCCCCATCCTAAGTGACGAGTTAATGCAGAATTAAAATTATTTTGACATGTCATTGTTGAGTTGTCATGATTTAATTAGAAGAAACAAGTGTTACCGGACTCGTTAACTGTCCTAGCCCAAGACGCATGTGACAATGCGAATTACGTAGAGGCAGGTTTGTCAGACGCGGAGTTTGACCGTAGGCTGTCTATATTTGATATCTTTGTTTCATTATTTGCATAACACGACTTAACCCGTCTGCTCTACCAACTGCGATGGACGACCGTAGGACGTTAATATTTACAATTTTGAGAAATATAAAGATTCACGTCACCTATGATTTATAGAGTTTTACGAGTTTTTAGCTTCATTTGTTTCTAAGATTTTAAGTTTTATAATAGTGTTTATGAGACACATTAAATTTATCTTAATCATGTAAATAAAACTTTTAAGATAAATGGTCAAAATAATTCTAGCACGGATTGGCCTTTTAAAAATTTGGTATCTTGATAGGAATGATTGGTTGAATGATACTTGTATGTTATTGTTGGAATATATTCCTTTGAATGAGAGTTGATAAAAAGGTCTATGGTATAAAAATAATTTAAAATTAAACATTAAGAACTTGTTTTTACCATAAATTTATATGTAGAGTTACAAGTTGAATGTAATATTATGAATGGTATGAGAGTACAAATTAAGAGCTTAAATGATTTTTTGTTTTCTTCCTCTTTGAACTAATGCAATGAGTAACTAAAAGAGTGTCTCCTCAGGTAAAATAGAAGTTTGATAAGAAACTTATATAAATTCATAGATATGTGCTTTTTGTCATGAATTAATTTGATGAGTTTTTTAATACCAAACTTCAAAAGATAAAAGATAAATTAAAACTTGATATTTATCGTTTAAATATTCCATATTTTTTTTGTTGTTATTCTTTATAAACTTTTTACATCTTGCTTGGACCGATTGCTTGAATTATTCTTGTATGTTAATCCTTTGATGGAATATGTCTTTTTTCCTAAAAAGGATGTGTGAATGTTCTTTCTATCCGTCTAAAATAATCCGGTGGATAAGAATAAGTTTCTATTGCTTCACTCGAATTTAAAAATAAAGGTTGCATTTAATAATTCTAAATGTTGGTGTAAATTAGTTATGATTTGAAATTATAAGTATACTAGATGAATGTAAAAGTTATCGTTTAAATAGTAATAGTAATAACAATAATAATAACAAAAGAATATAATAATAATATCGATAGTAGTGAAGGTGATGTTGTAGCAGGAGCAATAGTAGCAGTAGAAAGCTTAAAATTATTCTAGCCCATATGTCATCAGCCCAAAATATGCAAATCCAGTTTCTGGTTTACTTGTTAAAACATATTTTTATGAATAATAATATTCAGAAAAGAAAAATTACTTTACCGAAACATGATACTCGTGAGCAAATAAACACCAATGCAAATTGCATAAAATAGAGAGCTAACTCTATATTGTTTTTAAATATTATTAAATAAAACAACCTACTTCTTATTTTACATTAAAACCCTTTAAGCTTGTTAATCTCCTTAAACTTGTAAATAAATTATACAAAAAATACCTTCAACCTGATTTTAATATATTAAAATCTTTAAACTTGTCTAAATACATGTACTACTTTTAAGTACCCTAGTCCTTCCAAAGAATAAAAGTGACCATAATTAAAAAAATTAGAAATAAACCCTTATTTTAACCTACCATTTACAAAAATACATCATAAACACAAAACTGCTGCAATAAGTAATAATTAATATGTTCATTATATATGCCTATAAATCTTCCATTTCTCTATAAAATATATATTACAACATTTCTATAAAAATATAAAAATCACAAAGATGGAAGAATCCACATATTAAACAAAGAAGAACCCATACACAAAAACCATGACAAAAACGCAAACACAGTTGAAACCAAATACCGGCTGCAGATCTTCGGAACACATACCAACTCACCGGCCGTCAGCAACACATCCACCACCGCGGCGGCAGAACAGGCGGCACCGAGGGCGAGCGTCGACAACAACTGCTTCCAACCGATCGAACACGAAACCATTAGCATAACGTGTTTATCATTAACTACCACACATGTCAAATGAATCGAGTCTTTGGGAATGATTAACTTTACCCAGTCTCCAACAACGATTATGAGCAGTAGCCCCTTTCGTCGAATTGGGGATGTTACGAGAACCGAGTATCCGTCTATCAATGCTAATATGAAGCTCCATGGGATCACTAGACCCATGATTGTCACCAAGAAGCTTGTTACATATATTCATTAATATTGAAAAGTGAATTAATGATGTGATTAAGAGTATTGATTTTGATTAAGTATTGAAATTAACATGGGGATATGAGTATATGATGTACCAGAAGGATGTGTAGCTGTAGAATTGAACACCAAATGACATGAACAGAAGAGATGCTGAGGCGAATATGGTTTGACCGAGGCGCAACGCGAATCCTGCACTCGTCCCTGTTGATCCCGGTACTTGATCCATCGGTTATGCGCCTGTCGAATGATTCATATTACGATTGAACACCATAGCAGTTTTTGAATTCAGGGCTGAATCTCAGTGGATCGAAGCTTGTGCTGACTCCATGTGTGCCTATCATGGTATGATTTAGTAATGATGATTGTGTCTACAAGTGTGATAAACCATGGTGGTTTATGAAACCTGGGCTGAATCTCAGTGGATCGAAGCCTGTGTCAACACCATATGTGTGTGCGATGATGTGATTCAGTGATGATGATTATGATGATGACCGATGAGCATGTCTTCTAGTGTGATATACTCAGGGCTGAATCTTAGTGGATCGAAGTGGTGTCGACACCAGTGTTATGATGGTGTGATTTGATGCTTCCAGGTGGAAAACTTGTGGTTTTGAGAACTACAATTGTTGTTTTTTGTTGAGGAATAATGATTCTTCCGGCAAACAGAGGGTGTTGATGGGTGGGTGTTTATGAATTATTCTTTACTTTTTTGTCACGTAATTGAATAATAATAATAATGATGACGTATAAAAGGGGCATCAATTCTGTCGGCGGGATAACATTTGATCAAGAAACATGTGTGGCTGCATTTGTTTCATTAATACATGTACTTTAACTTTGAGGTGCACCTACATGTAATTATGTAAATATGTCATCATGTTTATGTTTGTGGTGGGGTTATGAGGGTACCTCTTTGTGAATTAAACGTATTTCTTTTTAAGATTAAAGTTTAGTGTATGCGCTTTTAATTTATTAGAGTTTTGAAAATTTAATACAAGTTCTATAATGGTGTAGATTAGTCTAAACATGATGAAAGGGACAAGTTTGGGGTGAGTATCGGTAATCTTAAATTCTTAATCACATATTTGACTGTAAAATCTGTCACATACCTGACGTTATACTCGTTTGGTATCTATTAGGTAATTACATGTTAGACATGTGTACGGTTGTTAGTTTGCTAAAAATTTCCTATTGGGAATTCGAAGTATAACTTTTTTTCTTATCGTTCTAAATTTATATAGGTTTATGTTTTTAACATGTAACAAATTAAAGTGTGATTAATTACATACAAACTATCACCATAAAAATTTTAAACTATCTAATTACATCGATATCATCATCGTCATAATCAACGATCTGGTTTCTACCGAAATTGGTTATGTTAGTTTATGTTCTAGACAAGAAGTAATGAACTTTATTTTTATTTGCTATAATACCATAAAGATTGGTTTATAGTTCTCCTAGTCCAACAAGCTAGATACAATTAAAAAAATTAAGTATTATCGACCTATAAACATTAAAAACCCTTAAGAATTACATCAATAAAGTATACTTGTCGTGTATATCTTATACAATAATCATATGATTTTCTGTCCTATTATTACTCGATTCATTGTGTGTAAAAAATAATAAAATTCAGTCTAGACTAATTTCTTATCCAGTTTCCGAAATCTATTTTGATGAAAGAACATTGTTAAAGAAAAGGAAAGTTGAATTACTAGTCTAGATGTTGATCCGGATCAAGGTTCAGGACTAATCGTGTATTATACAGTTCGTTTCTACATACCAGTATTTATATATCTTTTTATTTAGATTTGGTGCCATTTTGCGTTTACCTTCACGACCACAGTTGGATTTACCTGAGATTGTTGAACTTGAAGACAAGTTTTAACTTTGTAATGTAATTTATATAATCAAAAATCATATTTTAATTATCATGATAAACTTAAATGTTTGATGACCCTAAAAGAAACACACCACCTTGTGAAGAGAATAATTCATTGTCACCAACAACCTGAAAAGGATTTATAAACCTAATAACTCATATTAAAAAATTAAAAATACCGGCCAATGGTCAAAATGACCAAGTACTTGGTGGGTAGCCGGTTGAATATCATTAGGGGTTCTCATCTTTTAATATTTGAATTATGATATATTTCATTTTTATTTATTTTAAATTAATATTAAGTTTTTAATCTTATTAACAAGACCTCCTACAAACGTTATAAACCTTTACTCTGACTTTATCATACAAAACTAACGCATATTGTAAATGGAGTCCTAGTTAACTTCTTTTTTTCGATAACAAATCTATTTTACTCCTACTTTTAAACTACTAAAAAATAATGATATTTTGTCGGGATTTAAACTCAAGACCTTTCATTTAAAAGACAAGAGTCTTTACCATGTAAGCTAGTACTACATTGATAGAGTCCTAGTTAACTAATCGGGTTGTTTGTACATGTTAATCCTAGTTCCTACACACATCGTCAAATTAACCACGAACTAATTATCCAATCTCTACAAAAATTTACAGCTAAAACAAACTATAATAAAAAAAAGTTCAAATACAAAGTAAAACTAAATTAAATGATATGTATCCTTGATCTAAACAATTAATGGTTACTAATTGTAGAGATCGTAGAATGTATCCTTGGACAACAATTGTAATCTTTTCTTATTTTTTCCATCTCTACCCTTTAATTTGTTTCGTTATTCACATAGCTCAAAATGGACAAAGTAAGAAAAGCTTACAAATGGTAGAGATGTGCCACTTATCAAATAATTTTATATACTTTCATCATAAAATCAAACATCTTATTTTATTTAATTTGAGTATAATATTATTATATCTTTGTAAAAAATACAATACATCTTTGTTATTATATGCCTATAATGTGTGAATTTATATCCGTACGCGTAAATGTAAGTTTTGTAATTGTTTATGTATGGATGTGTTATTATAACACATGTTGCTTAATTTTAATGGACCTGATTAAGATAACATATTCGAGTCAGTGTCATACATTTGTCGTTAAAAAAGTTAGTTTGACAAGTGAAACTCTCAACTTCTTTTTTTACCACTTGCAATCCGAGTAGCATACTTATCATAATTTCACATTCTATTTATAGTTATTTTACAATTGATATCACTTATATGTTCTTTTTATTTATTTCATAATCATAAGTGTGAACGAAATTGAATAAAATTAATTGTAAATAATAAATATGCTACCAGAATTTTATTAATTATAAAACTAAACGTTTAAGTGTCACTTATTAAATTATTAATACGGTTTATTTTCAATAAATGCTTAAATATCCATCGCATTTCATTATTTGATGGATCCAAGTAGACTTTCACAAAAAAAACCGGGTACGGACCCGACCCGGCGTACCCGACCCGGACCCGGGTCCGGGTACAACCCGGTACCGGGTGTACCCGGAATAAACCGGCGCTTTCAACCCGTATTGGGTTTTTGTTGAATTTCTAAAACCCGACCCTACCCGGACCCGACCCGAACCCGACCCGGTCTAAACCCGAAGTGAACCCGGTATTGGACCCGATTTTGAACCCGGTATTGGACATAAAAAAAATAAAAGAAAATTAGAAAAAATAAACTAAACCCGGTGTTGGACCCGGTTCCGGACCCGACCCGACCCTACCCGGGTATGGCGGGTAGGGTTTTCCCGCAAGTGAACCCGACCTGGGTTCGTAACCGGATTCACCATACCCGGGTACAAAAAAACCCGACTGGACCGAACCCGACCCGAACCCGGTTCCGGGTCCGGCCCAAAACCCGATTTGTGCATGACTAGATCCAAGTTTGTCAGAAAAATGACTCAAATTTTTTAAAAAATAGACCCATTCTGTTATTGTATGATCCAGCCCAATAAGTAAACTACCCAACGTAGGAAGGCCCATAGCTCAAGATGGATCTCTTATTATCTTTTTTGTTCATGCTATGGCCTATGTGTAGAACAAAGGTGTGACAAACGAAAATAATAAAAGTGACACCCGACCAAAAAGTATTTAAATAATTATATGAATAGATGTATTGCACGGGTCCGTTAGTAATATTTAAAATTAACGAGGTGATGGTGATTATGGATGATTACTAGTACAATCCATTGGGATGATATTATTGTCTAAATCCAAAAAAATAAAAAAATCAACTAATTAATTGGAAAGACAAGCAAACCAATACTTTAAAGGAAAAGTAAAGAGAACCACTTATTTGTTTAATTGTTTGTGACTTAATATGCTTTTTCATGTATCATAGAGGGAGAGAGATTGTTTATTAGATCATTTGGTTTATCGTACCAATTAATAATATTTGTATATTAGGGATTTATTGTTGGTTGTTGGTGTGAAATTTTCTCAGCAGATGTTACTGCAATGGAGAAAGGGGGATTACATGACTTACAATTCATTTTCTTAACTTCGAAATAGCAACTTGGTATCATCCATTAATATATGCTCTCATTCAAGCGCGTTTAACTGCCTCTCATTCACTGTGTAAAGCATGTTGCTGGTGTTTGAGACAAGACATTTCACATGGAGTGGTACAAAAGAACAACATATAGGTGTGTTTAGGGGAAGGTTTATGAAAAACACATAAACTATAAAAACCATGAGTTACGATATGTAACTATGAGTCATATATGTGCTATAAGTTACATATATATAACTTATATAAGCTTTTTTACAAGCTACATAATATAACTCGTTCTGTCATCACACTTGCTCTGTCATTGTGTTTGTGTATTAAATAATTTAGTCAATTAAAACAATGGTGTAGAAGCTATACTTAAATACATTATAACCAATTAAAAAAATTAATGAATTATTTATGTGATTAGTGGTTTTTTTCTAGATCTTTCTACTACGTGTGTTTGTGTGTGTATGTATGTATGTGTGTAGAAAAAGAGGGGGAGATAACTTCAACTATGAAGCTATGAAAAAGCAATCTTATAAAAAAGAAAAGTAAAGCTAAAAAAGCTACTTATATGTTTGTCTTAATGACTTTGCTTTTTCATGTATGTGTGATATAGAGAGAGAGTCTCCTTTATTATAGAGGTAGTGTTTGCATAACAAATGCTCTCTTTCTTTGTTGCAACAACAAAAATGCAATGTTCAAAAGAAACCATTGTTCATTTGTTCTACAATGCCTCAAGTTCTTTTCAACTCCTCTTCCTCTTCTTCTACCTCACATCCATCTTCCTCTCTAAGTTGCTATTCTTCATTTCTGCCATCCCTTTCTTCCCAAGGTATACAACATCTCAAGTTTCATAAGTTAATTTCATCATTAAAACTCGCAACCCTAGCTAGTTATTACATTTTGTTTATTAGCGGAACCAGAGTTTCTTGATATCATCATAAGATTTTTTTTTCTAAACTGACTACGGGCTGTTTGGTAGCCTCTGCCTCTTAATGGTTAAGAGGTAATTTTAATGCTGAATAGTGAATATGTAACATCTTAATGATACATATTATTCATTCAGCAATAAGGTTATCTCGTAATCATTAAGAACATCTGAATCATTAAAAGACAGCCTTTTAATTACCATTAAAATACATGCTACCAAACAGCCTCTACAACTAAGACAGTCTAGTCTAATCATGTTTTTCTTTAAAAACCAATTTTTATAATACTGGTGATTCTCGGATCATCTCCTGATATACACAGCCAATACACTCAAAACGCGTTAGTGATATTAAAGATAATACATTACTTCAGTTTCGTCCTTGAACTACTTGATCTTTTAGTTTGAACTTGTGTTTCTTTTGCGTTGTAGAAACGAAGAAGAATATGAATATGCTGTGTTTTCGGAGGAGGGAGACGAGGCGGATCCGGTGATCGACGAGTATGAATACGATCAGATTCCGATGAAAGATGACGATGATCTGGTGGCGGATATCACCGGAGACGGTGAAGACCTTTGTTTTCTACACACTAGTGCATCAAGTTCATGTCAAAACAGTGTAATTCTCGATGAAGAAGACGATCTTACGACAGCGGCGGTGGCGGAGGAGGAGGAGGTGGCGGTGGTGGCGGAGAGAAGCAGTGGGAGTAGTGATGATTTGTCTTTCTACGTACCGGAATATGAACCAGAAGAAGATGATGATGAAAAGATGGTGGCGGTGGCTGGTGGTGGTGGTGGTGGTGGTGGTGATGGTGGTTTGAGGTCGTTTAGGCGTGAGGTGAATACACGCGCCGTCACGTCGCGTGCAACGTCTGCTTGTACGTCGTTTAGATATGTTGGTGATGAACCATCGTTACGTGTTACTAAGAAGATTGGTTTTGTGCTTGATGATGACAAAATTGAAGGTATGTTTGCATCTGTTGTGATCTTCGAACGTGCTTCGAAAACTTGTACGTTACAAGTACATGATGCGTGTTGGGATCGTATTATGAAACTTTGGACTAAAATTAAAACAAATTATGAAACTTTTGGAGTTAAATTGTTGTTTTTAATCTTTTGGATAAAACTTGTTATTTTCAACAAATCTCAAGAAGTAAAATGAAACTTAACTCAAGATTTTATTATCTAATAAAAAGATTTCATTAACTAATAAAAAAGTTGCTTTAGATTCAATGCAACTTCAATTAATGTAGCTTTTGATAAGAAGTTTCTTTTACACTAATGCAATCTTTTTATGGTTTGATGCAACTTTTTCAAGGTCTTAACTCTTATGCAACATATTACAAATGTCGTGTTAGCTTCTTTTTGTTGTAGTGGGAATTTCTCGTATTACTGGTGGTTAGAATTACAAAAACGATTGCATAATGATCTAGTGACAAAAACATCTAAAAAGTTTCTTAAGATACCTGGGATGGGATCCTAAATAAAATCTTGAATGACCACTAAGGTATAATAACAAAAAAGTTAAAAATTATATTGTAGTTGTATATTGTGAATAAAAGATAATTAAGTAATAGGATATAAAAACAAATAGATACATTTATATATATGTCCCTACTTTATATCACATTCAAATCTATAGATACAAATACATCATGGAGTAATTCTTGTTCACAATAAGTTACTAGTTCTATAGTGTGTTTGCATCCACATTGATTCTAGGCACGCTTTAAAAACTTATACTTACAAGTTTGTATGCGTGTTTAGGAATTTTATAATTTAATTCTTATATCCACCTTTATTTTCAGAAACAATAATATGTTATGAGTCACAAGAACAACATAAATAACGTATGATAATAAAATAATAGCAGGTGATAAACAAATAGATATATATACATACTGATCACATTTAAAGCAATATATATATAAATGTATTATACAAATTTCATGATTCTTAACTTATCATTAGTTCTAACGCTTTAAAAACTTGTACGTTACAAGTCTATGATGCGTGTTAACAATTTAGTAACTTACTTTTTGTCTTATTGCAGATAAGTATCTTGAAAATGGAAAGAAGTTAGAATCAAATCTAACACAAGTAGACAAGTTTTTGAATCTGAATAACTTAGAGACTAAGAAACTTGAACTAGAAGAAAGGAATAAAGAAGGAATATTCGGTGACACGATGACGGTGGGATCCACTTCAAAGAGTTCATCTGAGTGGCGGAGCTCCATTAACTGTCAAGATCCGGGTTACGACCCGTTTTCTTCATCATCAAGAAGAAGTTGCCCCAAATGGGAGTCTTACACTGTCTTTCAAAAATATGATGAAGAGATGTTGTTTTTGGATAGAATTAGTGCACAAAAGCTTCAAGAAACAGGTACATACTTTAATGTTTTATTTTCTTTATATTACTTTTAATTTACTGGTATTGTTTTAAATTCTAACGATTCAATTGCGGTTTTGGAAAAAAAAATACTGATGTATTAATTTGTTATTACAAGATAAGAGTTTCTGACATGGGCGGAGCTTTGTTTGGGGCCCGAGCTGAGGGGGGCCCGACACCCCCTGTTTTTTCGGCCCGTAGTGTAAATTTATATGTATTTTGGCTAAAAATTTTACACGTATCGAGTCCGTCCCATCTAATATAATTTGGTTTTCATGACTTTTAGCCCCCATACAGATTATCTCAAGCTCCACCACTAGTTTTTGATTAAAAAAGATATAAAAATTAGCACTTTTAGCATATTTTCTTATTTATATTGTATATATTAATCTTTATAGTTATTAGATGATTATATGATTGTTTTTTTTTCTTACTTTATTACTTTTAATCTATTTCTAAATTCACTTGACATTGATAACGTAGAATTTAAACTATTGATTTATAATAAACAATTAAAAAAATAAATTAAATGAATTAAAAACAGTTTTGTTGCTATAGTTGTATAGTTCGATCATTCGTTACGTAACATTATAGGATGGTATTTTTATAATTTTTTAATTTAATGTATAATTTTTTTAGTTATGTGCTAGTAAAAGATATGAAATCCATAAAAATTTATAGTCCATCTTGATCTTACACGATCTATCACAATTTTCCAGAGTCATTTAGGTCATCGACAACGTGCCATTCATCAATATCCGAGAAAATTGTTCACAAACTATCATCAAGAACCAAGAAAACATCATATGTTTATCAGAATTCGTATCACGAATTAGAAGCAGCGTATGTAGCACAAATTTGCCTGACATGGGAAGCACTTAACTGGAACTATTATTTCTTTCATCAGCTAAGTGCTTCTCGTAAAGATCCTGATCCCGGATGCCCTGCCTATATCGCACAACAGTTTCAACAGTTCCAAGTGCTTTTACAACGCTACATTGAGACCGAGCCATATGAGAATGGCAGGAGACCAGTAGTTTATGCTAGAAAGAGAAGTATGGCTCCCAAGTTGCTTCAAGTCCCAGAATACCGAGGTAACAATATTTACTTTATATTCAAATTGTTATCTCACTATTAAAAAAAATCTTTCATCAACAAAATTTCACTGACGACTAGTCTATTCATCGACTACATCCATCGGTGATCACTGACAAATAAGTCATAATCAAAAAAGAAAGTTAAAGGCTAATATTTTTAAGGTTATGATGAGTCACAGGCGACGAAAAAATGAAAAAAAGATATAGTTTTTTAAATATCAGTCGGTGATTTGTTGTAATCACCAAGGATTTCATAGGGTTTTTTTAATATAAAAACATTAATATGGTATTAGAATTCCCAACTCTCGTTTGTAATTTGTTGATAATCACTGATGGATAACCAATGAATCCTAAGGGTTAATACAATAATATCTTCACAAAGGGGGTTTATAGACGTATATATAATGTTTTCTTATTTGTAGTGTACATATTAATAAGAAATATATCATTTTGTAGATACTGAAGAAGAGGAGAAGAAAGATGAATATTTGGGGTCAAGAATACCGTCTTTATCATTTCTTGTAATCATGGAGGAAGCAATCAAAACATTCATGAATTTTCTCAAGGCTGATAAGGAGAACCACTTTCAGCTATTAACAAAGTTGTTCAAAATCAAGAACCCTAGAATTTCAATCGATCAAAATCATCTCGTTGTGCTCAAGAAAGTAAATCATAAGGTGAGAACCCCTTCATACATATCTCTACCCTAATAGTCATTGATATTATGGTTAATGTTCATGTTCAAGATGAGTTTGAACCATAGACTAGTTGGAGTAAAACACTATGCCAATATGATCGAGATCCGGCTACTCTATTGGTTTAGTGGTCAGACTAGTTTAAAAAATTATAAAAGATAAATGTGAGTTTAATTTTTTATTTATTTGTCAATAATAAAAATGCGAAAAAAAAAGAAAAAAAACTTGATATAATAAGCAAAACATGCTAAAAAATCAATCATCTAAAGGTGAAATAAGTTGAAGGTTGAATTAGAAAACACAAAAACCGTCTAGTACAACTTTTAAAAGCTAATGGCCAGTAGCTTGTAAATCAAAGTGATGAGGTGGTCCTTTCCAATGGTTCTGTCTGGTTTTTAAAAATTAGTAAAAAAAGTTTGAATAGTAAAAATATTTATCTTTTTTTAGGATTTTATGTTACATACACTACTAGTTTTTAAATTACAGTTTATAAATTAGTAAATTATCATTTACAGACATTGTAAACGGCCGTTTACTCTGTAAACTACAATTTACCTTTTGTTAGGTGTATAAACGACATCAAACTCACAGACACTTAGCTACTATACTTTAAATTTATACCATATGCTCGTAACGGGATTTTAACTGTCACTACTTGAAACAGTCACCATCAATACCATACATTTAATTGCAATTAGTAAACTTTAACTTAATAAAGAAGAAAAAATCATGTTTCATATTTTAAATGAGTATATACTCTATATTTTAGGCTTCCCCTTTACTTTTCTATGACATAAATATCAAATTAGCATCTTTTATGTTAAAGTAGTAGGACCTACATGTTTGGTACCAAAGATTTGCTTTTCACCCTACACCTTTGACCTAAAATGTGAATTGTTGCACTAACTAGACCAAAATCATCTTATAATATATCTTACATGTGTGTGTCAATTTTAAATCAATTTAAAAATTATACGCTTTATAACATCTTATACTGATCATAGTATTGGTTCTATGCACACTTGAAACATGCAGAAGAAGTTAAAGTTAAAAGACCTACAACGATCGCGAAAGTGTTTTCGCAAAAGGCGAACGAAGCAAGAGAATGAAATGGAGTTATTGATGGCACAAATAGACTTAAAAGTGGTGTCAAGAGTTTTAAGAACTACTGATCTAAACAATGAACAGTTGCACTGGTGTCAAGAAAAGATGACCAGAGTGAGAATTAGTGATGGAAGACTACAAAGAGATTCTTCACCACTTTTCTTTCCAGCACATTGACATGCATGCATGCATGCATGCATCATCATACATGCATCATGCATGCATGGCCCACCATATAGTAGCTTATTGCTTTCATGACTAGATTCTGAATGTGCACATCATCATCATCCATGATACTCTTGCATGGAATTGAGAGATGAGAGAATATGAATATACCTTTTGACCCTTTTTGTAAATAGATTTGGTGAAAGAAAAAAGAAAAGGTGGCCATGCATGTGTCAGAAAGCCACATGCAATGATGGATGGATGATGATAATGATGGATGAATGGATAAAGATGGATGGTATGATGGGGCTAGCGATTTTGGATTAATAAACTCTTTTATATATCATGTTTAGTGTATTGTCTTGAGTTAATAAACTAGCTAATCAAAACTCTAGGTTTTGTTTGCTTATAAACTAGATATGACAACATGAATATGACATGAAACAATAGTATTTGAATAAAAAGTTCTTTTCTTGTCATGTTATCTTTGCAAATTGCAATCCAATTTGATACGAAGTTAATCTTGAAACTAATGGACTTATACTTGAAACAAGTGAGACATATGCTAATAAGCTACAAAAGGACTCTGCTTAAAAAAGAGCATATATAGCTTCTATTACGCCAGGAGATGCGGGGTCCATAAGTAATGGATAGAATCATCTTAACGAATCCATAATATGAATCTCAATTTTATTCTATATAAATTGTTTTCTTTTAAGTGTAAAAACGTGTTAATGTTCGATATTTTTAATTAAATATATTTTAGGCTGTCAATATCAGTTTTTTAAATTTCAGCTTGACTTACCATTTTATAAAGTGTTCCATGTAATTGTTATAACATTCATAGCATATTAAATTTTCTTAGTGAGAGTATTCGATCATAATTTAGATTGACTACTTCAACAATGCAACATTTTAGAGTCGTATTCAACCCTTTCTTATAGCGACAGACAAGGCTTTAGTTTTACATTAGTTTTTTAAACATAAACGTATTAAATGTATATTCTTTGTGTGTTGTACATCTTTAACTTGTTACATCAATAGCATTTCCTATATCCAGGTTAAAAAGACAAGAAATAGATATACGATTTGATGATTTCAGAAGTTATACTATCAATTTAAAACAAAAAATAGTTATATTTGACAAACCTTTTTTTATGTCTTTATCTTTTGAATGTAGGGTTTATCCAAAGAGATGAATTAGGATTTAAGAGAGGGTGAATAAAAAGTTAAAGCTGGAAAAGATGGATCTTTGAATATAAAGGTGGCCACATGATACACGCAAGGGATAAAGAACGCGTACACCACAGGAAAAGTAGTTCTATAAATAAATGCAATATATAGAGAATCAAAGGCCACTATCTTTATTGTATTTTCTACTTTACAATTAGTTAAACATTTAAACCAATTAACAAAATTATCTTCTAACTTGTTTTCATATAAGAAAACCCATTTGGCATTAAACTTCCACTAATGGTTTATATATACATTGATTAAATTAATTAGTTTCAACTTATATGATAAAATAGTAATGCAAATTGGACTCTAATAATTCAAATTGTGATCCATTTAACCGATGACACATTCAACTTTTGTTTTTGTTGGTAATGTCAATTACAGTAGTATAGTTATCATATATTTACATTTAATTTTTACTTAATTTCACTTACAATGATGATTATAAACAAAAGAGGAAAACATACAAAAAAAAAAACAAGTAGAAACAAAAATGTTAGTATAGATTGTTATCGGTCATTTTGTCATAATTTAGATTACGAATTTTATTTAATAATTATTAATGCTTTATACACTTAATCTTATAGGTAGTTATTACTATATCAAGTATCTATTATTCTATATATGTGTATGTTAAACTACTGATTAACATTGTCATGTACTAAAACTTTTTTAGAATTTGAAACTATTGTGTTTTTATTTGTATATTAACATGAACTACACATGTAACTGTAAACTTTAACTCACCCGAACATTTGCACATATGCAGGTAAACCTTTAGCGGAATATCAATTATCGATGGTAAAACCAGGAACAATGTGTGGGTAGATTAAAAGAGTAAAACATGTAAAGCTAAGACCAATATGCATGTGTATGTATAATAGAATAGTGAAATAGGTAAAGCTGAGAATAACAGGCATATGTGCAAGTTATAAATATTTTGGTGTTGTCATTTAAAGTGATTTGCCATAAAGAGATTTGAGTTTAATTAGGAGATTACTTGAGATATGAAATGCTAATTCTATTATGATTTAATATAATGACTAATTGTTTATACCAAATAGCCACCATTGTCATTTAAATTGATTTGCCATAAAGAGATTTGCGTAGGTAATCAAAAGATAACAAACAACTAAAAAAAATAATAACGTGATAAACATAATAACCATAAGCTGTATAAGCTCACATAACTGTTAAATAAAAATTTATCAAATTTAAATAAACGAGCTATAAAATTACGTTGTTTTGAAAATGAGTGTTAGAAAAGAAATATATCATATTTGACCCGAATCTTTTATTTTCATATGATTGTTGTTCGGTTCTATTTTCGGTCCAGTTTTTTGGGCCTGGTAAAGAAACTTATCACTGGCCCACGGCCACTAATTGTATTGGGCTTAATGGACTCTTGCACCCACTCGTTACGGACCAACCCTTTGTTGGTAACTTGGTATTGTGAACTTATGATGGTTGCTGACTGGATATATCATATATGTTGTTTAGGTAGAGGAGGGCAAAACGGGTTTTGGGCCGTACCTGAAACCGGGTACAAACCGGATTCAGCCCAACCGGGTTTTTCTGTATCTGGGTTGAGGCGAAACCGAGTATGAACCCGGGTCGGGTTCACCTACTTGAAAACCTTATCCGCTATGCCCGGGTAGGGTACGAAAACCTTTACAATACCGGGTATAGTTTTTTTTTTCTTCTTTTATTTTCTTGTGTGTGTGTGTCCAATACCGGGTTCAGTATTGGGTTCAAATCGGGTTCAACCGGGTTCGCTAAAAATCTCAAAATCTAAAACTGGTTCCAACCCTACAGGTTTAAACGGGTTCAACCGGGTCACCTCCCATCGGGTATTACCCGTACCCGGATCGGGGTCGGGTCTAAACCCGGTTTTTATGTCCACCTCTAGGTTTAGGTACCACCATGCCTTGAGACAAAATATGGTACTCAAATTAGTTGAGAATATTTAAGATTACAAGAAACACAATATTGGACCCTTGTTTATGTTTATATCTATGTTTATTAGTGAAATTTATATAAACCTTGAAAATTTACATCATATCATATTTGTGGAATTACTCCATGGGATATATCAATATCAAATATGCTATTAGAATACTTAAATTTCTTATTTACTCATTTTATAATATAAAAAAATATAAAATATGGCCACTATGTTGTGCTATTTCTTATTATGTGTTAAACTCTCATATCTTAATACAAGCATTGGATTGAATCTACGCCCAAAGTTTGGTGATCAACATAAGTATTTGACAAATGACACAACATTTGATCTCAATCACTCATGCCTAAAGTGTCAAAGAGTATCCTTCCTAAAATCTCTTACAACATCAATGTATACAAAGCGAAGTATGTTGTTTTATGTACTTAGTACAGTTCATCAGCGGAATCCATCTTGGGTTAAAAGCATGACGGGAGAGAAGGTCAACTCTACGTAAATGTCATGCGTGAATTATGTTGTTTGTTAGTTGAAAAACATAACATAACATGACAGATGTTCGTGATAGCATCTAATACATATGAAATAGTTTATATCATATCATATTTGTGGAATTACTCCATGGGAAATATCAATATCAAATGTGCTATTAGAATGCTAAAATTTCATATTTACTCATTTCATTATATAAAAAAATATAAAGTATGACCCACTATGTCCTAATATTTCTCACTATGTGTTAAACTCTCATATCTTAATACAAGCATTATATAATTTCATTGGATAATTTGGATGGATCGTCGACCAAAGTTTGGTGATCAACATAAGTATTTGACAAATGACACAACATTTAACCTAAAATCACTCATGCCTGAAGTGTCAAAGACTATCCTCCCTAAATCTCTTATAGTATCAATGTTTACATAGAGTATATCGTTTTATGTACTTAGTACAGTTCTTTAGCGGAATCCATATTGGATTAAAAGAATGGCGGGAGTGAGAATGTCAACTTTACGTAAGTGTCAGTGTGAATTATGTTATTTGTCAATTAAAAGACGTAACATGATAGATGTTGGTGATAGCATCTAATACATATGAAATAGTTAACCTAGGTATAAATTTTTTAATCACAAATTTAAGTAAAATTTTAGTTAAAAGCATTTAAGAAGTTTTCATAGAGTATTATTGAAGAACATACGAAGCCGAAGCTACATGTGAGCTACTATTTTAAATTTGTCAAAGCTAGTCAGTTATCTAGCAGACCTTCTTTAAAATTATGCTTAATAATTTTATTTTCGTCAAAGCCTATTGTATGTGTGAGATTTTTATTATGTACGTTTCCTTCTTTTGTTTTTATAATAAGTCTTGTCATTTCTATTTATTGACGTATGAATTAAACCTCGAGAAGAAGTGAAAAAGTATACTCGCCTCCCTCTCCCTCTCCCTCTCCCATAGATGTAATTATTATCCGTAACCAACATTTGCTTGAGAAAATATAGAAGCATATAGTCTTTATGTATAATGATGTAAGGAGTGATTAATATATACCTAATTCAGAAAAATGATAAAGACTAATGTGAGAGAGAAATGACCAAGCAAAGTATTAAATTAGGAACGAATTAGGTTGTTGAATTAGACATGTCAATCATTATTCTAGAGTAATATCACATCTCTTAGAAAAAGTAGCACTAATACATTTTCAAAAGGACAATACGGCATTGCAACTAGAGTTAACACACGCGTATAGAGTTTTAGGCATATATTACGGTTGTACATTGTGCTAGATTTAGCTGATTTGTGATCTGACATACGTAGTCTAATCTTATACTTTATGTAAAAACTTTTATCCAATACATCGATCTTACCGGTTACTCCAAGTTACTCCTTTTAGGAGTGTTATCTATTTTTATTACTTCTTCACAATTTATGGCCATTAATTCATTTACCTGATAGTGATGTTGTAAAAAAATATTCTTTAAATTAGAACCGGTTAAAACTGATTTTCAGACTATAAGTTTCATCTATCAAACTAATATCGATCCAACATAATTTGATATAGTTGGTATGAAAAACAGTCGATATTTGTTACGTTTGGATCAAATACCACTATCATTTGTTAAAATAATACACAACAAACATTTCTATTTTTCTAGTCTAATTTATGGATTTAATAACATTATATATATATTAAGTTACAATAAAGTTGAATATCCTTGCTATAAAAATGGATCATGAAATGTTGACGAACATCGTTTCGTTGATGCATATAAAAACAAGCTTGCGGTTCATAAAAAATACATAAAAATGCATTGTTAAACAAATAAACTGTATATCGATATTACGGTTTAATAACTATGTTAGAGATTAATAATACAAATTATGTCCGGTGATAGATAGTGAAACGTATGGTTAAAACCGTATATCTAAACGTACGGCCAAAACCTATGTGTAGCTAATGGTTTAACAATATGAGACAGTGAGACACGACCGTTGAATGGTGTTTAAGGAACTATACAATGATTGATCTGGACCTTAAAAGCAAATACAAAATTGAAGAATAATATGATAGAATATGTAACATTGAGATTCACACACACTATTATTGATTGATCATGTGGGTATATACTAGTGCAATAAACTAACTTTCATCATTTAGGGTAACAAATTTTATAATTTTTTATTCATTAAATGTAGTTGACCCTTCATAACCGGAAATTTCGAGAATCATTGTTGGCGTCACATTTTCTTAAAGGTTTGAACAAATAAAAATAAAAGTAAGTTGTCATTTTTTTTTCAAATGAATTGATTATATTTTATCATTTTCATGTAAAAGTGTTTTTTCTTACATTTAGCTCCCCAAGATTTGAAAAAGTTATCATTTTTATCAAAAAACATGAATTTAATGAATGAAAATTTATCAGCAAAACGTAAACATAAATTATGATTTTGTTTTTATATGAAAATCTACACAACTACCCTTTAACTGATGAAAATTTATATTTTAGTATAATGGAACTATTATTTTTGGATGAAAATGATAATTTTTTCAAACTTTGGGAAGCCAAATACAAGAAAAAACAAATTTAAATAAAAATAACATATATGACCAAACCACAAGGAAAAAAAACCGCAATTTATTCTAAAAAATAATGATCACCTCAAACTTTTTTCCAGTTATAAAAACATCTATAATTCTATATTACAGATTAATAGTTAAAATCCTGCCAAATCACAAATAATAAAATATATTAAGAGTTAGTTAATAAAATACAATGCTGCAGTAAATTGATAAACAGAACTAGGAGATTATAAGTGTAAAGTCTGAAATAGTGTAGGGACCAGAATTGTAACTACCAATTATGACAAGCATTCGGTCACAATCAGGAAGATGACAGTAGGACACATGTCACCTTCTCGGCCAACAATACATTGTACCGTCTTATTTACTTGCTGTCAGAATAGCATTCCTCTGTCACCGTAACTGTATTTATTCGAATACCCCAAAATAAGTTTCAAATGAAATAAATTCACAATTTAATGTGCGATACACCAACTAAACAAGGAAAGTTTTAAAATAAATATCACATGGCTTTAACTATTCAGTTATTTTTTTACAAAAACTAATTATATAAACTAGTTTAAAGATAATAATTGAAATAACAATATGATATAAAAGATAATTCGGTTGACTTTTTTTTAATTGTATCTTTCTAGTTGTTATTATCATAATACAAGTGGTTAATTTCGTAGCAAATGACAAAGGTGATGATTTGACTTGATAATCATTATACATTATAATTTAACAATTTGTTAATTACAAGCTAAGTTTTTTCTATAAAAGAAAAAACTCGTAGTTATATAACTAACTTTTTTTATATGTGGTTCTAGACATCATCTTTGTTATTGCCACTACGAGTCACATGTTCGTTAATTTTTAAAACTAGTTTATGTGAAGTAACATGATTACGGTATTCAAATATTACTATATATAATTATCAAAAAGAACTAATTATTTAATCATTCTATATTTCCATAAGATTAATATAAGATTTCTTTATCATATAATTAAGTTTCTTTTTTATTATACTAGAATCACTCGCACATTTTTCTGAAATAAAAATTACTTAAGTTACAACATTGTTTCATTTTTATAGATTTTTTACGATCGTTGATTTATTTTAAAAGTTAACTTACTTAAATAAAACATATATGAAATTTGTGAATATATGTGACCACTTTTAAGTTTAATCTGAAGTAGAACTGTAGAACTATAAAACTGTAATAAAGTTATTGAATAATAACTGGGCTTTGTAATTGTTCTATATAAGTTTAACTTAAAAACTAATCATACACTAATAAATTGAGTTAAACGTATTTCAATTAATTTACTTAACATTACATTCTGATAATTATTTAACATTACAATTGTAAGTCTTGAGAGTTGAGATGCACATGTGGAAATTAGTTAGTGGGTCTTCTCTCACTTCTGTTAGACGTCCCTTCCCGGCAAAGAGAAAAGATATGGTTTTATTTATTTATTTTTTTCTAATATAATTTTTAATAATTAACTTTTATCATTCGTTTATAGTTTATTTTTCATATGTAACATGTTACTTTTTAAGAATTTTATTATAAACCATTTTGTAGAACTTATAATTAGTTGTTTATTTTTTTTAATAGAATTAAATATATCTAATAATTTATTCGATCTAAATATAAAAAGATTTATTAATTTAAAACGGTTTTAATCTATCAGTCTCGGGTCGAGGAATAAAAGTTTAGCATATTTTCATTCCTATAACTAATCTAGATTGGAGGTGTCGATGTCTTTTGTTATGCTCAGGCTTATGTGTGAGACATTTTTTAGGTACGTATAGAATATACGACTTATATAAAACTTTTAACTTAATGTAAAATTTTTGAAATAGTCATATCCGACCGTCAATTTTTTATTGAATGGTAAATGTGCGACTTTGATTCGAAGGATGAGTGTTATCTAAATCGGCTCCACCTATCAATTTCTCAGCCGGGACCACACCCCCAACCGGCCAACCCATTCGAGAGAAACCCATTGCTGTAAAAACCCACTGGCTCAACTTTAAAAATTTTGCTTAGAGTGAAACTTAAACTCATAACCTCCTAATATTTACATATCATGAGTATCTCACTGTAACCAATTGAACTAAGGATTGTTAGTATCCGACCCGTTTACTAACAAACACGACTGACTTTTTTGTTACGGTATATATGTGAGAGACATAAAGCAAATGAACAAACCAAAGGGATAACAAATTTACAAAGGTACAACTAGAATACAACAGGGTACCTCTTTATATACTCACAACATCTCTCTCTTTAGTCTTTCCCTCTGTTCTTCAGAGCTAAATTTTCAAATCACTTCTTCTATTGAATTAAGATTCATCTTATGAATCTTCATTTGGGTCTTTAATCAATGGGTTCTGTTGAATGAATCGTATTCATGGGGGACAAATAACTTCCAAAACACCAAAGAAAAAACCACCATGAAGAACAGAGTCGACAAACAAACTTCAAGAAACGTTATATCACCAAATTGGACACTTTTATTATGCATCTGCAGTTTCTGTGCAGGATTACTCTTCACCAACAGGTACATACATGATCACAATTGTATAATACAAAGGTTTTGATTCTCTGTTCGTTGGGTGTTTCTTTAGTTTCTAAATGTTCTTGATGTTAAAAAGATGCATACCAAGTGTTTGATTTTATTCCTCTGAGAACAAATTACAATGGAACTGCAATTCTACATGTTACAAGCTTACAATTGTGCTGTATGATTCATGGGCTTTCCTTATTTAGTTGTTTTTGTGTGTATTTCTGCACATGTGCACTATTCTTTATAACAAATTTGCAGATCTGGTTGATGATGTTTGGTACTGTAATTTGTTGATGAAGATATATTTTAATCATTGGTTTCTAAAATTTGATCATCAAATGTACTTTGTTCTAAAACAAAATGCATAATAACCTTCTTTTGGAAGTATATAATGAGTGGGTAGTTGGTAAAAGAATTTGTTTTTTACTGGTAACTCTGACTAGAGTTTATTTTTTATTAATTTATAAGTATTTTACAAAGATGTTAGTTTATAATTTATAACAAATTTGTTACAGAATGTGGACAGTGTCTGACTCTAAATTTATTACAAGACCAACTGTACTAGAATCTGAAGGCTTAAAGTTAGTATCAGAAGGTTGTGATATAAGAAAGGTATGTTTTTTATTTCAAGAAAATCTTGAACTTATTTTATGTTATGAAATTATTCTGATAAATTTTCATTAAATTGATTGTATCGGGGTTGTTTGGTTTGCAGATGAAGAATGCCAAACGAGACCCAAAACAAATATCTGGCGAGGTATCCAAGACTCATCTGGCTATAGAGTGAGTTTTACTTTTGTAATTAAAAGGTGTTTGGGATCGCTTATTTAAACAACTTATCTGCTTATTACGTTTTTTTTAACTCAGATTGAGTTTTTTTAACGAGAAAAGTGTTTAGATGTTTATCTACTTATTTTATAATGAGATGAGTTGTTTATAAAGCAATTATAGATAAGGAAATCCCAAGCATCTTTATATCTTTGACCATTTTATATGTAAAATTTATCTTTTTTTATAATATTAGGTTTCTTGATCTAATTATAGGACATTAGATAAAACAATATCAAGTTTAGAGATGGAATTAGCTGCAGCTAGGTCCATCCAAGAATCTATTGTGAATGGATCTCCAATATCAGAAGAAGAAACAAGGAGTTCATCTGGAAAAAGAAAGTATCTAATGGTTGTCGGAGTTAATACTGCTTTTAGTAGTCGTAAAAGAAGAGATTCAGTACGCGCTACTTGGATGCCTCAAGGTTAGTGAGAGTCCATTCAAATATTCAATTCGAATTATGTCTTATTTCTAACTGGTCAAATAAGTTGCACACGTCAAAGTCGCTTCAAGCGTATTCATATTGCATAAATATGTAAACAAATTTGGGCACATTACCGGTTTGCTCACTCATTTTGTCACATCTATCATTCTAGTGCGCTAACTTTTGCATCTTTACTCTGGAATGTATAGGTGAAAAAAGAAAAAAATTAGAGGAGGAGAAGGGCATTATAATACGTTTTGTCATCGGTCACAGGTTTTTTTTCTTTTTCTTCATCACTTTTATACGAGTGATTGACTTTTTACCTGTTGTACTTGACTTTCGCTACAAACAAACCATTATTCATACAAAAATTCATGAAAGGTCATTTTTCTTAACTGTGTCTGTAACAATTTATAATGTTTGTTTAGGATTTTAACAATAATGATAGTTTGTGACAACAATGAAAAAAGTATAGTCACTCCAAATATATTGACCACTAAACTTTAGTATCAATAAAGCATGATAACATAACATCAACTTTTCAGAATTTCATGTGCTTAGATCTTTATGTTGTTAATCATTTGGGCTCCACCTTTAATCCCTCTTTGGTTGTATATGTATATAGTGAACAGATAAGAATTTAAACGTTTGTGAGAAATGTGAACATAATTATTCTTATAAATGTTTCTGTCAGTGCCACAGTAGGCGGTATACTGGACCGAGCTATTGAAGCTGAAGACAAAAAACATGGTGATTTCTTGAAACTGGTATACCTTCTAATAATCTTTTTTTTTTTTTTAAAATTTTATAATTTGCTTTCTTTAGTTAAAAGTTCAATAATTAACCGGTCCTGAAATGAATACGAGCAGGACCATGTAGAGGGATACTTAGAATTGTCTGGAAAGACGAAAACTTATTTTGCAACCGCGGTAACTATGTGGGATGCAGAGTTTTACATCAAGGTTGATGATGATGTCCATGTGAACATAGGTAACTTTGATCTCTCCTAAATAAAAGTCCACAGTTGACTTAAAAAGTCAGTCAACTAAATATAAACTTAAAATAAAATTGGTATTTGTTTTGATTGTGGACAAAGATATAAAGGTTAAACTTTGGTTTTAGAAAATAGAAATAAAACTTGTCTCTAATCATTTTATAACTTGGTTTGGCTTTTTTATTAAATATTCTTGTGTAATATAAATTTGACAACCTAACAATTTTCAAATCTTGATTATATGCAGCCACATTAGGTCATACACTAATTAGACATAGGAAGAAGAAAAGGGTGTATATTGGATGCATGAAATCCGGTCCTGTACTCGCTCAAAAGTAAGCCGAATAATAATCTTGAATTTTAATTATGGAAATACCTACAAATTACTATGTTTTTATTGATATTCTGATGAACAGAGGAGTAAGGTACCATGAACCAGAATATTGGAAATTTGGTGATTCGGGAAACAAGTATTTCCGCCATGCTACTGGACAATTATATGCCATTTCAAAAGATTTAGCAACTTATATCTCATTGAACCAGTTAAGTTTCATCTGTTCAAGCACAAAACTTAAATTATTCATCTGTCATATGTTGGTTTTCTAATATTGTGTTAAAATTATAATTGCAGACATGTATTGCACAAATATGCAAATGAGGATGTTTCGATAGGATCATGGTTTATCGGACTTGATGTTGAGCATATTGATGATCGAAGATTGTGCTGTGGGACCCCTCCTGGTAAAGTTTCAAACTTTTTGATCTAGTAAATAACACAAGTATATGTGGCTAAATGGGTGAGTTTTGTAAAGGGTCAGCTTAGTAGGTGTATAGATTGTCTTATTAATTATTAGTTATTAAAACTGCTTGTTTGTTTATTGCCATAAAAAATAAAGAACTTCAAACTACTCACTGAAAACAACTTCTTTGACTAACAAATAATCAGATAAGCACTTTAGAGTTTAGACAAACAATCCCAAATAGCTTAAGAACAGCTTATTGCTATATCAAAACACAATACGCAATAATGAACTTTTATAAGCAATCCTAAATCTAATTTTGATGACGGTACCATGTTTTTGTAGATTGTGAGTGGAAAGCTCAAGCTGGAAACATATGTGTAGCATCATTTGACTGGACTTGCAGTGGCATTTGTCGGTCTGTTGACAGGATTAAGGAAGTTCATAGACGATGTGGCGAAGGTGAAAACGCTGTTTGGTCAGCCACATTTTGAGACTACCCATTTGATGCATTTTTTTCTATATTTTGAAAAACTAAAAGATCAAGAAACTGAAGTTAAGGTTTGTAAAGATCACAAGGATGTATATTTGACACCAGTGGAGTGAAGAGATCAAATTGAGGAGATGCCCTGCTATGCAAGATTTCTTCAAAAATATTACAGTTAGAGGAATGCTAGCAAAGCAAGAGGCTCTTGCTCTTTGCACTTCTGTTTTTTTTATTTCTTTTGTTTTTTATTTTTGAATTTTTTTGTACTTTTGGTAATTATAGTTTCACTTTAGCAGTTTTAAGGCTATATGGTTTCAAGTTAGTAAGGGACATAGTGATTTTTTTTTATTTTTTTGTTGTATTTTGATTTTTTTCCGTTAATATATATTAATCATAGTTTCACTAGCTAAAACAAGTTCAGGTTAAGGTAAGTACCATCAAGAAGTTTCTGTCACCCTTTGAGATCTTAATTAAGCTGATCTCGTTTTATTATGTCAATAGAAGAGATATTACGTTGTAAAAATGCCCGACCTCAAATATCATCTTTTTTTGGCACATTGGTCATGAATCATAGGAAAACTCCATTGTCAAACATGCTTAAATGGAAGCAATTCATGATAGGTGACCTACGGCCTACCAGGTAATTTGCACTTGGTAACAAAAAACTAATACGCGAGTTCTTTGCGGGTAAAAATACAATACGAGTTGGTATGACTTATGAAAATGAATGTTACACCATTACTTCTTGATGACATGCATGGGTTCAGGTTCAACTTGTGATCAGATTTGTCACAAAAACAATCAAAATAATTTTTGTCAAGAATTTAATCATTACCGCTTGACACGTTCTATTATAAGTAAAATTTACACTTACCTATTAATGGTAAAATATAATCCGAATCTAATCAACTTTAGCTTTGAAATGAGCTTTTTATATGTTTTATTATTAAGTTTCTTGGCAGTTGGGAGAGGCCATCTACAACTACAAGGACAATGCACCTTAAATATTGCCTTGTGACTTTTGTGGTGTTGTGGTTGACTTTTTGACTTTTGTGGGTCAACTAGAATTTAATAATATTGAGCATTTATATAGTATTAAAAAGAATTAGGTGTGGAATTTATGAAAAGAAAATGGTAGCATTATTCATAAGATGGGACTAGAAAATGTAATTTCAGTGACCAAATGACGATTGGTTTTGGTGGCCAACAATTGCTAGTGACATTTGACCTAAAATAATAGCCACCAAATTACATTTAATATTTAATCCCAATATAAAAAACTAATATCATACAACAAATTTAAATATTTTATCTCATGTTCAAAAAATTATATTTATTTCCTTAAAAAAGAAGTGTTTTAAAGGTTGAAAATAGCATCTTCTTGAAGCATTTAGCTTAGACTTCTTTTAACAGTGATTTGCTACTTAATAACTAGACTTGTTATGAAATATTCATGAGTATGAATGATCAAATTAAAGCTCAATTAACCTTAATACGCAAAATACTCATTGTAGAACGATCAAATTGAAACTCAATTTACCATATAAACAATGTATGTAAAAATCCTATACCTTGATTCAATATATGTTCAATCTATTTCAAGTGTCTTAAGAAAAATATAAATATTACCTAAAACATCAAATACACCTTAATATACGAAGACACAAGTACTTATATCTTCATTTATGTGTGTTTGAACATTGTGGAGAGTTTTATTTCACTCTTAGTATTTTGTGAGTTGTTCGATCCATATTTTTTAAGGTTGAGTTTTATTTTTCAAGACCCATGTTGAACTTAGGGGCTGTTTGACAGACTTTTAATCAGCTTCTTAATGGTTAAGATGTCTGAGTGGTTCAGCATTTAATGGTTTAAACTATTTGTTGCGCGAGCAAATGTCAGAATGGTTTAGACATTTGTCTCTGAATGGTTAAACATTATATTAATGCTAAATGGTTAAGAGGTTAAATGCTGAATGATTAAGATCTCTTATCTGAATTGGTCAGACATTTGCATTTGAATAGCTAAATGATATACTGGCTCTTAGTGGTCAGAACTCTTAATGGTTCAGCACTTAATGGGTCAGACATCTTATTGGTTTAGCACTTAATCATTTAGAAGTTGCCAAACAGCCACTTAGCTGATTAAAAAGTTTATATAATAATAATACAATATTGGCATTGGCATTAGCATTTTAGTATTAGTATTTTAGTATTAGTATTAATAATGTCTTATTATAGAAAGGTTATAAGTATTTTATTCAACATACTTGTATTAATAATGTCTTATTATAGAAAGGATATAAATATTTTATTCAACATAATAGTATTAATAATGTCTTATTATAGAAAGGATATAAGTATCTTTTTCAACATAAAAGGGTGTTTAGTCATAGTTGGAAAATGGGACTATAAAAAAAAAGGGAGGAAAGGAAAATGATACGCAAACTAGAGCCTTTGTGAAAGTAATATCCAAAACTCACTATTCATTGGTCAAATCCTTTGAAAATAAAAGTTATCATGCATCAATCATCAAATATAACTTGATATTAAATAAGTATATAAAACATAACTGATTTTAATGTAAGTGTTAAAACAATTGTGTTCATATGTTGACACGATGAACTGCGTCAAAACGAACCTTAAAATCATGTAAAAGTCTCATTTGTGACTGTGAGGTGAATGAATAAATGGATGAAGTCAATAATTTATATATTATAGGAAAATTTAGAATACAAAGTGATTTTCGTGAGAAGTGTACGAAGTAAGGGTGAATTTATCACGCTAGAAGGATTTACACTTGCAATATAAAATTATCATTTAATGATAAAATTATCACGTAAAAGGATGAAATTATTACGCAAAAACTTTGTATTTTCGCATGAAAAACGTACGTTGTATAGTAACATTCCCCATAGTTTATATACAAAGTCATATAGAAAAAAGAAAATAATGTGATAGCTCATAACACGAACTTGTATTCGTAGGTTTGACATGGATATGATTAATATAATCTGAAATCTCTAAATGTTTTCTTTTACATATCCCTACCCTAAATAATTAACTTAATGAAACAAAAAAATCATCTTCTAAAAGTGTAGTTACCAGAGTTGTAATCATACAAAGTATAACAAGTTAAACATACACCAACAATTTTTAATTTTCTGCATAACATACTCTACTAGTTTAAGTTTTAAGATAAAAACATCCAACTTGTTAAAAGTTTAAGATGAAACACTTAATCGGTTTAAACATTGACATAAAACACCACAATAATTTATATATAATTAGTTAAACCCATGAACTCATCATGTTGTCACAATAACAACTCGTTTAGGTTTAGCTAAATTTATTTACGGATTTTTACGAATCACACCCCTAGAATGAGAACACTATAAACATAATTTTAAAGATAAGATAATATTTAAAAGAAAAAAAAAGCTCAAGTACAATAGCCCATGCATAATTCATAGATGCTTCAGTAGTCGTTCTTTAACCCAATAACCGATGGTTTCTTGTTGTTATAATATTATCGTAACGCTGGACTGCTAGACAAATAATATGGGCCTAGCCCAAGGTAGGCCCAACCCTTGTTTTATATCCAATAGTTTATTTACTTTCTTTCACAGCAAACGTATAATTGTGCTCCGAAAAATATATCTGTTTCGTAACAAAGACCGCACCCTCAACTCTCTCGAGAAGAAACTTACAACTGGAAAAACTCATCTGGCTCAACCTAGAGCATTTTGGTTTAGCAAGACTAAGAAATTCCAAATTAGTTAATCAAAGATACTTAAAAATGTTCTTTTATATTATTTAAGATATAAATAAACCGTAGTTTATAGACTTCTATATTTTTTCCGGTATATTGTTTGTAATTGTAATATCATGAATATTACAACTCTATTTTTTTTAAAATTAACTCGTACAATCTGTTACTAACAACTAACACAACTTGCTACGAACGGATTCTGTTAGTGATTAAACGTCCGTGACAAATGACAATAGTTTGCTATCTCGGCGAGTCATTGGAGACTAAATTTTGAATTAATAACAAAATTTAATATGTAGGTTTTGTTTACTCTATCACTACAACAATTTGACCCTATATGGACACCTTCTAAACAGACGACACGAGACATCACTATAGGTTAGCCCATAGACATGTCGTCACTATAGGTCAATAGATTTTTTTTCAGCAAATGTTTTTCCTGATGACTTGGTGTCAATACAAAGATAGGCAGGGCGGAGGGAAAAGTGTGCCAAGCCAAAAGGCTATACCGACGACATGTCTTCGGTATAGACTAATTTTAATACTTTTTTGTTTTTTTGTATTCTGCTTAAAAAAGAATAGCAAAACGATGCATTTTTGACTTACCTATACTGGCAACATAAGTTAGTATTATTTAATTATTGGACTTAAATTAAATGATTTTAGAAAAGATCTGTACCGATGATAAGTCATTAATATAGGGTTTTTAAATTTTTTAAATATTATTAAATAATTGAAGAACATGTCAAAGGTGGGAGGACCTATGCCGACAAAATGTTATCAGTATAGGCCTTGATGAAAACACCTATACCAACGACTATAGGTCGACAACACGTACAGCGATCACTTTTCGTCGCTATAGGCTCTCTTCCTTTTAGTGTATTAAGCATTAATAGATGTTAAATGTTTTCATCTTTAACAAGTTATATTTGTGATATGATTTTTATAGTAGTGATGCATCAACTCGAATTAAGTAATAATATGTGGCATTATATTGTTTTTATGCAATAGACTAGCAAGACGGTTTTATTTAACAAATCAAAAGACATTATAATGGAATCACCTGCGTTCTTGAGATTGCCCTAACAATATAATTCAAAGTTATGGATGAAACTCGTTTAATTGTTGGTATAAATTATTACCAGGATATGTTTGGATTATTAAAAAATATTTTTTTTTCTTTTATTTAAACTTGAGTTCTTAATATTTCTATTTTTGTAACATTTTTTCCTTGTCGTGTTTGGTTATTTGTATGTTCTTATAATTCTAAAAACATTGAAATATTTGTTTTTACCAACTAAATTAATTATAAATGACTCAAAAACATCATTTAATAATCGCAATAAAACATCATATATACATTTAATTATAAGAACAAAGTTAAGTACATAACGACATAATGAAACAAAATAGGTATGATCTTGTTTACAACTAATTCTAGTTTCGAAAAAATAATAAATAGAAAATAATAAATGTCTCAAAAATATCAAAAGCTTTATTGAAAATAGTAGCTTGTGTATATGTCGATGCGTTTTAAATGCCAGAATTTAATACACATTCCTACATTCCTCCCTCTATCTTTTAAATAATATCCTCTATTTATTCGGGGTTTTTATAAAACTTTTAATCATCCTATATAATTTTTTATATAAGTTATTAAAATATAAAAAAGACATATAATTAGAAATAAAATTTGGCAATAACTATAAATAATTTTCCATAAGTGCACGTTTATATTTAAATGTAAATATACTAATATTAATTAGAACAATGAAGAAAAGGATGGCGGAACAAGAAGTAAGATTGGCATATATGTATACAAATGACACATTATCTCATTTATAAAAATAAATTTCAATATTCATATTGATCTTCTCAAAGAATTTTTATAGATATACAAACACACACAACCATCGGAAGCACAGTTATCACCGCCACCATTGAAAACAGTGATAACTGTGTTTCACACACGATAATAAGAAATACAAATCATCACCGCCCTTACCATTACCGATTGACAAAACAAAAGCTCACACCCAAAAGAAAAAGAAATAGACAAAACAATTAGCCAAAAACTAATAAAAAATCACTAACATAAGAAGCAGCATGCACGTGATATTGGCACGGCTCAATCAGAAAGCAACATTCAACACACCAATTGAACATCATGTTCTTATTGAACCGAACCAATATCTCGTTCAACCGCTTCAACAAAACCAAAACATAACACCTAAAGCACATACACTCATACATCTAAGTAGTACACAAAAACCAAATAAATAGGAATGGGAGTTAGAAGAAATGGTGTTGGTGTTGGTGGTGGTGGAGCATTGAAGGAGTGGAATTAATGATTCCAACTACCCAAACAATGGAATTAAGAAAAGGAGTGGGGGGAGTTGGAATCTGAATTAATGAAGGAGCAGAAAGATGTCACGGGGACAATTCCTTAACATTTATTAGGGGTCACAATAGCCAGAGGATGTTTTGTTTTGTATTCCCTCTATTTTATTTTTAACCAAAGGTTAATTGTATGCTAACAATTAATTAATAATATATAGGTGTGGACAACAATTGGTGTCAAATAAGGAATGGAATCAGAACCAAAATGTATCTAAATTTATATTTGGTTGGGTTTTAAGGTATTGGATTTTATAAAAAAACTAGTGTTAAGCCCCCCCTCGCGTTGCGGCGGAGGTCGTAAAACCGTGCCAAATAGCACAAATGACACACCACTGTTAGTGTCTACCAACATCGAAAAAGATTGTATTAAAAAAGTAAAAAAACAGAAAAAATAAAACCAACACGAAAAAGTATAGTTTTTCCCCCGCGCTACGCGGTGGGAATTTTGTCGTTTTTTATTCGTGCTATGTAGTCTTAGTGTGTTCATTATCGTTATGGCTTGTCGAAAACCATACAATTGAATACCGAAATCTTTAAATCGTCCCAGTAGCGTTAAACCACAACAAAAGAACCGTCCTAAAAAATACTAAAACCGCCCAAAAAAAACCAAAACCACCCAAAAAATACCAAAACCAACCACCCTAAAGAATACAAAACCCGCCCAAAAAAGATGCAAAAAAACCACCCAAAAAGATGAGTACAACCACATTATGCACATTGTACAACCCAATATGCATAACAAAGTTGGTAATGATTATTATTATTTAAATTATGAATCGGTTTGGGTTTGGTGTAAATTGAGACCGTTTTATCTGTGAATTTGGCGTTATTTAATGCATGAAGTTTAGCCATATCTAAACACTTATTCATAATTTGTGTAAACATATATAGAATGGAAGACATGAATGCATTAGTTGTACGTTATTAAACGCGTGATCCAGGCATATCATAGATGTTTATGATAATAAGATCTTTTGTTTTTTTGGTTGGTTCATTACATAAGTCATGTGAATGTGTCATGTATATGAACAACTTATGAGAAGTAAAAACATGACTTGTGCTACTTCATAATCGCAAATGTTCATGAAACATGAAAAAAAAGAGAGGGGATATATACATCTAGTATGTTGCTCGTGTAGAAAAGGTTGAGTCTTATGTTCTTTTTCAATGATTTAAAGTTGCATATCATATGTTTATATACATGTCTCTTAGGTCTTCACAATTTCTCATAACAACATAACAAAAAAAGATTGGGAATGATGGACAACCTTAAATTGAGTGTCTATTTCAACCAACATTCATTTATAACAATTTAAACCCTTTTAACATTTTACCCATTTTGCTAGTTTGATAACGTCTAGATTTTGGTTTTACCTTATGAACATATCGATTAATAGTAACAATATAATGTAACATTGAAAGACTAAGTTATTTGATTGTAATACATGTATTTCTGATAAAGAGTGTCATGGGAGGAAGATAGTTAGAGAGAATCATTTTAGTAACGGTTTGAACCTCTTCGATACAAGCTGTTATGCTACTAAGGTTGTCATGTTTTGTTAAGATTGCATTTAATAAAAATTTATTATAATAGATAAGAATGTTACAAAACATTTAAAAACGAGTAAACATTACGCTACATTGTTTCTTTTTGGTTATATAAGTTTACTATTTCAATAAAACAATAAAAAAATACTTTCAAAATATAAGAGTTTTCATATGAACCAAAGAATTACAAACACATAATAACATATTTTAAAAGACTTTAAATAGACAATTTAAAACCTTTTATTTTTAACTTTTAAACAGACGTTAAAAAAGCATTGAAAAAATAATTATAAACTTTTTGAAAAAAAAATTGAATAAAAATTATCTTTATTCATTAAGATCAGGAGTGAAAAAAAAATCTTAAAAACACTTAATTAGGTAAATGATTATCAAATCACCTATTTTGATAAAAATAAGTTTTGCCTTAACAATTTTTTTGAGAAAAAAAACTCGTTTAAAGAATTAAAGTTAATAAAATGAGAGCAAAATTTAGGGCTATCAACCTAACATAAGATAGGATGTTTGACTTTAACATGTTTAAATAAACTGTCGTTAATGACTACTAAAAAACTAGTTAAAGTTGAACGTGTAATTACATCAAGTTAGCTTGCAATTAAAAATAATATATTACGTAATGCTTGATAGTTTACACACATCCTACAAATTGTATCGCCATTATGTGCTAAAATTCTTATACTTTGAATGTTGTATCATATAGTATCAACGAAATATATATTAGAATCAACTAAGAAGTAGTTGAGACATACATACAATAAAAAACCATGTAGTTATCATACCTATAACAATGTCTTTATTATTTTTATTTAGCCTCATTTAGATAAACCATTATATTAGATAAATCCTTTTGTTTTACGTTACGAATTCACCACCCAATAATGTGCACATCCGCACCGGTTTATGACCTGAAACCGGGTTTGGATTAAAGATTGAAAACGAAACGAATTTGGGTAAAACCCAATTCCTTTTCTATCCGCCGGTTTGAAATCGTTTTGTGAATATCAACTTGAAAACCGCCTTTGAAACCGTTTTGGGGGATGATATGGGCTATGAATCGGGTTTGAAATTGATCTGGCCCGACACGACCTAAAATTTTAAGCTGAACTGCTGAAGGGTTTTAACTTTATTTGACTCGATCCAACTCGATTCAGTTTGGTCCAAAACCGGTTTTTTTCCCCTCTAGGTTTGGTGGATTTACAATTTTACATTTTGTATGGTATAATTGTATGGATTCACGACCACACATTTGAAAGAAAAGCCCATTGTGTCTTAAAATTTTGCCACATACCAATGAAGGGTAATCTTGATTTCGATAATTCTAGAACGTCTATCGTCTAGTAGGCCCAATTACTATTATTATTGGGCTTCAAGTTGTTACACGTCGACGATGTTCGAATAGACACTACAGAAGCCCAATAGTTACCCCCAACCACATATTTGCTTTTTTTTTCTTAAATAAAAAAGAAACAAAAAATAAAATAAAAATGGAAAACATATCCCGGGCACGCACATCTTTTCTCTGCTTTAAAGCTAAAAATTCTCATATTTTTCAAAGGGTTATTATTAAGAAAACTAATAAAATTTTCATACTTTTAGTGGACAAGTATAATTTATAATTATTAAAGTCTCCTAACTTGTAAAAAGTAATAAAATATTTGTGCCAGTTTTAGCCTGTCCGGTCCGGGTTTTGCCCATTGCACACCTCTAAATATTTGTAAACAAAATACATGCGATATTGAATGTTTTTATTTTAATAAGATTTCTGATAAAGTAGTATTAAGTTTTATAAACAAATTGTATATCTTATTTTAGAAAATTTAAAAGCTTACAAGCCATAACTTATTAAAGAAAAAGACTCAAAGTTACATGGATTTTAGACATGTTTAAGTACTTTAATATACATAAATCAGTTTAATAACTTTTTTTAATGTTTTTCATAAGTTGAAGAATTTAATATAACAAAACCATATTGAGGGTCCTTTTTACAAAGAAAACAAGAAATTATGTTGTATTATTTATGATATTAACCTTTTAAAATATTCCAAACTAGTAGAACTCCACCCGCGCTTCATGGCAGGTTTAAATCCATTTTGATTTTCAAAGACTTAGTAACGGTGGCTCATCATGACTGCAAACACTCGTTTACATCATCAAAATAAAAAACACATCACCTAGTTTTCCATTGTTATCGCCTATCAACTATCGATATTCAACTTGCCAAAACGCAAAACCTGTTACACATTACAGTTCCTTAGAGCACTCACAGTGGGTTTTATATTTTCAATGTGAGTGTGTGCCCTATATTATGGGGATGGTTGTTAGTGGTTATGAGTGAATGAGAGAGAATACTTATGGGATTTTACCATGATTCCCCATATTTGGGGTAATATGGGGAATCACGGTAAAACCCCCATAAAATTTCTCATATTTTAAAAGTGGTTGTGAGTGTAGAAGAAAAAAAATGTAATGATAAAGCTATTAAAAAGTATTATTTAATTGAAAGAGATAGTACAAAAATAATGTTTTTAGTGTAAATATGATGATGGAGATGAGGAAACTGGTGTGAATGCTCTTAGGTTTGAAAATTAACATATCGTATAATTAAAAAAGCAAGCAAAACTCAATCCCCAATGATATGTATTTTAGAATGGATTTTATTATTATTTTTAGTTCACATAATGATATTTGATTAAAAAAAAAAGCAGTCATGTACTACAAGGGGACCCTTATTAATTTTCATTCACAACGGCCTTATTTGATAAAAGACACCTGTTATGTATAGAACCCTCTTAAAAGTACCTAAAAGAATTGTATAATTATATTGGTCAAATAAACAGGAAATACATTTTATATTTTAACTTTAAAAAATTACAACTTTCTTGTTTTTAAAGGGTCTATGTCAAACTTAAATACTTGATGTCAAGAGGGTCCCATGGTGTATTTTATAAAGTTTAAGGGTTGAGATGTAATACATGAGGATTAGAGGCCCACATCAATCTTTTCTAATTTCTAGTAACAATTTAAGAAAATAAGAAACATTAGTGGCCAATATTAAAAGTTGAAAAACAAAACTGGATTTCAAACTTACCAAGTAATTTGGAATTTCAAAGGAAAAAGAAAATGAAATTGTGATTCATGTAATGGGGAAAACATTAAAACATGAAATTACCATCGTTTGGGCCCAATTATTAGAATTTATACACCAATTCTAATGAATATTGCAAACCAAACACATTAAGGTAAAATTCACAATTCAATTCCATAAACAAATCTTATGAATCAAAATAGTAAAATCAAATCATCCAATAAACCATAACCAGGATATTGACCTTTTTAAAGATAATACTAAAAACATTATAGTTTGTTAACAATTATAAAAAAGAAAATACTGCACTTTCACATCAAAAACATCATGTCCCACCCTATGGATCCACCTGCAGCTTTCTCAATCCATCTATATAACTATCAATCCCTCAACTAAAAATTGCATCTCTACAATATATGATATAGATTTTGGAGGGAAAATCATAAAAACAGTATTTTACGAGGAAAATGAGGAAAGAAGAACCGATAAAAACAAGCTCGAGGTTTAGAAAGCGAAGCGTGTCATGGATGAAAGAACGCTATTCAAGATTCTACATCTTCACAAGATGTGTTGTTATCTTGCTTTGTTGGCATAAGCATGCAAACACTATTTAAGTGGGTGTTTGGATGTGCGTTTTCTGTTTAATTTAATTATCAGTTTCTAACGTTGGATAAAGTGAATTTGACTCCTAGGGTCAGATAATTACTTTAGGAACAATGATAATTTGTTCCTAAAGTGATTATTTGACCCCTAAACAGTCATTCAGATTTGCTATACCCAAGCACTAGAAACACATATTAACATAAAATTGTAATAATTAAGTAGAAAACACGCATGTAAACACCCCTTATTTCGTGTTTGCGTGCTTATGTCCATGTATTGTTATGATATGTAACTATGCTTTCATGTATGAATGATGATGGAATCATGCTTATCTCTAAATGCATTTAAATGAATGAACAAAGATAAGGTTATATGAAAACTGCACTAGTTAATCATTCATATGTTCTGCAAAGTATAAAATTCTTGTAAATTGAAAACGAAATCATTTGATTTTAAAGAAAGATGGCATGATACCGATGATGATGAAACATTTTCACTTAGATGATGAGCATTTGTTCTTGATCCATTTGAAACCAGTGGAGGTACCTTTCTTCACTTTGTGAGCTCCAACGACAGCAGCAGATTTAGCCTTCACTAACCCAGTCGATGCAACCGCCTTCACCTGATCCATCTTCTTGTTGTTGCTGCTCTTGTCGTTCGGTTTCTCATAGTCCTTTTCTTCATTGTCGAAAACACCCGTTCCCCATTGATCAGACCATGTGTTTGTCTTGCTTCCCATACTGTAACCTGAAATATGTTGCAAATTCACCAAATCATCGCAATATCTCAACGATTCATTCAATGGCAATATTCAAATTAGGGCACAAAGAGCATGAAAACTTTGATTTTTATTTCAAATTTACCATGAACTGTATGATCATAAAATTTGGGCATAATTCATACCAATTTCCGAACGATAAACAGTAGGTTGACAACAAATTTAAAAAGCCTATCCAGATTACAGAAGATGTAAACAATCATGAATATAAACAAATCATAGTATAATTATCAGTTTTTTGCTTCTAAACCCTAATCGCAAACGGAATCTCTGAGATTTCAAAATTGATATGAAATCTACGATAAAATTTGGGGAAAACGTGAGATCGTAACCTTAAACACATCAATTTTGCAAACGATAAGCTTGCAGTTGGATTACATCTATATCATAACACGAATACAGCTTCGTAACATCAAAATCGAAGATCTAAACAATCTAAAACCTCTGTTTTCTCCTTCGAAATCATAATAAACAGTTTATCAACTACACGAGTCTAAACTAACACACACATTCCGTTCAAAAATCGAACACATACATTACATACGCATGCAATTAAGGTTATCAGCGAAGAACACGAAATCGATTACAAACAATCAACTGAAGAAAAAATAAACATTAAACTTATCATAACTGAAATTTTACAAAACCCTAGAGTCGGAGAACACTTGATTAAAACGCTGATACACATACAGATAGCATCATATATGCATACATCAATAGATGAAACCATACCTTAACTGATGATGATGATGATGATGATGATGATGATGAGGGAAAATCGAAGTTGATGATGACTCGTTTGAGACGCAACGAGGCCGGTGAAGGGTTCAAGATATAAAGGATTTTATCAGAAAATCTTTTTTATTGTTAATGTTGAATATAACGATCTATAAAGTTATTAAGGTGCAATTAATAATGTAAATTTATTCTTATCAAATATCCTGATAATACCAAATGATAAGATCGTGACTCTTAATTAAGAGTTTTGGTTTTAAAGGCGAGGGTTGTTGGCAGCATCTGAATCAGTGTTTTATTGGTTTAGATGTCTGAATGGTTTAGATTGTTTGTTTCGCGAGCAAATGTCTGAATAGTTCAGACATTTGTCTCTGAATAGTAAAGCATTATATTAATGCTGAATGATTAAGAGGCTTAATTCTGAATAGTTAAGACCTTTTATTTAAATTGGTAAAAAAATTGCCTCTGAAAAGATAAGCGATATACTAGCTCTTAATGGTTCAAAAATCTTAATGATTCAGCAGGTTTAGACTTCTTATTGGTTCAGCACTTAATCATTTAAAAATTACCAAACAACCCCTAAAAACGCTTAATCATTTAAAAATTACCAAACAACCCCTAAGTTGTATATGTGTTAGTCGGTAATGAAATTTGATATGTAAAAAACTTGGTGCTCATGTCATTAGATTGAATATTCGAGTCTTGTAAATACAATTTTATATGTATAGAAAAATACATCTGAATTACTTGCGAAAATAAAATATTTGAGCCAAGTTAACATACAATGGTGTTAATGATATTCTCTACGCTCATGAGTCATGAGCTTAAACGAGATTACCAATTTTATATAAATATAATAACCTATTAATTAGACATATATAAAAATAGCTATGAAAAAATATTGTTATATATAATTAAAAGAATACCTAAATAATATCTAAAAATAATAATACATGTTTAGTTAATACTTAAATAGTTATTAATTACACTTACTAGTAGAGCTCAATATCTGTCAAATAAAACGAATTGAGCTGAAGTTTAACACGTTTAAGCTCAACTAAACATATTTACATTCCTATTTCCTAACAAAATATTTCATTCAAATAAGATAATACGACAACAGGAAATTGTAATTTGTGACGATGTGCTATTTTGTTTGCCTTGGTTTATAATTCAGTCAACATATTTAATATTTTTCAGTCATGTAAACAAACTACGTGATATTGATTGATTTAGATAACGCTACAAACTAATAATCAATAATATGCTTAACCTTCAATTACATATTAACAATATTTTTGTTTGTATGTATTCTCAATTATCTTGCGGTATCTTCATGAGCATTAATTTATTTATTTTATTGAATTTGATGTTAAGAGTTTAGGATAGTACCACAAACACCCTAGATTTAAACCAAATTGTCACCTATCATGTATGTTTATATGTGAATTGTAAATCATACCAACACAAATTTGTTTAAACATAACTTCAGATCAAATCTTACCCAAAATCGTATATGTTTACGTGTCTTAATTATAACCAAAATCCCATAGGACCAAAACCTAACCTAAATATGGACACACATTATCATGAATCAAGATTGACAAAACAAATATATGTACAACCATAGCCATAAACAAATAGGTTTTCTAAGAACCGCAATAGTTATCAAATAGTAGTGTAAAACCACACGATCTATACAATTGTTTCCAAATATATGATAATAGTGACGAGGAGGTGGTTGGCATGTTGATGGTAAAGCAACAAGTGGTGTGCAACAACATCTTATGAAGATACAAGGTACCACGTGTTTATTCACAGATATGTCATTATCATACGTTATTAGTCATCCACGACAAACATCTAAAAAGATCAAACAATTGAACAAAATCAAGTAAAGTGGAAAAACCAAGATGCAAGATAATTAAAACCCAATAATAATACTGATCACTAAATAAATCCCATTTTACAACAATTTCTATTACCAGAAAAATATTCACAAAACCTGCACACCGCGGGATTTAAACCCACAATCATTTAGTTGGAGAACACACATTTTACCACTAAGCTATCCCCTTGAACACAATATAATAATATATTGTATGAATCCGAAAACAAGATTTCACAAGAAATTTAATAACTGATTGATCTAGTGTTCCCTATTAGTTATTACTATAATTTTGTACGAGTAAACGAATCATCCTCTAGTAAATATACCTCCTGTAAAACTGAAATTAACATTTTAGTCATAGTGGGCCCATCAAAAGTTTAGTAACTTGCGAAGTTACGGGCTTGTGGTCAATTTGTTGTTTTGGGCTTGGATTTTAATTGGGACTCTGGGAGAAGTATATGACTTTGGGCTTAGTTTCAAAAGTATAATTCAGCATCTTGTACATGGGCCTAGTCCGGCCCAATCAAGCTGTGAGAGCCTCAGCCCTCAGAGGTGTATACAGTACAAAACGGGTTGAAACCGGGTTCGGATTGGGTCAACAAAAGTCAAAGCCGGTGTATCCAAACACGGGTTTGGGTTGAAACCAATTCGGGTGAGGAGAAGGATCGGGTTTACCAGATGTTATCAAAATGCTAAAAGTTATTTGATCCATTTTAATGTATTGGTTGTTATGATCATCAACTCAACTGATTATTGCATTAAAATTTGAAAGATTTGACTAATCCTTTATGATTATGGTTATATTAATTAGCTGAAATGACAACTATATCGTCTCCAGGATAATATTTGACCGTATCGACTGCATGCTTAAAAGAAATACATGTTTTGTTAGAAATACTTGGTCACGCTTGTAGCTTTATGTGTAATTTACGAAAGTTTCTATACACTTGATTATCATTGTTCGTAGAGCTGGACAGGACTGGTCAGATCAAAAACTGGTTACATAACTGCTTCGATTTAGTATTTTTTAACTACAGTCATTTGAGCTGGCTTATAAGTCGAATCAATTGAACCAACAAACCGAACTAGTGAGTTGACTGGATTTTCAAAAAGAAAGTATTTTTCATAGCTTCAAGATTTATATATTGTTTATTTTTGGATTTCATATTTTTATTAACATTACAAATCTACATATATATTTTTTTTCAAAACAACTCAATGATATATAAAGACTATCAGACTACCAAGAAATAGCCAGATGAAAAAAAATATTACAAGAGTAAATCTGGGTTTTACAACCACACAATCCAACTAATGTTTACCTTATGACTCCTATTAACATACCATAAATAAGAGTGATTAACTATAGAATCAAAAACTCTCTTTCACATTTATGTGATACCACAATTACGAGGAATTACAAATTCACACTTAAAATTAAGTTTTTTCTTTTAACTTTTTTTCTAAATCTTCCTACTCTAATAAAAGGGTAAATGTGGTGCCACGTGTCAGCACCACAATTATTGGGATGACACGTGTCAGCACCACAATCATCCTCATCAAAATTTTCCCGCATCTCTCTCCTATTAAATATTTACCTTAATTACTAATATATTATTTTAATTTTAATACTTTTTAATCTTTCTACTCTAATAAAAGGGTAAATGTGGTGCCACGTGTCAGCACCACAATTATTGGGATGACACGTGTCAGCACCACAATCATCCTCATCAAAATTTTTCCCGCATCTCTCTCCTATTAAATATTTACCTTAATTACTATTATTTTAATACTTTTTAATAATTAATAAATTAAGAAAGAAATCTTTTTATTAAGGTTGTATCTAAATAAATTGATATTTTTAAATTATCAAATTTGGGAGTTGTAATAAGAAAACTTTTAAAAATGACATTTTTAATACAGTTTGTTTTAAAATAAAATATTTATTTTCAATAAAAGAAATTTAAAAACAAAATTTTAAAATGTTGATATTACCGTTTTTTATTTCAGTCATATCATATCTTAGAATATCATTGTTTAATTAATAAATTTATTATATTAATATTTTATTTATTTAAACCGTGTAATACACGGGTTTACTAAAGCTAGTTATTATATATGTGGGTAAACATTTAAGTTTTATATTGTTTTTTTAGATGGTTAAAGAGGTACAGTTAACAGTTAAAGGTGCAGTTAAAGAGATACTGCTAATCAGTGAAGAACAATGGAAGAGTCAATGTCCACTATAGGGGATGTATCTAAATTTTAAATATCGTATTTTCCACCTTTTCATTTATTTATTTAAAATTATGATATTTAGGGGCATTTTTTAGAATTAAAAAGTCCTTTCAAAAATAAAAGTAGTAATATATAAAAGCTATTGACGTAAGCAAAATAGTTTTAAACATGTAATTTATTGTAAAAGGGTTAATTTCATTTTACTGTTAAATTTATAACTAAATCATGGTAAAAATGGTAATAATATTATTGGTTTGGATTTTAAATTTAAAAAAATCTAGTAAGTGAAGTGTAAACAAAATTCTAGATTAGCACTTCAATAAATAAATAAAATAAAATAAAACTAAAACTAATTAATTTATTAATTTTTGTTACTTGTATTATATTGTACAATATACTTCACTAATACAAACAAAATAAAAAAATAATATATAAAGTGAGACATTATATATGATGTCACAAAAATATACTAAAATTTTGCAAACTTAGTGAAGAGGTGTTGCTAAAAATAAAAATGGAGATTTCAAGGTTTTGCACCATCTCCTTCTACATCATGTTGTTCTCTTACATCACTTGCTTAAAATGAAAAGGAATTAAAAAACATTAAATTGTAAATGAAATTTATTTATATGAAATTTATTTTTATTTAAATAATCATGGACTACAACATGAAGTAAGGAAGCAAGTTCGATTCACCTGGCCAGGCCATCGTCATTAACTTACACCATATGTTTTCAAGCATTAATGTATTTTCATTTCAAATCCGTATATGCTACTTCTTTTATAATATTATATGCATTGTTATTAAAATTTATAATTTGATTTCACTCATTTCAGAATTCAACACCTAATAACGGAGTTTTGCCTAATAATGTTAAAATAATTGAAATACAAATGTATAAATGTATAAGTTGTCATAATTATTTTAAAGTTTTTATTTTTTATATCGTTTCTTCATCTTATAACTTTTAGAATATGATTTTTGTTTTCAAACCCCTCGTTACGATATGATTATTTATATCAACGTTACAACATGAATTTATTTCAAAATAGAGTTGACGATGTAAATTTAACTCGAAACTACAAGAGTAATACTAATATACAAATCATTGGAACCGAGCCTTGCAAAATTCATTGCTCACTGTAGTGTACAAATTCACTCACTAATTTGGTAAATATTAACTCTAACTTTACATCTATAATTATCAAGCTAACATCCACATTTGAACGAAAACCACATAAGTCATTTCAGTTCTGGAAATATCCTTAATTGGGTTAAATTAGATGTTTAAAATTCATAATGTTAACTTATTTACCAATTTTATTTTTTCTATATAAATTTCGAATGTTATTAATTCTACTGTCCAAACAAGAGAATTTACATCAAAATTATGTTTCTTTAATATTTAGTTTCAGATGTTATCAACTCTTAACGTGCAAGCTATGATGTTTCAACATTAATTCTTCACATTTTACGCACCCACAATGATTTATTCTTTTAATGTTGTGATGTTTTTATTTTTATGTATGTTTTACTTAAAAATTTATTTACACCGATACGTCGTGGCATAGGATTTTATAGAGTTCAAATCCTGTCACAACGCACCTGGCCAATTCTCTAATTAAATGTAAACGGAAATGACACTTTTACCCTCAAAGGAAGTCACATAGCATGAGGGGTGGGGAGACAAGGTTCCCATTTAAAGTGGAAGAGAATGAATAGATTTGTAGGGGAAGATTAAATGGCATGAAATTGGGTTGCATGAACATGTAGTGAATCTACATATGACCCTATTTACATGCCCTCCATGCTTCATTGCTCATGCAATTTTTGTGTTTCCAAGAACAATATTTCATATGATCTTGCGTGTATTACTATTATTATTTTGTTTTTCTACAAGTTTCATTATTTATATATGTCAAATCAAATGTAATTCACAAATAGTCTAATGATGGTTTCAAAATATTAAATGTATTGACAAACATCAAACTAGCTTGAAAATATTTGAATCCATTTCACCCTAGTATGGTAAAAAAAGTTCACACCAATAACTATATGTACACATAATTTGGCTCCGACAAAATAATGGTTTTTAACGTGTGAAAAATACGAGGATTAAGGACAAATACGAGGATTAAGGACGTTATAGGTGAATTTTAAGGTTAGTGTACTTGTTTCCGCTTAATTACATGTGGCTTAGACGCATCGTTGTCATAGGTTGTACGCACATTGCAAAGTTTATCGATATACTAGATCATGTAATATTAGGTGCACTGTCATAATTAACTTAGACCTACTGTTGTAATTAATTTAGATATTTATTTTTCATTATAATCAATTTAAAATAAATAGTGCATCAATATTTAATATGTCATTTTAAAATTTACTTATAGATATAGCAATAATATACTAAATTTAAAACAAAATCTTTTTAATTTTATGATATAATTTTTGTAGAATTATATAAAAGTTACGTGGATTAAAGATGAATGGAAGTGTATTTAAAAGAAAAAATAATAACAATTCAGCTTGGTTTCTTCTTTTGCACTTACATTCATATTTAACTTTCTATCAAATGAAATATTGTTGACGGCTCAATATTAACAATTAAACTAGTGTGACCAATGATTAAAAGTTCTTCCTATAGTTTCGACTAATTACTAAGTTACAACGTGTGTTGGTTATGGATGTAAACAACTCAAGGCAAACGATTTGTTTCTAGTTTCATGTTCAAATTGAGCTTGATTCATAGGTAATTTTAAAAGACGTATAGAAGTTGAAAATATATTGTAATCAATTATTTTAATCAATTTTGTGGTAACCAGTGTTTAATTTTACTGAATCTACCTCCTGAAAATACATATACATGCATATACGTGTGTTTATACAAGCGTTTACATTTTAAAAGGCATCATATATGATCATATACAAGTTTCTATACATAAAATGTTGGTGGAATGATATTTTAGTCATGACAATTTTTGTTTACGTTTTTTAAATTCTTTGAAATTTTTTATGTTCATAACTTTGTGTATGACATTATTTTTAAAAAATTTACACTATAAAAACAAGTATTTTCTTTATTTTCAAAATGAGTAAAGTGTTGTTATATGTCAAAATAGGAAAAGTTGCAGCTCATTGTGTTTTCCAACGCATCATTGTGTTTATTCTGAATGTTATTATGTTTTTCTAAAATTATGATTTATGCAAACTTAGAGCATTCACAACTCATTCTCCATTTTTATCCATATAATTACACTAAAAATCACTATTTTTTCTCTCTCATTTTCAACTTTATCATTACTTTTTCTCTCCCCTCCACTCACAACCACTTAAAATATATTAAAAACATTATAGGGTTTTGAATAGTGTTTTCCCAAAATACAGATTGAACAGTAAATTTATCATATCTTCACTCACAACCACTTATAATCATACCATATAATATAGGGAATACAATCAAATATATATAAAGAACATGTTGTGAATACTCTTAAGGTGAAATAACACCACCGTATACTTCTAATATGTAAAACACAAAATACCAATAAATTTATCTAATCAATAAAAAACAAATCTAAAATATAATTTGCAATAATAAATACATATAACACAATAACATGAAAACATTTATCCTAACGATTTGAAAATATTAATTTGAAACAATAACCTGAAAATATATAAGAACTGCAATGCTCACTAGGTTTCTTAGACTTAATGGTTTGTTATTTGTATTTAACATTATCACTGTAATAAGTTAATCTTTCATAAAGTTAACAAACTTTGCAAAATATAATTACAACCTTAATTTTCAAACTTGTTGCTATATATGATAGTAAAAAGACCATCAGACCTTTTATTAAGATTTTTTTATTAGAAACCAATAACAAGTGTAAGAGTGATTTAACAAACATAAGTTAACTTTAGTTTTATTTTAATTAGAAGATCAAATTTCATAAACAAAAGACTTGCAAGCAAAATTAAAAAGCATAAGAACCAAACACTCATAGTCATAAATGAATTCCCCAATACGTAAAAGAAGTAATAATCAATGTTAAAATGATCAAAGGGATGCCAAAAGAAAAACATAAAGTCATGTATATATGCTTTTAATATGAAAGTTGAAGATAAGTCTCACTTGAATTAAATATTTTATTATTTCAAGATATTAGAAAGAGTGTGTAGCATTTTGTTTCTTTCTCCGAACCATCATGTGACTTTTTTCTTTTTTACGCGATAAGTAACATAATATAAGAATATCTAACGTCAGATTATTTGAAAAGTGCACAAGTAAAGTGCGAAAAGACGAAAGACATGCAACATGAAGCATAGTAGTATACGCGTTTAGGCATAGTCACAACTTACATCTGTATGTCTTTTTTCATCAAATTGCTTTTGTTCTCGGTGTGTAAGAGACGGAGATGACCGCAAAAGGTATGGTATGATATTATAACACTTGCAAATAAGCATTCTATAAATAGATATATACGTCTCGATACTTAGAATTTAATTTTATAGTGTTTTTGTTTGTTTTTAAATGTTTTATCAATATATAATATATACATATAAGAAAAAAAGTCTTCATATGAAGTAATTATTGCGTGATTTCGGATAAATAAGAGTATATAAATAAAAGGAGCTTATGACTTGACTTACATTATATACTATTATAGCACATGAGTAGTATTTACAAGTTACAACAAGCTGAAGCACAAGCAAAGATACAAATCCTAAAGCATGAGTTGGTCACTTTGTTGCTCTTTTTTTATTCCTTTCTTTTTATTTTTATTTTTAGTTTTATGTATTATAATATTATATTTTTCTTATAACTTTATATCATAATGTTTTAAAAAACTTGAATATGTTTTTATTTCTGTTTTTTAAACACAACTTACTTTTCGTTTAATAACTTTTGATATGAAATTTATAATATACTTTTTAATCATGTTTCAATATGGTTTTTATCAATACCGAGTCATGTAACGTTCATTAACACACGCTTAGAACGTTTTTGTAATAAATAGGCAACAATTCTTTTACCAACAACACATAATTTACCTTCGTTCAAGTACGAATGATGACCCCTCAACTCTTAATTTTATGCGTACGTAGAATTTTTCATTGTTCCACTACTTTCATTCAAATTATAATACCATAATTCTGAAATTTTTTAATACATAAAAGATTATAAAAAACCAATAACTTCTAAGGTCAACTCTTACTTTCAAAATTAGAAATTTACGAATTTTATAGCAGACAATTTTGAAATTTCCTAGAATATATACATATATTTGAGCTATGAAAAATTGTATAAATATATACATATTGTATTGTATTAAGTGTTTATACGATTCTTTATTAAAAATCAACCGTGTATTTAACATGTATTAAAAATGCTCAAAAATTACTATAATATTTTCCCTTTACCAAAATTATCAAAACGTTTTTGTCATATATTGTTTACGTTCAACTAAACATTTTCAATTAATACATAAAAAAGTTAGAAAGATTATAGGAATCACTTTCATAAGTTTATGCAAACATCGAGTAAAATATAACACTCCAACATGATACAATTACGGCATCAATCATATTTTTGTACAGAATATAAATTGTTGCTAAACTTCTAAACAATAAGTGGGGTTAAATATAAGATAACCCTACATACTTTTATATAAATTACTATTAAGTTTGCTTAGTATTATAAAGATATTGATAAGTACTAAGGTTAAAATAAGTGGGTTTACGTTATAGTAATATATATGTTTAACCTATATAAAAGTATAATTAACTAGCATCGATAACATATTTTGTTAGAACTAACTTATAAAATTTTATGAGTAGTCTTTTTCATTTTAGTAAGTAAACTCTATTATTTGTTAAAACTTCACGAAATAATTTCATTTTTTCACATGAATTTTGTTTCCATACTTTGTTAGATATAACACATCTATATTTAGATTTACACGTTAAATAACTTCATTCACATAAAAACAAATTCAAAAACCTAATGACAAAAAATGCAATACTAAATAAAGTTTTTTGAATTTTGTTAGTCTCGAATTATAAATTGTATTCAAAACAAAGTAAAAACCGATTAACCGATTAACACAAATGTATTCGGCTTTCACAATATAACACGACTCGAACCGAATTATACTTGTAATTGTTAAAACTTTTAAACATACCAAAAACCTTAACCAAAATATGACCGTTACCAACAACATAAAAGTTGATTTTCACACCACAAATGTTTTACTCATCGAAATTTTAACCTCATAATAATGATATTATATGAAGGTAAAATCATCAAAAGTAAAATATTTATTATGTACAAAATCATTGTTGATCATGTACAAATCACTCTCATCTAGTTACACCAAACTAACCATCTAGCTAAACCCGGGCATGTTGTTCCAGCAGCAGGACTCGATGGTCCAGTCGTGGTCACGGTCACGGTCATGGTCCGTCTCAGCGGTTGCAACCGGAGAGCACGGGATCTCGACCTGGTGGTCTACTCCCACCATGTTTTCGTTTGAAACATCGATGGGTTTCTCATCCGACGGGTCTTCACTTCCACCATACCAACCCGTCGGGAAGTCGAGCCAGCTCGAGAAATCCTCGTCCATCGTGTTCATTTCCTCGATCCCATCGCTTCGGGATTTTCCTCCGATATCTGTAAAAACCCATTTTAAATGAAAAAACATTTAATAAAGATACAGATAAAGATAAAGATATTGGTAAAGATATTAATACTGATACTGATCTAACACATAACTCACCAATGGATGAATGCCCGGAACTCGAGTCGTCTAAAGCGGTCGTCTTGTTGGCATCCCCGGGCTCGAAAACCGACTCCAAAGTGACGTTTTCGGGTTCTTCCATTAAGGGATACTCGTGTGTGATTTTCTCTATACCCTTATCAGTTTCTGACGATTTACATTCGCTAGAAAGTATCTGAGAGCTTACTAAAGCCCGTGACTCGCCTAAAACATCCTCTAACAACCCGCTATTTCCCCGAGAACATATGTAGGGGGAAATCGCGTTATCACCATCGTTCGATTGCACAATCAAACGATCATTCACGTTGTTTGAAGAACACGTTGGCGTGATCGCCTGAAACGAAGATTGGATCGAAGGGAGCTCTTTTTCCACATTTTCGAACAATCTAACATCATCGAACGTTGGTTCGATCTTCGGTATCTGAATCAAAGCATGATTGGATTGAAGGGAGCTCGAGAAACCTTGATTGAAGAACGGTATCGAAGAACACGAGGTGTTTCGATTCGGGAATTGGGTGTTTGGATTAAGAGTTTTGAAATTGGACTGTGGGTTTTGAACATAAAATGGTGAGTTCATCACAGGATAGTTTAGAGGATCAAACAACAATGGCGATATCGAATTCATCGCGGTGTTCGTGTGATTCGACGATGGAGACGATGATGATGAAAACGGAATCGTTTGATTCTGCAACGGTTGTTCATGATGCCTTTTGTTGTGATGCTGGAAATCCACAGGATAAATCGGTAAACCTGCGCGTAAACGCCTCTTCAATCGCGTGTTCCAATAATTTTTTATCTCGTTATCTGTTCGTCCCTGAAGCTGTAAAACACACACAAAAACACGCGTAAATAATAATAACATAGAAAGAACATGATATAAGTTATCAACAACCAAAATATGATCAATCAACACATACATGAAGCGCCATACGAGCCCATTTGTTGCCGAATTTCGAGTGAAGCTCGATGATCTGTCGTTCTTCTTCGGGCGTAAACGCGCCTTTCTTCAAATTCGGTCTCAAATGGTTCGCCCATCTGAGCCTGCAACTTTTTCCGCATCTCATCAACCCTGAGTTTCTTTGAACCGCGTTCCAGTTCCCCTCACCATGTTTCTTAACATACTCCATTAATATCGCGTCCTCCGCCGCGGTCCACGGCCCTTTTTTCAACACCTGTCCGGTGTTCGTTTTTCCACAACCACCGCCAGCGCCACTGTTGGCGCTGGCGGGGGTTGTGTTTCTTGGTGCGGATGTCGCACCATCTTCCGGGGCCATTTTTGTTTGAATTTGTAATCACTTGCTTTCAAAATTGGGTGAATTTCTTATGCAAATTGAAGAAATTGTTGATGATTTTGGGGATTTTTATGAAATTAAAATGGAGAATGATATGAATGTAGGATTGGAGAATGAGGGCTGAAAGTAGAAAGAGTGATTTTGTGTGGGAGAATTTATAGGCTTTAGATTGTATTTCGGAAGTGGCTTTTGTTTATGTGAATTATATTCATGCATCTTTTCCTTATTTTTAGTATCCACTTTCTCATATTTCTTTTTTATTTTTATTAAATATATTTAAAAATAGAAATATTAATAATCATTATCTTTTTTCTTATTCATTTTATCATCTGTCTCATGTTATTTTTAGACCTCGGTGGTCTCACAATTCATTTTCTTTTACATCACATTCTGGCCGTATTTATAAAGCGATGTTTTTTTAATGATTTTAAAGTCACTCATATATCTTTTTCAAACAAAGTCACTCGAGTTTCAATATTTGTTTCATTGGTGTAATTGTTTTTAGTGATAAATTTATAGAAGATTAAGTGATGTGAATGGAGAATATGTATGAGACTTGAGGTACTAGTTAATGATTTAAGTTTAACAAGTACAAGGTAATGATTTTATTTTTTTTTTAACTTTTTCTAAGGAAACTATTTTGTGGTTGTGTTTAATTTATTTTATTTTTTTGACGTCTTGGTATAAATTTCATTATAAATGGAGTTGTATTCAAAATGAGATTGTTTTTGGGTATCATAAGTCATGTAAACTGATGGTAACGCATTGGTATCGTGAATAGAAAATAATATCGACTGAAAAACATGGACACTAGCATATAACTGTATTTCTATCTATGTTCCGATTTTTGAAACCAAATTAGTGAACTTAATACATTTATTTTTTGTATTTAATCATGTTAATGTTACCATTGCAATATGCGACCTACCATATCGCATAGACTTAATTTCTACTTGTTTGATAAAATCAAAATATTAATTTTCTCATAGGTTTAAAAAAAAGAAAATTTAACTTAGAAAGAAAGTATGTGGTATGGACCAACACAAAACTCTTATGATGGATAAAATGATAATATGATAGTATGATACTATGAATGAGAGACAATACATGGGTTTGAAAAATGAGACCGATATACTAAGGGGCTGTTTGTTTATGTCTGACCGGGCTGACCCGTCTGACCCGGCTGACTCGGTCAGGGGTCAGCCCGTTTGATACTCGCGTGGAGCTAGCTGACCGGGTCATTTCTTCTGACCCAGACCTGAAAAAATAGTTTGCTGACCGGGTCGATCGGCGACCTCCCCCTCCCCTTGCGCTCTCGATCGGCGACCTCCTCTCCCCCTGCGTTCTCGATCGGCGACCTCCCCTCCCCCTGCGCTCTCGATCGGCGACCTCCCCTCCCCCTGCTCACTCGATCGGCCACCTCCCCTCCCGAAGCCCCTCCGACCTGCGCAAGCCAACCGAGCGACCCCGACCTGCGCGAGCCCTAACCGAGCGACCCTTGACCTGCGCGAGCCCTAACCGAGCCCCTCCGACCTGCGCAAGCCCTAACCGAGCGACCCCGACCGACCTGTGCGAGCCCTAACCGAGCCCCTCCGACCCCCTCCAACCCCCTCCGACACATATGTAGATGTATGTGTATGTAGATGTATGTGTATGTAGATGTGTATGTATATGGGTATGTAGATGTGTATGTATATGGGTATGTAGATGTGTATGTATAAGGTTATTTTTATCATTCAGCAGAGTCAGTCAGATACTAAATCAAACAGCTAAGTTTCAGTCAGATGCAGACTCGGTCAGAACTTCTTACTGGGTCAGCTTCTGACTCAGTCAGATCTTACTCAGTCAGCGCAATCAAACAGCCCCTAAGTGGGTCCACCACAAATCTGGTATAAAAGAATTTGTAAATTGTAAGGGTCTACATTATATAATAATATTATTTATAGATTTTAAGTTTAATAATATAATCTTCAAAGTATGAGGACATATGTTTACTTACTTTTTTCTCCTTGTCTACGTTCTTTTGTGTTTTATTACCATAAACTTATAGAAAATACAATTGAACATAAAAGTTTGAAAAAGTAGCAATATTCGTTAGCTATTTAGCAGTTAAGATGTTGCTTTAATGTTTGGGCTTGGGCTTTAAGGCATATCGGCACATTACAAAACTCTTTTATCAGCCCAATTGGTTAATAGTAAAGGGCCTGGAGCCCAGAGGCTAGAGATTTAGATGTCAATATTGGGCCAATTTGTTTTTATATAAAACTGATCATTTGGTAACTTTAGGACAATTTTTAATTTTGAAGCCTGCTAGTTCTACTTCTATATATGAGTATATGACATATGAGATATGAGATTCTTAAAAAAAGTAGTGGTATATCTTCTTTTTATAATATCCACATTTCCACGAGGGCAATTACAAAGGGATGACTTCCGACACGGGTCAACCTTGACGATGATCTACCGAATATCCCTTCAATGGCCGAGTTGTAATGACAGTGTTTTGTGGTTAAAGCGAAGAGTAACCGCTTATGTTCCGGTGGATGTACTATGTGATATGGTGAAGACGCATATGTCTTAAACATAGATGTCAAACAAGGGTCTCAACCACATTTCTCATAGTTATCATTGTTTTTTCTATAAATTATTAATTTCAACATTTGGAGGTAACTCAGGTAAGTATGAGGAAGACATTCTTTCAGATGCTACTTGTGAAACTCAAATTATGGTGCAAGGTTTTAAGTGATTTTCTTTTGTGGGTCATTTCGGTTTATAGTTTATTGATAGCATGTTCTTGGTTGGTTCATTGTTTTTTTGGTTACGCTCTCATTTTTTATTTTCCATGCCCCCGTACCCCCAAAAAATTTTTTGAATGTTATTAGCTCAAAAGCTATTTATTTACATTAAAGCATCTACTTTTACTTCAAAAATCAAATGATCGAGTTCAAAATCTTACATTATCAATTCACGCTCATTTTTTTCGGGTTTTTCTAGTAAATTTAATAAGGTTATTGTGTTGCATGTGTTTGATGTTGTAATGGTCATTCGGTTCTTTTCTATTCTTGTTAAATCATAAGTGGGTTGTATCACATGTAACGTGTTAGTTTAATAAAATTTTCATTAATTTAAAAGGAAATGGGTAAAACAATCATCTACTTTTAGAAGATTTTCTCTAATGTGAAGGAAGATAGTGCTTTAACGTTACCTAACACACCAAATATTAAGAGGACATGACAATGTGGTTACAATTTACAAAAATAATTAATTTGTTAAAAAGGAAAATTTTATATTTTAAACTCGTAATTTATTAGTTAGACCAAATTTGACCAATTAGGTTTGATATCTAATCTTAATGGACTGCCTTTGTCTAGGTTCAATGTACCTTTAAGAGGGCGATTTGTAAATAAAAAAAATTAATTTAGTATTACACTAAATCACTTATATTATAAAAAAATTCATTAACCTTCAATGTTGTTGTATTGTTAGTGAAGTTTTCTTTATAATTAAATTAAGAGTAAATTACGTTTTAGTCCCTGTGGTTTGGTGGTTATAACCATTTTCATCCAATAGTTTAAAAGCACTCGATTTAACCACTATGGTTTAATAATTGTCACGATTAAGTTCGGGACGTTAACACCCATTTATTTTTTCTGTTAAGTAGATGTTAAAAGACAAATATGCCCTTTGTTTATTTTTACTTCATTATAGAAAAATATAAAAAACTAAAATTATATGTAAAAAATTAAAAAGAAAAAATGTGTGTATATATATTCACTCTCTCTAATATCTCTCTTTATACTCAGCCTTCTTCACCCCTTTCCCTGCCACCACCATCTTCACAACCATCACCTGAACTTCCAGCCACCACTTTGTTATCATCCACCATCATCATCCATTTATCTTCATCTTCCACATACTACCACCTCCACTTACTCCTTGTCACACCACCATCACCTCCATCACACCATCACCAGTGCCTCCATCGCACCACCACCACACTTATGAAAGCTCAATCACAACTCAATCTCCTCCTAATACAACCCAAAAATCAAAAAGTATAGCTTCCATCACGCACCACCATCACACCCATTTGAACACCTAACAACAAACCCTAATTCAGTGTACTTATCGTGTTTGATTATGGCCTCGATCTTACAGCCCTGGTGGAACTCAGGATATTTAATTTGATTATGGGGGTCGATGGAGCATATCTATAAGTGGAGGTCTTAGGTCTGTTCGAGTTTGTGGGGTTGGTGGTGGCGGACCTAGAGGTGGGTGGGTGTCAGCTGAAATGAGGGACAAAGGGAAGCGAATGGTGCGAAGGTTTCTGATATAGGGGGTCCAATCTAGGGTTGAGAAGGTGTGGGGGTTACGATGATGTTGTGGTGGCGGTGGATGGTGGTGGGGGTGGATTGGTGTTAGAGTCAGAGTATAGAGAGGGAAAGATTAGGTGTAGAGATATGTATATGTGTGTGTGTGTCTGATTTATATATTGAATATTGAGTTTTAATCCAAGGGTATTATCGTCTTTATTAAAATATTTAATGGTAGACATTGGATGGAGTTCACAGTTTGGACTTGATTGTAACTGATTTAAACCATAGTAGTAAACCGGATGCTTTTAAACTATTGAATGAAAAGCATTATAACCACCAAAACACATGGAATAAAAGTGTAATTTACTCTTAAATTAATTTAAAAATTAAGTAACCTAAATGAAATAGATATGAAACTCAGTATCATTTTTATAGTCACAAGTTGTATAATTATGTGGAAATCACAAGGTTATGAGTTAAAGCCTATGTTACAAGTATCACGCTTTAATATATCACAAGATTTACACTTAACCTCTTACAATTAACCTCCTACAATTGCTTAATTATCTAAAATAAATTTCTATAAGACAACAAAAGAAACAATTAAGCATCTTGATATTTTCAAACTAATATAACTTTTTGACAATATTTGTATTTTTATATCCATTCCATTCAAAAATATAACATTATATTATTGAGAAAGGACACACATTTATTTGGTGCAAAGAAAAAAGGGAATATTTAAATAATCATAATTATGTCTATATTACCTTTGGAAGGATACAATGGCAGTAGGTTTTGACATAAACTTCAATTGTGATTTGTGACCAGGTTCAATGAACCTCTTACTACCTAAACCAACACCCTCCTATTTAACCAATTCTACAAAGCTTATAATTTCTTCCAAAATTTCATCACATTTTCTAATTTAATAATTATTTTTTTCTTTCTAATTAACATGCAAGGAGTCTGGTGTTCTAAACCATCTGCAACTTCTTCTTTCATGCTTCTGTCAGGTATCTCTTCTCTCAATTTATTTTTTCATTTTTTAAAAAATAGTTATTATAATATATACTTAATTTTAGTTATTTATATGAGTCAGATATATAAAACTACCAAATATTTGTCGTTTGTTTATTTTTGGTAAATCAATCCATGGGCAGAAGCACTGAACTGGATAACCATCTAATATCGTTGTTTTCTTATTAGTCTATCTTTTAACTATTATCACTGTGCTTTTAGATAATATTATAGTTAGTTAGGGCTCGTATTATCTTACGTATATCTTTGATTAATTACTAGTTTTCAATATTTTGATGAACAAAATCGAATAGAAAATGAAATTATCACATTTGGTCAAGAAACTTAAGCACAAGCATTAATCCTAATACTATAGAATATAGATGGATTGATGATTTCTTCATGGAATCTTTAAGTTTGATCATAATCTTTTGGTCTAAAACCAAATGTAAACACTAAGTAGTCTCGTTTGAGCTCGGATCAATTCATATGAGAGAGAATTAATTATGCTTCAACTCTTTATTTGAGTTTGTACAATAAAAGTGTTACATATTTTATAGAGATCATTTGGAAAAAAAAAAGTATTTTCATGAGTGTTCAGTTCTCCAAGAATATAGGATTTAGTATCTAATTTTAAAATACTATAAAAAAAATTTTTTTTTGAAACTTAAGGTATTTTTTTAATTTAATCAAGGATTAATAAATAAGAGTTTGGTGATAGAAATGATAACACGTGTTTGGTTTGTAATCATGAGTTTTGATTTAGAAATAAAATGCATAAAACTTAGGTTTTTACAAACCAACCAAAGTTGAATACTTGAAATCTTGAATAGTTAATTGTTCTTTTTCTCCTCCTTTACCTATTAGTCATGAGTGGCTTAAACGTGAGTGAAATGAAGCTATCACTTTGGCCCCTTTCTTAAAGCCACCAATTTGACAAGAAAAATTATATATGCATTAAATATATAAAATTTATGCTTTTAACTTGGAATTCAAAAAAGTGTTCCAAAATTTATTTTGGTAAAAAACTCCAAAAGTTCAAAAGTTTGTTCACACGACTTTATAATATGATACATAGTAAGAGCTTAAAATTTTCTTTTCACTTAAGGTTTTTTTTAAAAATTTAAGCCGATCTTGTTATTAGTAACATTTTTTGTCCATTGTAAACCGAAATTATACCATTACATGGTTTTGACTTTATTTTGGTTTTAGAGTTAAAAAGATAAATAAGTTATAATGAAGACAAAGAAGGAAGAGAGTTTCGATACTTAAAACTTAAAATACCGATTCTAATTATTGTATTGTTAAACAAAACTCAATCATATATATAGTTTAACTTAAAATAATTAAAGGCTTTAAATAAAAGATAAAAGTTCCTATAGCCTAAAATCCTACAATTTGGCTAAATTTTTTCCAACATGTTTGAGTATGGTTTGAAAATCCCTAAACATCCGACATGGCTAAAATATAAGCGAACATTAATGTAAGTAAAAACAAGTTTTCAAAGTAAAATTCATTTTCAAGCTTACTTCCAATGTGTGTTAACTTCAATGAAATAAGAACATGTCGTTAGATTATGGGGCTGTTTGGTAGGCTCTTAATGGTTTAAATATCTGAATGGTTCAGCACTTAATGGTTCAGACAGTTTGTTTCGCGAGCAAATGTCTGAATGGTTCAGACATATGCCTCTGAATGTTTAAGCATTATACTAATACTGAATGGTTAAGAAATTTAATGCTGAATAGTTAAGACCTCTTATCTGAATTGGTCAGACATTTCCATTTGAATATACTAGCTCTTAATGGTTCATAACTCTTAATAATTCAGCACTTAATAGTTCAGACTATTTATTGGTTTAGCATTTAATCATTCAGGAGTCGCCAAACAGCCCCTATGTTATTTTATTAACATCCCTAATTTTAATAATACTCTACTCTAAGCTAAATATAATCGACATCTCAAATGAGGTTGCAACTAACAATTAAGCCAGAATAGAGTAAGACAAAGATTAAGATGAAGGAGAATTATTAAGCTACTCTATCGTTAAAAACACAAGCCTTACTACAAAAGAGTCAAATCTCAAAAAATTATTTAATTAAATTTCGATCCAGTTAATTTATTCACTTTTAGCATATATTAAATTAAAAACCGATTTTGTGGAATTCGTAATCCATTGCCAGAAGAATTTATTCATTAATTTAGATTAGTTTTTATATATTTAAAATTACATGTTAGTTTTTATAGTATTTAATCTATCATTGTCAACATATGAAAATATTTTGAATATCAAAATTCTCTAAGTTGTCAATATAACCACTTATTAATGTTTAATTGTTGTGCGCAGATGAACTCACAAGAAACTACAATAAAGATACACGTAAAAAGCCTATAAATCGATGAAGACACGATTGTGATTCTATATTGAACTATGCTACGAGTTCCCCTTTAAGACTTCAACTTTCCCGCTTCCACAATGACTTCTTTCATAAAAAGTCATATCGTTATAATGTATTTATTAAAAAACGTAATTTTCATGGTTTATGCTACTATTATAAAATCCAAAAGGACATTACATGTAACTTGTCACCTCTCGTTTAAATCTTTAATAGCTTATTGATCTTGTAGTTTTATTTATGAGGACACATAATATTATTAAACTGTATTGTATATGTTCATCTCAATGATATTTTGACATCCAGCCCTTTTAATCCTACATCGATGGGCTAAAACATCTATTAAGCCGAATCACCATTCATAATCGAAAAAACCGAGCCAAAATAATCGATAAGGTTAAGAAACTGATGGTTCAAAAACCTGAAATAGTTACGTGGTGAGATCAAGAAAGCCCTTTGTGCAAAAGTCTGTTATCACACATTTATCTTTTTTATGTTCCATATCATCATTTGAAGGCGTTGATCGGAAGTATCAGGATAAGAATTTGACTAGATCGAATAGTGATGGTGAGCATGCCTCCTGCGTAATTCACTTTCATTGCCATCATACAAACATAAATACACTACTAGAAAAATGAGTCTAATACAACATTTTATAAGCAACTTTTAAAAATGGTTGCATTTTCTACTAAAAAAATTGGATTTGATAACAAATAAGTTGTATTTGCTAACAAAAAGATTATTTTAAATCTATGTAACTTCACATAATGTAGCTTTTAGTAAAAAAAATTGTTCTAGGATAATGCAAATTTTTTAAGACATAATGCAACTTTTTTAAGATTTAATACAACATATTACCATGGTTGCATTGGATGTAGGGGCAACTCAATCCTTTTAAGCCAAACCGATAATAATGAACGTAAACGAATATGAAAGAACATATACAAATGAACATGTGCAAACAAATAATAACTCACGTTAACGAACGTAAATCAACAAACATATTATCGGCCCAACTATTAAAAGAAAACATAAACATATTACCAAATGTACACGAATGTATGTAACTAAATGCACACGACTTCTATTCATGTTTATTCAATTAATCCAACGAAATTGCTTGTTCATGTACGTTCATTTATCAAACGAAATGAACTTCTTGTCAAACGGTTCAATCCAGGGCTACTCGTTACCTAGTTGTTCAACATCGTATATATAATGGCCTTTTTTCCCGTCCGTTTTTACACTTTTACCCTTGTACGTACGTATCTCCTAAATAGTATCTCTTTGGTCCATAAACAATAAGGCGAACCACATTTCACTAGCATGTTACAGGCTTTTTAAAAACACAGCTTAACCAAATCATACATCATGTTACATGTATGATATCTTTAAGTAAATATGTAAAAAAAAAGAATGATGTTTTAGCGTACTTAAATATAAAACACATAGAAAACATGTATTTATTAAGAATAAGAGGTGACAAAGTGATTTAACGAGTCAATATATTATTTACATCTTAATAATTAACACTACTTTCAACCATGAAACATGGTTTTTAGTGTCATGTGAAATAGTTGATACATTCACTTGTTTTATTGATCGATTATATGTGGGAATTCGTAAGCTTCATCTTTGACAATGATGGTTAATAAGGTCAACTACACAATTGATTTATCACCCAACGGTTTAACGCGGACATATGCATTAATTACTCATGCATGCAAATGCAACTTTAGTTTTAGCCTATGCTTGTATCATGTGCTTTAAGAGTTGTATGAAATTATACTATATAACCATAGCATTCTGCATGAAAATATGTATACGATCATAGGTTGATTTGGGAATATGGTGTGTTCACAAAAATGGGTTTGTGTGGTTTTACTTTTGATCGCCATTGGGTCTCAATTGAGTGTGATTTGTGTTGGGGATCAGAGGATTGAGAAAGAGACGTGGGGTCGTGGTGGTTGTGGATTTGGAAGGAGAGGGTGTGGTGGTCGGAGATATGGTGGTGTTGGTGGCGGTGTTGGTGGTGGTGGTGGGTTAGGGGGAGGTGTTGGAAGTGGTGGTGGATTTGGAAGTGGGGGAGGGGTGGGTGGTGGTGTTGGAGGAGGTGGTGGCATTGGTGGTGGTGGTGGTGGCGGTAGTGGTGGAGGTGGTGGTGTAGGGGGAGGGGCTGGAAGTGGTGGTGGGTTTGGAGCTGGAGGAGGAGTTGGTGGTGGTGCGGGTGGTGGTGGTGGTTTAGGAGGAGGTGGTGGTGGTGGTAGTGGTGGAGGTGGTGGTGTTGGGGGAGGGGTTGGAAGTGGTGGTGGGTTTGGAGCTGGAGGTGGAGTAGGTGGTGGTGCAGGTGGTGGTGGTGGTGGTTTAGGAGGTGGTGGTGGTGGCGGAAGTGGTGGAGGTGGTGGTTTAGGAGGAGGGTCAGGAAGTGGAGGTGGTTTTGGGGCTGGTGGAGGAGTTGGTGGTGGTGCGGGTGGTGGTGGTGGTCTAGGAGGTGGTGGTGGTGGCGGAAGTGGTGGAGGTGGTGGTCTAGGAGGAGGGTTAGGAAGCGGTGGTGGGTTTGGAGCTGGAGGAGGAGTTGGTGGTGGGGTGGGTGGTGGTGGTGGTTTAGGAGGTGGTGGTGGCGGTGGAAGTGGTGGAGGTGGAGGTTTAGGAGGAGGTTCAGGTAGTGGTGGTGGGTTTGGAGCTGGCGGAGGAGTAGGTGGTGGTGCTGGAGGTATTGGAGGAGGAGGAGGAGGAGGTGGTGGTGGTGGAGGAGGAGGAGGTGGTAAAGGTGGTGGTTTTGGTGCTGGCGGTGGCGTAGGTGGTGGAGTTGGTGGTGGCTTCTGAAGATGAATTTATTGAAAAGTATTTATATGTTTGTAATTCTACCATATGTCCGTTTAAGGTTATTGTGTTACTAATGTATAAGCCATAAGGTTTTATATATGTTATGTTTACTCGATCTTTATAGAAAACATGTTATAATCCATCCACATTCTATGCTTAAACATATAACTATCAACTAAATCTACAACTAAAGTGAAAAAAATGTTAGTATGTATTATAAATTCTGAAAAAAGTAGACAACAGTAGAATTTTAATGGATCGTTTAGATAATAACATGTCTATATCTAATTAATATATATACCTTCTAAATTTTCCCTTTATTTCTAATATCAAATGCAAAAAAAGCCATAAAATACAATAAAAATCTAGGTTATATCATGTTTATTTTACTAAGACTTTACGCGGAAGAGAAACTCCTTATTCACGTTACGTTGATATTTTATGACGCATGAGGTCTTACCATTGATATATTGATATGATGCATCGATCGTTTCTCTATCGTTTCATAGCCAAAAAACTATCGACAATAACTATCGCTCACATTACTAGCTAGTTACATGATCATGACCCACCATTAACGTTATATATTCAGTACAAAAGGCTTTTACCATCGAGTCAAAATTGACGTTTAATATGAAGTTTAAAATTAAACGATTTCCAATCGGGTAGTTCATATGCATTTAATCAGGTTGACTTTTTGTTGATCGATCTACTCACTATCCTTTTTAATTAATATAAACACTCATTTGTCCAACTGATGAAATCTAAATGTCAATGTTGATGTTTCTTGACTTGTTCATTGATCCGACACCATAGTAACTTTAACACTTCAATGAGGATTCTAATAAATCTTTTAGCTCTATCAATAAATTTAATTACTCCTTTAATATGGATATAATATTTGTAACTGATATCTTGAAGAATTCTGTGTGTGTATATATAAGCATAGCCAGACGACTGAGTTAGTTTAGGTCAGTAACAGTTGATTTAAGGTTAAACTTGGTTTGAGTTCAGACATGACTAAGTCAAAATATGTTCGTCTCAAAATGGGTTGTTTTTAAAAGGTTTTGATATGGTTCGGATCAAAAGGGTCCCGACCGAAATAGACTTAGGTTGAAATTAGTCATTTTAAAGAAAAAAATTGTTAAAATGGATCTACCCGCTATATTTGTCTTTTATGATGGCTATTGGTGACGTAACTTACGGTGGAGGCGGAGGCGGAGGCAATGTAAATGGTGGTTGCGGCTGTGGTGTGACATCGGTGACTGTGGTGTCGGTTGGGGAGGCAACAACAACGAGGTGGTGCAGCCAGTGGCAGAGGATGCATCGACAACGATGAGGTCGGTGCCAATGTTTGCATCATAAAATTTTATGGTGGATGGTGTTGGTGTGATTTTTTGTTAGTATGTTGTTTAATTTGAATAATAGTTCTTGTGTAATTTAAATTTGAATTGAAACAAATAGACTTTTATGTAATTTTTTCTTTACCCAAATCAACTTAAATTAAATAGAGAGAACAATATATCTATCTCCATGCAAGTAAAGATGCAAAAAGGTTACAAAGTCTTTCATGGGACATGATAGATGTAAAAGCGATAATGACATCCCTTTAATGCACATGTATACCGTTTCTTATCTATCTCACATCCAACTCAATTATACCAATCTTTTTCATTTCTTTTTATATAAATAAAATAAAAATGAAAAATAAATTTTCTGATTTATGATTCGTATTTTTATGTTGATTTATCACTATGAACTCAAGGATGTTGGATTCGGTAAAAGTGCATTTACGATTGTTTGATTGTCGTTAACAATCAATCTTGTAGTCGTAAAATGTTACTATAATAATTTATCATACGTATAGGTAGTGGCGGAGTTTAAACAAATATATAAAGGGTGAAAGTTATGAGACTCCTAATTTTTATATCAAAGAGGGAAGGGGGCTCAATACGTATAAATTTTCGTATGAAATACATATAAATTTTTATTTTTGAGCGAAGGTTCACCCTAATTAAGAAGTAGTTACAACCCATTTAACATAATCAAAAAGTTTAACTCAATTATCGAAAAGTATTAATACGTTGTAATACATCATTTGTCCAAGTTAGTGTGTTGCTAATGTATAAGCCATAAAACCATGTTTGCTCGATGCTTATATAAAACATGTTATAACTTATAAACATTTCACATTCTATACTAAAAATATTTAACAATTAAGTAAATCTATAATTAAATTGTAAATCGTAGTTTTACAAGTTCTGGAAAAAGTAAAGGATAGCAAAATTTTGATGGATTGTTTAGATAATAACATATTTATTTTTTAATGAGTACGTGAATTATATAATTTTTTCTTTAGTCACGATAACGTATTATTTATGTTGCATACGTACATTGATCATTTTATCACCACATGAGGTTATAACATCGATCGATGCAAATTCTTTTTAATAGTGAAAACCGATCGATGATAGTTACTTCTCATACGACTAGTTTCATGATCACGACCCACCATTAACATCTTTTCAATATTTTGGGTTCAAAAGGCTCACATCGTAGACTTAGGAGAAGTTTAATACTTTCATATTGAAGTTCAAAAATGATTTTCTCAATCAGGTAGCTCATATGTATTTAATTAGACTGATTTTTATGAACAGATCATTCTCTAAAAAGTTCTATTAGCTTTTTGAACAAAATGAACGATTATTTATACAACTCTTTCAATCAAACTGTCTTTTTGACTCGCTCTTTGACCCAACAGTCTCGCATTTGTATTTTTTTTACTAAAAAGTCTTAAAGCTATCAACTTTTTTTAAAATTTCTTTCACATGTAATCTATATGTTGAAGAATTGAGTAAATCTCGACATCTAGACACGAGAATTAATCACAAAAATTGCATATTGATTAGAGGGGAGAACATGTCAATTTTCATAGATGTAAAGACATGAAAAAGGAGGTTACAAAGTCTCTCATGGGACATGATAGATATAATAAAAGCATAACAACATCGCTTTAAATGCACATATCTACCATTTCTCATCTCATATCCAACTCAATTATACCAATCTTTATTCATTTCTTTTTATAATTAAAATAAATTAGATTGTTTATTATATGTTACTACTACTATTAATTTGTGTGAAAGATGAACAAAAATAATTTGATATTGCTTTATGTTACCTCAATGTATATGTTTTCGGTAGAGAATGACAATTGATAAAGCAATTACATGGATATATAGTTTGTGGTTTTGCGGTAGAGAATGACAATTGATGAAGTTTTCAAAAATTTAAGTCATATGATAATAAAATCCAAAACATTAATTATAGTAACCTTGAAGAATTTATAAGACACGACAATTTACAAATACTAATAATATAGATTTAATTTAAATTATATCTTTTTAGACTTATACATTGGTACATACTAATTTACTATTTTCTACATATATCTATTGCATATTGATGAACTTAATCACTATTTAAATTTTTCTCAATACTAAAAGTACAAAAAAGATATATACTTCTATGTTTCTTTTTATAATTTAACCTTTATGATTAATTTTACATGCATGTGGTTTTCCTTTTATAATCTACATTTCGATATAAATTTTATATAAAATCAAAACTTGCCATATCTAATATATTTTTTACTTTATTATCATCTCCGTTCAATATCAATTTTTCTCATAACCGACCTAGGTTTAATTTAATATATTTATACTTATTTTGAATCTAAATTCACTTTCATGTTTATTAGCACTCATTTTCACAATATTGTAATGTTTTCTTAAATTTCAAACACATTGTAATGGCTTGTTCATTTATCTACTTTTCCATACAAATTTTAGTGTAAAATTGATCCTTCGTAAAGCGAGTATATAAACCGCTGGTTATGATTTATAATTCATGTTTCTCCGTTGATTTGTCATTAAGGGTTTTGTTGAACATTTTAACTATTGTCAATGATCAATTTTATAGTAGTAAAATGTTACTATAAATTATAATTCGTATACGGTTAAAGTTCTAACCTAGCTTGTTAATATATAGCTTTTAGATCTCATTTTATCGGTTTTTATTTACTCTTTTTAATTTAATCATTTAGTGCATAACTAATAATACAAGATAGTTTTTGTATACAAATAATTAGGTGAAGTTGGAATGCTTCTTTTACAATGGGTCATCCCTACCAATTGGCTTGTATCCTCACGGCCCATTGTGTTGGCACTCAATAAATCACCCCTAATGTAGGCATTCATTTGCTACGTAGTTGAATGCAAGTGGATATGAGCCTACATGTGTATATAATCGAACTTCCAATTGAATTGTATGCACCAAAATAAGTTTAAGTTAAGTCACACACACTTATTGGTTGTCTAATACATAGGTTTAAGTAGCATTGTGTGTCACATGAGTTTAATCACTCAAGTAGATGAAACAATCGAGGTTGGGAAATACAAGAGATGGTGGCATTGATGGAGGTGGAGGAAGCGACGATGGTGGTTTAACGGGAGGGTCAGGTAAGGTTGTTTGTGTTTAAAGTTGGATGAGTAGTAGGTGGCGGTGGAAGAGATAGTGGTATTGGTCTTGGTTTAGGGGGATGGCTAGATAAGTGTGGTGGTTTGGTGCGGAGGAGTAGGTCACGTTGATGTAAGTGGGCTTGAAGCTGGAGGGGGAGTTGGTGGTAATGGTGGAGACAATGACAATCATTACATTGCTAGAGGTTGTGATGCAAGTTGCGGTTTAAGGGAGGTTAAGAAAGCGGCAATAGGTTTAGAGTGGGAGGAGGAGTTGGTAGTCGTGGTACTAAAAATGTTAGGTTGGTGGGGGCTATGATAGTCATGAAGGTGATGGAGGAGGCAATGGTGGATTTGGAGCTGACGGAGTGGTTGGAGGTGTAGGATTTGAAAACTAAGGGCCCGTTTGATTTGCGCTGACCCGGCTGACTGGCTGACTCGGTTAGTCGGTTAGCGTGTTTGATGTGGTTGTGTTGTGTTCTAAACCGGGTCCATGGGTTCTAACCTAGACCATAAATTAAACTATGCTGACCAAGAAAAGGGGCGTTGCCCCTCCCTTCGCCAACCCCCGCAATCCGATCCCCTCCAACAAACCCCCACCGCGCGACCCCCCTCGGCGAGGTCTTCCACCCGTCGGCGACCCCATCTCTCCGGCGCCCTCCCTCCGTCGCGCTCCTCCCTCCGATACCCTCCCTCCGTCGTACTGATCAGACCCATCAAGATCGAACCCACTCCGCCCTGGTTGTTAGATGGTGGTGGTGGGTGGCATACGATGGTGTTGGTGGGTGGCGTATGATGGTGGCATCATCATCCCGTAGGCGGCAACAGCTGGTGGTGGTGGTGAGTTTGGTGATGTTGGAGTTGTGAGTTTGGGGATTTGAAGAAAGTTCAAGAATGGAATTGGGGATTTGAAAATGCGATTTTATGATTTTATCATTCAGCAGAGTCAGTCAGATAATAAATCAAACAGCCAAGTTTCACTTAGATGCAGACTCAGTCAGAACTTCTAACTAGGTCAGCTTCTGACTTAGTTAGATATTAATAAGTCAGCTGAATCAAACAACCCCTAACTATATCAATTGAGTATATTCATGATTACATGAGAGAAATTATTAATCAAAGTTCATTATTAATAAGTTATAAAAAACAAAAGACATACCCGTTGGAATCCTATTCAACACGTAAACTTCGGAGAGAATGAATTAATGAAATAAGAGCCAATCTCATCTCCTCTTATATCACCAAAACGCTTGTACCCAGATAAATAAGTTAGATTATATTATGTTTTTGATATCGTATTAACCAAACTAAGTGTTTTTAACTATGAGAGGGTTTACACATGATGTTAAACACATGCATAATTTTTTATTCACTTTACGTTTTTTAGAGATCCTTTATTTGGTTTGATAGTGAATATTTAATTAGGTATCTTTAAATGTTTATTGGGACGTTTGAATTTTAACTTGGTTTTTACTTTGAAAAAAAATTAAGGAATAATTTTAGAGTAAATTTCGTTTATTGTCCATGTGGTTTTTGCATTTTAACCATTTTAGTCTAAAAGAACATCTTTTGTCATATCATGCCATGAGGTTTCATTTTTATAACGGTTTTGGTTTTTGACATTAACTCTGCTCTGTTACTTTTTCGGTTAAGTCTAAGGGTACTTTGATCGTTTTACATATAAGTAAATAAGAAATTAATATTAGCTATTTAATAGTGAGATGCACAACTTTGTCTTCAACATTCTTTCTTCCCACCATCTTTAATGACCAGTCAATCGCCACAATCTCCGATGACTAGTCGATCACCACCACTTACACGAACAAGCCTATTGCACCAAACAAACCTCTTTCGTTGCCGCTCACCCCCTCTCCAACAAAATCACCACTTGCTAGAAGCCATCCAACAAAACACTAAACCTATTCTGTTGAAATCTACAACCCTATCTCTTCCCTCATCCTCACCGTTTTCCCCAACCTTTAGATCACCAAACCAACATTGTTGTCATGTTACCCTTGACGCCTTAGTTTCTTGAGCAACACTGCTACTTTGAGCCACGACACCATTGCCAATCCACTCGTTTTGTACATGCAGATCTGACCTCCTAAATTAGATCGAACATAAGCCATGGGGAAAGATGAAACCACCATACTACTACGACCATGGATCCGACACCATAAATGAACCATTACACCACTGTCGTTTCTACTGTGTATGTATTCAAATATGACCAAACGAAAGAGATATATAATAGGTTATACGCAAAAGGATCAAAATACCTCTAAACTTAATTGACAAAACTAACAGAGTTAATGTCAGAGATCAAAACTGTCACAAATATAAAGTCTCGGGACATGATATGACAACAAATTTCTTTCCAAACTGAAATGAGTAAAATGTCCAAACCACAATGACCAAAAACGAAATTTACTCGATAATTTTAATCCTAACAAGAGGATGTCCTAACACTTGTTACCAAACACCACCTAAAATCAACCAAGAGTCATGACTCGAATAGTCAACAAAACCCCCCTTTTGGTTCTTTATCAAGTCGGTATAACCATAAATCAACCCATTCAAAGCCGACACTATCTACACATCTACAATTCTACACAATCAATTAATCATCGATTCATCGTTTGATCCACCGATCTAGGGTTTCAGTGAACTTGTGATCTACAACAATGATCTACCTCTTTTTCGCCGTTTTACTCGTCGAAATGGTGACGATTCTGCTGCTGTTGTTCAAAACCCCACTCCGGAAGCTTCTGATCATCGGATTAGATCGTGCGAAACGAGGAAGAGCTCCGTTGGTTGTCAAATCCGTCGGCGCCACCGTGTTTGTCATCATGATGTATAACGTTTATAGTGTAACGGAGATCCAGAGCCGTCCGGCGGACGTTATTAATCCTACAGATCAAGTTATTCTCGCTTATCACATGCTTGAAGCTTCTCTTATGGGTAATTGTGTTTTTTTTGTGAATTTTGTTGATCTTACTTGCAGTTGAACTGATTGATCAGTTTTGGTGTTGGTTTTTGAGGAATTTGTGTTGGATTATACTTAGATTGAAATTAGGTTTTGTAATTAGTCAGTGAAGTTGGAAGCTAAGAGTAGTGGAGTTATCTCATCGATGAATCGGTTGTGTTTATGCTTGTTCAATTGAAATTGTAGCTAGGTTTCTAACTGAAATCTATAACTATATTAAGCACAAATTTCAACTTCTTTGATGAAACATTTCTGTAGTAAGGGGTTATGCTTTAGGTCTTATTAGTTATAATTATAGCTTAAAAGTTTTGGAGCGAGTAATTGAAAAAAGGGCAAACTTGGTGCTACAAAACTCCTGCATTCGTGGGTCTGAAGGGTGTCCGACCACTTGGGCCTGATGTACGCAGCCTTATCTTGCATATGTAATTTAAGTTGTAAACGGTATCAATTATCATTTGTCATATCTTGGTCAGTTTGTATCTTACATATGGTATTATGGGGTGTTTGAATTTGAGGTTCCAAAGTGATTATCACATGACTCAGTCACATAGTGATTAAATATTTAGAGAACATGTAACTAAGTTCTGTTGGAAGAGTGTGTGTAAGGTGATTAGACTTCCTAGAATCAGAATCATTTGATAAATAGTTATTGAAATATAGACAGAAATAGACTGTTGTTAGTGTTTGGGGCAACTTCTTTAGTTCTTGGTATTATATTGGCTCTAACTCAAACTCAATGCAACAGGATTAGAACAAGTTTTACTAAACACTGCAAACTGAGTCTTGCAGAACATCCAAACACTTACAAAGTTAGGATAGTTAAGTAATACATACACCTCAAAGACAAGTGTGTTGTATAGCCATCTTACTTTTTTCAAAATCAGGCAATGTTGATCATAAAAGATCACAATAAGTTTCATATTTGTCATACAAGTCGATTTTTCAGTTTTCTAATGTCATATGAAAAGCTATTCAATATAGCTTTCTGATGAAGTAATTCTGCTCTCAAAACCATCCTGTTAATTTCATATGTATCCTCATTTATGTGAATTTAGTATAAAAAAAAGTCAGTGTGTAGTTCGGTTGCTGTATTTGTTTCACTTATTTTGATGATCCTACATATATAACCGGTGATTAGAGATGGAAATTTTGACTCATTTATACACAAATGGGTCGACTCGAGGAGTCGAGGTATGTTATATCTGTACAGGGTCAAATGGGTTGAATTAAAACATTTACTATATAGGAAATGGTTCAAGTGGGTCAAACAGGTTGGAAGTATCCTAATGTTTCAAATGCATAATACCTTCTGAATGGTCTCAAACGAAAACAATGTTCTAAATAATATTTTATTTTTTCATTATATTTTACTAATCATCTATAAAGTTTTGAGGACTAATGTTTTTGGTTCGGCCCATCTGACCCTGTCTGCTTCGCCCCATGACCCAGCCCACGTCCTTTTTGCCCCATAACCCAGCCCACGTCCTTTTCGCCCCATGACCCAGCCCATGTTCCTTTTGTTATTGTTTTTGTCAAGCCTTTTTCAAATGATTAAGTAAAAGCCTTATTTTTTCTTTACTAATTTTTGGTTAAATGATGCAGGATTCTCCCTTTTCCTATCACTAATGATAGATAGACTACATCACTACATAAGAGAACTTCGAATACTTAGAAAAACCATGGAAGCTACAAAGAAACAAAACAGAGCAGCTGAAGAAACCAAGAACAAGGGTGCAGATGAGGCTAAAATCCTAAATGATGAAATATCCAAACTAAAATCACATATTAAGAAACTCGAATCCGAACATGAGACAAAGGAAAAGGAGATCAAATCTGCAGAAGCTAATTCAGTTGCTCTCAAGAACCAATCAGAAGGCTTTCTTCTCGAATATGATCGCTTGTTAGCAGAAAACCAGAATCTTCGAGATCAATTGCGGGCCATTGATGACAACATGTCTCATTCTACTGGAAAGAAGAATATGTGAGGTAAGAAAATAACCCTTGTTGAGAAAATGAAGAATTTAATATTTGACAGCTTTTATCATGGGTATTTTGGTAATATTTTCGGCTTTATATATGTTCCCTGGAAGAACTATAGTTGCAATGCTGCTATCAATTTCTCTTTCTTTTTTGTGTTTAGTAATTTTATAGAGTAGGTGTAGGCTCAGAAGCTACAGTTTATTGTGGCTGCGAATAACAATTTCATCGCGCCAAAACAATGAGCAGTCGCAGTCCTTCAAATCTTTTTACTTACAACAGCTTATTAACTCTCTATGATTTTACAACAATGAGGAACAATAATGCCTTTTTACGGAGAAAACTCCTCCATCAATGGGTATATCGTGCAAACTTGCATTTGTAATAACCTGGGTTCTACATCGACACATCACATTATGGACCCAAGAGCATCTCGAACGAAGCAATCGTGCATGATCATCAGATACACATACGACATCATGCATATCCGATGTTATTTGCCTGAACAACAGAAATCATAGGTCAAGAGAAACAGGTCTGAGATGAACAGGTGTTCACCATCATTAACCCACTGTCGACATGAATTTCAGCCTATGCTAGTTTTACGAACAAAATAAACCAACAAAAGTATGGAGTCTAAAACGAAAACGAGAAAAAGTATACCATTCATTGTCGTTCGAAAATTAGAGTGAATTGAATGCCTCGGAATCAAAATATAGACTATAAATGGTCTTAAACAAATTAACGTGCAAACTAGGGTCTCAGATAAACACATATGTATCATCATCGACCGACTATCATAATCAACAACAGCCCATACAGAATAATTGTGCGAGGCTATTGGTATTTATAATGAAGAAAAGCCCCAAGGCTAAACTTAAGAGTTAAGACACCCATCAACGACCCAATAACATTAGCAAGAGTAACCAAGGACACCGAACCTTATACAACAACTATATACCCAACAAAAGTACCTGTTATTCATAAGAAGATAAAAACACAAATCGTAAGCATAAATGGTTGAACAAACAATCAAATGTAACCCTAAATCAGTGAACAAGTAATAAAAACAAACCCCAACAAACAATTAGATGTAATCCCAAATCGTGATGGAGAAAAGCTTAAAATGCGTCAAGCTTTTCGATCCAACAACTATATACCCAAAAATAGAAGGAACCATAAAGAACCCAAAAATGATCGAGTGTATAAACAGTAAAAAGAAACCCCAAGTCGTAATCACCATCAAGTAATCAAACACTCAAATACCACTCTAGATAAGTGAAAACATAACCCAAATAGTGACCATAAGAGATCCTCAAACCAACAAAATAAAAAAGACTACCAGTCGACATTGCGTAGACAGAGTCAGGTAAGAAGAAACAACTTCAACCACTTCTTTGGTTGTGTTTAAAGCAGATGAAGGAAGCTGAAGATGAAGCGAAAAGGAGGCAATGGTGTTCAGAGAGGGCAAGCGCCATGACGGTCGTCGGAAAGACAAAGCGACCACCAAACTGATTTGCCGCATTGGCGGAGGGAGGGTGGAGACTGTCGTAGTGGAAGAGGCAGGCCTCTCCCATAATGTGCTCTCTCTCTTTCTCTCTCTCTCTCTCTCTCTCTCTCTCTCTCTCTCTCTCCCAAATGAAATGAGGATGACATGCCGTTATAAAGAGAGGACAACCGACATCAAATGTGTAAAAAAATCAAACTTTGGTGGCCAAAGTATAAATGAGGGAAAATATACCATTCCTCATCATTTGAAAATCATAGAGTTAATATGTCGCAATGTGGAAGTACGCGTGATTTCTAGTACGGTTTGAAGTTACATATATAGAGGTACATTTAATATAAAATTGAATTTAAGTATAAAATCGTAAAAACCACATATTCGTATTTTCATTTTAGAATTGATGCTATATTAAATGTGTGGTAAAAATAAGATATCACAAGATGGTCATTAGAAAAGGACGATTTGGTAGTGGTTACACAACCATATGATTAAATAATAATACTAAAATAAAACATTACAATAAGACTCACACGACATCCCTAAAGCTAACATCATATAACTAATTGAGATATTATGGAATAGGCTTATATAGCTTCCATCATTTCTATTCAAGAATTTTGGATATAACTTTCTTTTAATTTTGATGAGTATTTATATGTTATATGCAACATAAATTGGCGAAGAGGAGATTATTTCTTGTTTATTGATTATTACTAAAATAACACTAAAAGAACTGGCCTTTTAGGGTGGGCTGGGCTTTCTAGATCCATGTAGATTGTAGGATATGGAATAATTTCATGTTTCAATAATTCAATATATCGCAAAGTAGTATTATTGATTAAGTTTCCAACTCTACCTCTATAAAAAATAATAAGGAAAATTAAATTTTAATAATCTAAAGTATTATTCATTGGCCGATAATAATCCATACTATTGATTTGGCTGGTTATAAACTTAACTTTTATTTTTATTACCAACAACAATCTCATTAGCATAATTATCATACATTCACACACGATTTGTACTTATTTTAGGCTTGATTTAGCTTGTATGTTTTTTTATTTCGTTCATAATTATTATTGTGAACGAAATCAATCGTAAATTTTTAGTAATTATGTCGTTGAGATTGTTGTTGGTAATAAAAATAAAAGTTGGGATTGTTACCGACAAAATCAATAGTATGCATTATTATCGGCCAATGAGTAATATTTTAAATTATTAAAATCCAATTTCCCAAATAATAATCACAAAACTTCAAAAAGAATATTTAATCACGCGCCAATTACAAAAACGTGTAGTAACTACTAACTACAAATAAAAAATGTTGTAGTCAATGAGCCCTAAACCAATTGCCTTTCTCCTGAAATGATAAACAGACCGGTTACTAACGTTGTTTGTATTCACGAACGTAAGTAACATTTTGCCATTAGATTAGTCTGGATAAACGGGCTTATAGTATCGTTGACCGTTCTGAGAAAAATGTTGTCATAGTTGTTACAAGATAAACAATGTACATAAAAAAATCTTCAAAAGTCAACCAAAAACGGTGCCGTTTAATGTCAAATTCTACATTTACACCTATTGCTCTACAGCTAACTTTGGTGGTATCTACTATCTACCATCTACAACCTACCATACAACTCATCATCTTCCCCACCACTACTGCTTCAATACACTCCACCACCGTATCACCACCGTATCGCCACCACTCACCGACCACCGTCACCACCTCCACTTATTCTGATTGTAATCCACCCACTTTCCCCCTTTTCACACCTCCAATTTGGCACATCTGAATTGCCCACCAACTGTTTGATTCTTTGCCTCAATGAGTTCGATAAATCAACACCCACCGAAGACGATGAAGAAGATTCCGATGATCTCCACACGTCTTGATCAAGAACACTTGTGGGTGAATCTGTTACAATTCGTTCACAAATCATTTGATTTGAATTACTGTTGAATTGTTGAAGAAACGGGTGTTTCAGCAGCTCTGTAGCTGACCACCTCTGTTTCGGATCACGAATCAAACATCTGCTCACGAAATCCTTCAATTCATCGGAAAATTCATCTGGGATTCGTGGGATTTCGCCGGAGAATGCGATTTTATACAGAATTGATGTTGGGTTATCAACATTTGGCCATGGTGATCCACCGGTGGCCATTTCGATGATCGTACATCCCACCGCCCATACGTCGGCTGAAAACCCCTGTTCTTCGCCTCGTGCGACTTCAGGCGCCATGAACACCGGTGTCCCGCGAATTGGGGACACCTGGTTAGCCCATTTAGCGCAACCGAAGTCACCAATCTTTACCCCTCTTTCGTCGATAAGAACATTTCGTCCTTTGATGTCACAATGCACTATTCCATTCAAATGTATGTACTCCAACCCTTGAACTATTTGTGCAACATATCTCGCGATCTCCATCTCGTTTAACCCTTCGCCATTTCGGGCCTTTTGGCGGTTGATCAAGTCGAAAACCGACCCGCCCGACATGTGATCCATGAAGATGTTGTAAAGTGTTTTATTGTTTTCTGTTGTAATGTCACACCCTTTGTAGGTTACTACATATGGGCTGTTTAACATTGACAAAAAATGTTGCTCGTTTCGCAAGCTCTCAGCTTGCGAAAGGTCAACGGATTTGACCGCGAGGAGATCGCCGTTGGCGGCAGTGGCGGTGTAGACGGTAGCGGTGGAACCGCGGCCGAGAACAGGGCCTCGTGTCCACTTCATGTTTGGTTTCCCTGTAAGAATGACGATAAAATGATAAAAGAGTGTTGTGTGAAGGAATTGTTGGTTAATATTGGTATATATAGATATACATATATGCGTGTATGTATGTGTGTGTGTGTAAACGTGTTTGTAGTTGAAAAGGTGTAAGTATTTGTAGTTATATGATTGGTTGGGAAGTGCATACGTGGCATGTGGAGTTGACGATTGGTTAACGGAAGTTGAAGGTGTTTGATGACGTGGCAGAATATTGATGGTGAGTGACAACTTATTGGGTAGGCGAAGACGGCTGCTACGTGGCAGAGACACGTGTCATTAAGGGTATGTGTTGAAATTGGAAATATGATAATGATACCTAACTTAAACTTGTGGGGTTTTGTTTCATAATTTAGTAGGATGAATGTGTTTAAGTGTCACATTATAGATTAGTTATATATTTAACAGATAGAATTGTGTTTAAAGTTTAAATATTAATCTATCTTAAAAGTTACTCGTTATTTTAATAGTAAAATTCAACTTCAACACTTATGCATTTATTGACAAAATTCAATTCAGTGTGATTAAGTATAAACAAAACATGTTTTATAGTAAATTGCTAATAGATTAACGATATATCATTTTGTTATCCCATCTTTAAAAAGAGTACTAACTTCTAGAAGTGTGTTGTGAAAAAGTGGATAATTTGTTATTTGTTGGCTTTTTGTCGAGTGTGTACTCTAATTTATCATAATCAAGTTCTCCTTCCACCTTGATTTTGTCAGTTCTTTCATAAGCAACCAATCATAAGACATCTTATCATCTTAAGCTAAGAAGATTGAGAATATCAGGATTATTATAAACGCCTTTCAAAAAGCAAGGATGGCATCTATACATACCTTGGTAACATTTATGTGTTATCTCATAAATTATGGAAGACATAAATGTCACCTTTTGATTTTATGATGGAAAAGATTTATATAAGCTAAACATCTCTTACTTATGTAGGCTAAGAGTCGTAAGATAAGGATACATAAAGAAATGACCAAACGTATCCCTTTACTTTTGAGTTTTTAACTTTATCTTTTTAAAACATCAAATCAATGAAATCTTCTTGACTTTTAGTGCGAAGAGAAATTTTACTCTGATAACAAGTTAAACGAGATACAACAAGCACACAGTGGATGGAATATGTGTTTGCCATATCCTTATACAAATCTTGAAATATAAAGTTTGAAACCAAACCCTCCAAACCTAAGGTTGGATGCTTTACTTTCTTGACTTTGGAAACCAAAAATTTTGGGGGTAAGGGTTGAACCACTAAAGTGGTTGGTATCAAGTATTTCACTTTTTGGTAGAATATCCACTCAAACTTTGAGTAATTTAACATACACTTTTGTTCTAATATAAAGTCATGGGGCATACACTCTTCCAATTCATGGGTTATGTTTCAAGTCATAATAATTAACTATTTTTTATTTTATTATTAGTTGTACAATAATTTTCCGCTAACTCGACACCTGCCCGTCAAACCAACAAATCGAAGAGCTTGTTATTCGTTAAACATCAAGAGTGCGTGTAAATGTGTAATAGTAGTAATAATACGATAACCGTTTTTATATGTGTTATGTAACAAGTGTTGTGGTGTGATGGTTTTATTGCATCACTCAACATCTTCTAGAAAAGGTTGATTTTAGGTAACTTTTGAATGAAGTGTTAGTTAGAAGGATTTGGTTAGTAGATTGGTAGTTATAACTTCTAAATCAAGATTATTATACTTAACGGTCCCCTAAGCATTACAATGTTGAAAAATAATCTATAGTTTTCTGGTAATTCATTTATTATTGTACTTGATTATCTATAAATTGAGTCATAATTAGAAATAATCTATATTAAGACGAATTACAAGAAAATCTATTTATTTTAGGTCATTAATAGATTTTAAAACTAGTATTCTTAATAATCATGTTCTTTTAGTTTTTGATATCGTGTGCACCTAGTAACATTTCCATTAACTAATGGATAACTTTTAGTGATTATCTAAGTTATCATGTCAATAAAAACGGATATTACATCATTAACTTATAAGTTATAAAAGATTAGACACTTACAATAATAATTAAAGTTATACGTTTTATATATTAAAATAAAATGCAACCTACAGTCTTGAAACCATTTGGTGGTAAGTGGAGTGTTTTTTTTAACTAAGTTGTGAATTCTAGTTGTACAAAAATGCAAAGGGTGCTATGACAATTTTATTCTAGAATTTCTAGGTGTTGTTTAAAAAATAAATTTAAATTGTGACATAGAATAGCAATTGTTTTAAAGTTAAATATATATTCATATTATCATATAAATTTTTTTTTAAATAAATTAAAGAAATACATAATTACAATTTGAAGCGCTTGTCCATGAAGTTAGCTATTAGTTGGACGGATATAAAGTGTATTTTGTAGAGTGGAGATCTATATGCGTGTCCCATAAGACATTTTTTTTCATTTAATTATTTTTCTATTTACTTTATTTCTTATTTAGGTTATTGTATCTTTATTCACACTCTATGCACGTGGCCTTTCACTCCAAAGATCTTCAATTCTCTATTAAGCAAAACTACCTTTTATAACTAGACAAATTTAATAACGTTTATATAATTTGTAATTATAAATGGTAATAAACTTTTAAACTTAACTTTTAATATAATAAACTTTGACTTTTGTTTCATTTAATTAACCACTAACTAGTTACATAAGAACATCTGTTCAAAAAAAGTTACATAATAACATATGCTAGTTTTTCATTCTTTTTATATTCGAAATTTCTTTATCTTTTTCCCTCTAATTCCTCACTGTAAAAGATGAATATTATAAATTCATTAGATTAAAGCATAAATTTGAAAATTCTTTAAATACGATAATAGTGTAAATAACTCACCCTTTCTTTCTTCTAATAATAGTGTATGCAAGTTACATGTTCCGTCCATTAGTTTAGAAATGTAATTTAAAAAGGTACTTTTTATATAAGATCAAACCAGTTTTAAACTTCCTAATTAACAATTTGAATGTTATACATATATAAATATACTCCATAAAACAATTTCTTTTACTATGAACCAACTAAAAGCCTTTAATTAATTAACTTTACTTAAGGAACTAAGGGGCTGTTTGGCAGCCTCTTAATCAGCCTCTTAATGGTTCAGATGTCTGAATGGTTCAACACTTAATGGTTCAGACTGTTTGTTTCGCGAGCACATGTCTGAATGGTTAAGAGATTTACCTCTGAATGGTTAAGCATTATATTGATGCTGAATGGTTAAGAGGTCTAATGCTGAATGGTTAAGACATATTATCTGAATTGGTCAGACATTTGTCTTTGAATAGTTAAATTAGATACTAGCTCTTAATGGTTCAGACCTCTTAATGATTCAGCACTTAATGATTCAGACCTCTTATTGGTTCAACACTTAATCATTCAGATATTGCCAAACAACCCCTAACTAAAGAATTTAACCCTTGTCCTCACCTTGTTTTCTATAATTAGTTTTTTTCTTTCTTAGAACAACCTATTAGTTTTTTTTAATCAATCATGTAATTATATATAATAATAACTTTAAACTTTGTTATGCATCATTAGTCGTACTCTATGCTTTATAGGTTGTACTTTTGTATTTTCTTTATTATTATTTTTTTAAAATTTAACACTAATAGTTGTTATCTTTTATATTTAACACTAACATTTCTTTTACTTTCAACTTTGATGTCATATATTTTTCATTTATTACAAATTTTCCGTTTTTACGTTTCAATCTAAAATTTTTCAAGTTAACATGCCGCAACATGCGTATGTGGTATAATGGCTTTACCTCATTTTTTTCTATTTATCGATTGCTTCGTGTTTTACATTTCGGTCTGATTTTTGCACGTTAACACGCCGCAACGGGCGTCCATGGTTCAACAACGTTTTAACGCCTACATTTTCTTTTCATTATTATTTCTTTTGTTTTGTGGGCTTTTTTAATGTTTGTAATAGCTAACAACGGTGTGATATTAACATTGCTTAGCATGATTTTACGCACCCATCGCAACACGATGGACAATAATACTAGTTAGAAACAAAAATAACATTTAATAGAGCCTACAATAGATATTGGTGGGGTTTGAAGTAAGGTGTGATAGTAATGGAAGTATTTAAATGCATATATTAACTGAATGAGTAGACAAAGCAAAAGGATGTACCACACCAACTTTTAACACAAGCACAAGTCATATCACCAATGCTTCATATTTGATGCAAGAATGTGATTCATATAACAATAGAAAGAAAATAAAGAATCGATCAACGTACTAAACAATGACAACCCACCTTACGACATTTAAATTCTATAATTTCTTTGTGTTTATACTTTGTCATAAAACTAAGGGTTATTCGATTTTAATAATCCCAACTTTTATATATTGGTCGGGATTAATCTCAACTCAGCAAATGTTTACGGACACTCCCAACTTTGAGCTTATTTTCCTGTAACGATCCGTTACTAACTGAGAGTTAACACCTTAGTTTTAGGAAAATAAGCTAAAAGTTAGGAGTGTCTGTAAATAACAAGCTAAAACGGACGTTAACTAATACGGTGTGATGTCTGAAATAATCATGTGATTTAAATGACTTCATTCATTAAAATGATCATTAGATTGTTAAAATATATTATTTAACTCTTTCGGGTAAAATTCAAACATTAAGATAACAAGTGAGCAACGTAACTAAACGACGTGATTTATAGTAGATCAAAATGTTTATGTCACATTTAGATGGTTAAACTACTCATAATACTCCACATCTAAAATCCGTAACAAGAAACATGAAAACCCCTAGGTGCTAAATACGCTCCAAAAGAAACAAGTTTTTCACCTACACTTAATGGCATATGAACATCTTAAACTTGATGAAACCGATATCAAACAACTAAGAAAGAATTTATTAGACATACTAATAAGATGGTAAAGTGTGACAATGTGTTATTTTCACAACCGATTATCAGACCCTAGTGAAGGAATAAAAAATCAGATAAGCTCTAAAACAAAACTAGTATACAATATCATAAATGATTGCAAGAACCTAAAAAATTATATATCCATGCGTAATTAAAAATAAATAAAATCATTTATATATCGATCTCTCAGTTCAGAATTAACAACATAAGATGATAATAATTATCATTATGTCGGTAGCATATGGTTTATGAACATGTAAGTGTTCCTATCGATTGCATGTATGAAAAATGTCGTTACATAAACTTGAAGAATATATATCTAATTTAAAAAGTTTATTTAATGCAATTTATGGTACCATATCAATATCATAATGACATTGTTAAAAAATGATAATGGAAATGAGAAAGGTGAAATACATGATAGAGAAATACACACGTAGTGGTGGTTGTTTGGGTAGGAGTGTAGGACCATGCAAGCTCATCATAATCACGTTTTAAAAATAGTTTGTAAAACGTGTGCTATTAGGCCACTTGTCATGATAATGCAATGATAGGTATGTGGCGGTGGTCTAAATGCAATATTGTAATTTTATTAGGGAATTTTATTTTATCACTTGTTGAATTGATATAATTTTACAAAATTTCGAATATATATATATACACACACATATAATATTGTTTTAAATAGTATTAATGTGTTTGTATATATAGAGATATAAAGACTAGTAGACTAATGATATTCATGTATGCATATAATAGTGTTTTTATGAGGTTGACGGTTCGAGTCTCACATTAATATAGATAGTTTAATATTAAATGGGTGTGCGCAAAGCGTTCTAAATATCAGCGTAGAAAACAATGTAGATCATTGATTATAGGAATGTTTCACGTGTACATTAAGGGATAGAAAGGATGCTTGATTTGGGAAGAGCATATAACTGTTTATTTTTTTTAAGTTTCATTATTTTTAAACGTAAATAATTTTTATATGCTATTATTTAAAATTTTTTAATGTAAAGTCAGACATTTTTTATAAACTCTCATCACCCAAAATCTATATGAAACGAGATTGAGAGAATGCGTAGTTGGATATTAACATTATACATTGTTGGAAATGTGCAAAAACCACAAAATTATAACAATATTTCTAATAAAGTATGATCTTATATTCTATATAAAACAATTACAAGTTATTATAGTTGCATATTGTTTTTTTATTTTTTTTTCGTCTTCTTTTACATACAACCTTTTAAGCTATGCGTAAAATACTGTTAAACACATTCTTTCTCACCTCCTTGCAAGAGATGCTTCGTTACCCTAAACACATAAATAACACTGATCTTGTCTTAACTTTCTAAGGAATTTTCGGTTATAAGTTAATTAATGTGCTTATTATTACATGTGTATTTAACTCATTTATATTTATCAACTAGGTTAGTATCCCGTGTATCACAAGGATTGAATAATAAAATATTAAATTGTTAGTGATGAAAATTATTAATTATAATTAAGATAAGAGATAAATTAAAATTACCTATAAGTAATGACTATAAGTAATAAAACAATTATATAATTTTCTTTAAACTTTTGTACTTTAGTTTCTTTTATTAAAAAATTAAAACATTTTGTTCTAAATCAAATCGTTTTAAGAAAATGTCATTTTATAAAAAAATTCTTATACTCCGAATTTTAATTATTGTGATTCATAAGAATTTATTTTCTAAAAACATTGCTTTTAAAATAATTTTTTAAAAAAAGTTTAATATTTTAGAAAAATTACTTATGTTATGCAAGAAAATGTTTCTTTAGATATTGCATTTATAAAAAGACATATTTCTTAATTTATTAAAACTATTTTAATCTAAAAAAGAATTAAATAATATAATTGGTAGTTAATATAAATATTTAATAGGAGAGAGAAGCGAGAAAAATAAGTTTAGGATGTCTAAAATAATAACAAGTGGCAACTCAAAACCTTCTTTTATTATAATACATAGATTAAATATAACTTAATTTATCTTTAGATATAAGTACCAAGATTAATATTAAACTCATTTATGTTAATTACACATAAACTCATTTATCTTTGAACTATATTACCTTTTTTTTAACCTTTTTAGGTTTTTTTCTCTTTTTCTAAATCCAATTTATGATGTGATTACTTTTTTCAACGTTTTCATATAGATTTTACTAAGCATTCACCCGGCATAAAGTGTGGTACCATCGGCGAAATAAGGCCTTATTATTCTAGTTGTTACACATTAAACAAATTATTCCAACAAAGCGTTAAATGTGATTTACACATTAACATGAGTCAAATAAGTATTATACATTCATTATTATATACAAAAAATTTAAATCCCATATGATAGTAATTACATGTTTTTTTAGAATATAAATACAAATGATTCTATGCGAGTAAAATTATGCATGAATATGCTTCACCGTTTGTGTGTTAAAAGTGATAACATAAACGGTACTAAATTGAGGTTTTTAAAAACAAATGAGGACAGGGGAGGTCTATCCCCTCTTTCCACTATCTATAGATGTTATTGTATGTTTTAGAAAAGTTTTACCTTGTTTAAATCACAATTTTAGATGATAAGAAAGTCTTGTAGTTCTCACTAGATGATATTGATACTTGGGTTGTTAATTAGTGCATCTTGGAATCTTGCATATATCATGTGGATTACTTTTTGTTAAACATTAAACTTATACACCTACTAAATCTACGTCACTTGTCTCTGATAGGACTTAAGAGAATATTATGCTCGCAGATGTCTAATTTGTAGTCATTTACAAATCTCCCTTTTTAAACACGTAAATAAACATATCGAACATGGTAAGAGTTTAAAGTTAAAACCAAGTACTTGTTCCATCCACAACTTTATATATTTAACGGTTATGTATGTGTGATATATTTATTGTAACATTTACATAAGGTAAGTATGCTCATGACGGTCTCAAACTGCTTCTGCAAACCCAACTCGTAATTTACCATAGTCGAACACCGTATGGTATTTACCCATAAATATATCTCCCAGGATCCTGCATCAACACATTGAATACCCATATTATTTCATGTACATGTGGCAAATGGGTCGATTCGGTTATGTTCTATCTCTACGGGTCAAACGGATAAAACTAAAATAGCTAAAACTGAAATGGGTATTGTGGTTGAAAGTCAGCATGAAAAATTCATTTTTGATGAATAATTATGATAAAAAATTAGATCAATGTTAAAATAAGTAACTTTGTAATCATATTTGATATAGGAAATACTGGTGTTTGGGTCAACCGACCACAAACCATCTGAAAATTAATCTGTTTTGACCCGTTACCCAACCCTACTCATTTTTCCAACCCTTGTTAAAATGAGTAGAAACGATCGAAAAGTAAACTAAACAGCGTGCACGAGTAGTTGAGTGACCGTACCACAGGGGCCCACGAGGAGGTGCCACATCAAGTGCAGTAAATCCACTGATGCATTGTGCTGCTACTCCCTCACCAACTTTTATGATATACTGATTGATTTTGTGAGATTCAACAAAGAAGAAAATTAAATCATGTTAAAACATATACCCTCGAAACTAAAAGATCAAACGATTAACGCGATCAAGGGCGAAATATAATCAGAATAATGTTATAAAAGTTACCTCTTCAGGTGAGAGTTCAAAAGTTTTACCACCAATGGTAAAAGCAACATTGGGCATGGATGAAAGACTATTGCAATCAACTCCAGATTCTCCCAATGGATTCGGCAACCGTTCACAAAGCTGAAAAATAAAAAAAAATAAAAAAAAATCTTAAAGAATTCAAATTGACCCATTTGACCCGTTTTCTTTTGAATAAAAACCAGAGATTTTTCGCATTAAAACACACTGTGGGAGACTTTCGACCCATTTGACCCGTTTTCTTGTAAGCATAAATCAAATTGACCCGTTCATATGTAAACAGATCAACTTTTAGTTTGTATATTATTTTTTAATGCTGAAGTCACTTCACCTGATCAACATGGTTGATTATATCATCTTCGCTTTCATTTCGTTGTATTTTGGTTTCCATCCAAACAACAGCCATCTCGCAGAGAGTACACATCTCGTTATGAACACCAGATGATTTTCCATCATTCTTGTCGACGACACTCTCAATTATCATGCTGTCAAAACATAAAAGTTAGCTGATTGTGACATATTTTATGATGATTAATTGTTAATTAATGACAGACTAAAATGCCCAAATTACAAAAGCATGAAACTAACCTAGTATCGCGAGAACTATCAAAGGAGCATAACTTCATCTCAGAGCAGATTCTTTTAGGTTGTGTCTACACAACATCAAGAGAATGAATCAGCAAGTTTCCAAGATAAATATCTAACTACTTATGATTTAATAAATAGTTCTTTAAAACTATGATGAAAATAGATGTCTTAAACTGAAACTAGCAATAACAGATTAACATCTACTTACAAAAGAAGGTGAAGTGGAGGTACCTCGTATAGTAGCATCTCGAGTATAGTTTTTCCATATTGATTGACGAACGTCTTGCATTGTTGGTTCACAACACCAGCAGCACCAATGGCTTGATTGATTTGGGTAATAACACCCTAAAAAGAGTCTTAATATTATCAAGCGACGTCAAGTGTCATAACTTCTTTACCAAAGCTACCTGTTACTTTACTTAAACTTAAAAGGTAGATAGTATAACTGTACCATTTAGGTCACTCAAGTTTAACCACTTATGAATAAAAATTTTGAAACTTTTGTTTTCTCAGATAATAAAAGGTTTAAACGACAATTAGTGGATCAGTAATGAAACTTGGTATCTTACCGTTGGACCAGCGACCAAAGAGGTTCCAGAATCAGCAATTGCCGCACAACCAGTGGCGCAAAATCCTGCAATAGAAATTGGATATCAGGACCCCTTAAAGCGTCAGAACTTAAAAAGGATAAACAACAATGCAGAAAAGTTACCGGTTGTGTTATCACCAATCAAGACATCACCCATATCAAACTACAACAAGAAAAACCACAAGATCATATTTGAATTTACGAAGAACCATCACAACGAAGTAAAAGATAACAATAACATACATCTATCAGTGGAAATATAATTGTAAAGATAGAATAACTAAATAAGACTCACCTGCCAATAGCCTTTCTGAGTCACAGGGACAAATGTGTGTTTACCCTTGAAATGATTATGATCAACCCCACCAAACACAAGCTCGCCCCCTTCGTCCTCATCAGACTTGCGATTAAGCCAAAACGAAAATACAGGTTTCTGAACAAGACCTTGTTTCAGCATGTTGTACCTAAAACGATACGAAAGATGTAACAGAAGAAACAGAATTCAGTTACGAAACTTTTCATACAAAAGATTCAAAGTTGATCACTAATAGGAGATGTGTAACTATTACCAAACAGGAACAGCATCCCCGACGGAGATTTCTTGAAACCCAAGGCCAAGTATACCATCAAACTTGGCTGCAACGAAAGTGACACCGGGCTCTTTGGTTGCCTCTATAAAATCCTGAAAATGGTAACATGTCAAGATGACTATACGCGATGAAAACATTGAATTTATGACATCCAGAAGTACAGTTTTAAAAAATTTACTTGCTCTTTCACAACAAGATCACCAAGTGTGATCAAATCTTGGCTGAAGAAACCCGAGATAGAGCCAGTTCCATATTGAATTGCAGCAGATTTCCCTAAATGTGACATTAAAATAAAGAGTCAATTGCTTGTAAATCTCTACATTTAGAGGTAACAGCATGCTTAAAAGTGTAAACAGATGTCTAAAATTTCACATTTGTAACTGTATGAAAGAGACATCAACTCAATGTTTTAAGTTAAGTTCGGTTTTTGCTCTCTGAGGTTTCACAAAAATAACCATTTTCCTCCAAAAGATTAAAAACATCAATTTACCTTCAAAAGTTTCGTAAGTTGTTTCAATTTAATCTAAAGTTTCATTAGTTGTTTCAACTTAAATTCAAAATAATAAAATTTTTGGACTGAAATTAGAACAATTTGTAAAACTTTTGGAGGTAAAATGATGTTTTTAATCTTTTGGAGGAAAAAATAATTACTTTTGTAAAACCTTAAGGAGCGAAACTGAAATTAACTCCAATGTTTTTTTAAAGCTTCACGCTATTAAGGCGTGAACCTTTTTCGAGTCACCATTTATATTTTCACACATTTGGAAGCACAAACTTCTTGCTTATTTCTACAAGTTTATAAGTGTAAAGAGTGTATCACTTTTACCAAAATATAATTTAAAAGGATAGTATACAAGGAGGCCACCGGGCTATTGAAACTACTTTATAGGCCTATTAAGTATGCATTAAGGTTTGTTTATACCAAATTTGACCAAAAACATGCTGAATAACAATATAACATAAGTTTTTCAAATTTTTGATTGTTATGATAATCTTCTTAATTAAAATAATAGAAAAGATCATCATAGCTATAATAGGAGTATGTGAAGAAGGAATATAAACCATACCATTTTTCTTATAGGAACTTGACTGGCTAGACTTATACTTTGAGTGAAGAAAGCATGCTGCCTGCATACATATCAAGAATTATCAGCACATGAGATATACCATGGGTATCGGGTATAACCGTTTATGCAGTGGCGGAGCTTGAACTCTTCCGTAGGGGAGGCGGGGGCGAAATTAATTTTTTTAGGAGGGGCGAATTCGATATTTATATAAAAATTTACACTATTGGACTAAAATTAACACTATCGGACTATAATTTAACACTACTGACGAAAAAATAGGGGGGCCGGCCCCTATGATGCTCCGCCAGTGCGTTTATGGTCTTCTTGATTAAAAGTTTACCCATTCGGATGCTCATTACCCGAAATCCGATCTTAAACAACAGATCTAACAAATTTATAACTATAGTAATTTAACATACTAATTATTATATTTTAAGGCTATAATATATTAAAATATTTGGTTTTGATGCGTGTAAACAAGTTCAGGTAATCAAACAGATATCACCTAATGTCATACCCATCCAAGCCCCTGCATTTTTTGTTAACTAATCCCATACCCAAATTCCCGTCCCGTATATTTGGGCTTTGGGATTTCCCGTCATGTTCGGGACGGGTTTATTAGGAATTCCAAACAAGAAGAAAAAAGACACTCACTGAGAAGTAGCACTTTGTAGAAGGCACCCACAGATTAGAACTACCAGTGTCAAATATCACAGTAAACTTCTGAGGCGGAGTACCAATACCAATCTCACCATAATACTGAGCATCCATGAAGTTGTTTAGAGCAATAACATCACCTCCGGAATCCCTAAAATTACCACGAAAACCGTAATTTCTTCCAGCATTCCCTTCATTAGAGCCAATATGACCAATTTGGTTCAATTGGTTGATTTTCCTCTTCTTGAGTCCAACTCTAACCAACCCGTCATTAGGACTCGAATACGCAGTAGGCGCGAGAAAAAAACAAATGAACAACAAGATCAAGCTTGATTTGAATAAAGTACCCATATTTGACACTGCAATCCATTATCAGCATTAGCCAACATCAAACAATTTAATGCAGATTGAATCAGATAACTAACATTAACATCATCATATTCATTACAACCATAAAAATGAGATACCTTCACAAATTTTAAGCATCCTTAAGCATGTAAAATATTAAATTTCCCTAAAACACAAGTTTTTAATGCGTAGTGTACCTTGTATAGTGCTCTTAAAGCATGATTTGAGGATAACGATATTTTACAAGTTTAGAAGAGATATATGAAATTAAATCAAATACTGTAGGGGTGTTTAATATTCAGTTTCAAACCGATTAAGCCGAAAACCAACCAAACCAAAACTGCTAAAACCGAACCAAATTACCTATTCGGTTTCAATTTGTTTTTAGCCCATATTTTTATATTTAACCCAATTCTCAACCATTTGGCAAACCCAATGCACGAGACTCCCATACGCGTGGGTCCAGGAGTGTGCGACCACTTAGGTCATTCGTACGCATTCTTATCCTGTATTTCTAAACTAAACTGTTTCAAAACTCGAACCAATGACCTCCATACATAATAACACCACTAAATCATCATTACGTGATTCGGATAGTGGAAATAACCACAAACACATCGAACAAAATCAAAACTACCAAATGACTTACACTGTATGATCATCTCCGATAATAAAAAAAAATCACCAAATTATTATGAGTTGAGAGAAAGTGAAGAGAAGATGAAAACACTTATAGCATCATTGAATGTGATTAATGGTGGAAATGTTGTGGTCAGAGACGATAAGTAACGTCAGAAGAGGCGTAACATGCGTGAGTGAGAGAGTATGAAATGCGTGTGTAATGAGTAATGCGTTAGACACAAGTAGACAATAAAAGGTAGTTGTTGCTCAAGTGTACACTTTGGTTGTTACTTTACGTCTACAATGGGTTTTGTTAATTAAAGAAATATGTTTCAAGTTTTCAAGTGTGACAATTCTGTAACGGTTTACTCTTTTTCTTTCTCTTTTCTATAAATGTATTATGCAATTCTATACTCAATACTGGTTTAAAAGTTCAATCAGATAAATATATATTTGTGGAATTGGGATTTTATTTGGGTTTAGTAAATCGTTGATTGTTGGTTATAATTTTGTGTAATTATATACATATGTTGCGTTTATATATATCCGTATGATGTGTAATTATTGTTTGTAGGAGTGAGTTGCCGTTTTATTCCCTGTGATTTGGTCACATTTGTCATTTTCATCCAAAAATGTTTTTTCTTGCATTTGGTTCCTCAAGGTTTGGGAAACGTTGACACTTTCATCCAAATATATTAGCTCCATTGTTTTATAATGTTAAATATTCATCGTTAAAAAGATACTTACGTAAATTTTTATATAAAAATGGAATCCTAATTTATGTTTACGTGTTGTTAATAAAATTTTTTTACCACGGAATTCATGTTTTTGGATGAAAATGACAACTTTTTCAAAGATTGGGAAGCCAAATGTAAGAAAAAATATTTTTAGATGAAAATGACAAATATGACCAAATCATATGGAGAAAAACGGCAATTCACTCTTGTTTGTAGTTACATGGATGTTTATACCCCCTGTCTAAAATACACATGCCGCATCATATTGTGGTTTGTACTATAAAAGAGTTTCATGCTTGAATTTGATTATGTATTTAGTGGAGTAATAAGTTTGTAATTAATGTGATTTAATTAGAAATATTCTTCTGAATGTCACTTTTCATTTAATATATTTTGCAAATAGTTTTTACATCACTAGTAATTATGCTTCAAAAAAAGATGGTTATAACGATTTTACAATTTTTCAACCAACAACCGCTTATCTTTAAGGTTTTCTCTATAACGATTAGAAATATACAGTTTTCAAACCTAGCATTTGTTTCTTGGCCTTACGCTACATTGTAAATAGACTTACTTCCAAGAAGATCCATACATGTCATTATAATCGTCTTCCCAACCACCTATCAAGAGTGATAACCTCGATGTGTAAGAAATTAAGGTTAACATAACATATGTTTCCCTTGCACTTAATATAACATACAGTAGTCTAGTACACAAACACGTCCAATCTGAATAACATGACAGAGTATCGATCTTTCGGTCACCTATATTCTCAATCTGAAAAGGCGATACACATGAATACTATTTTTTTTATATTTTACTTCAAATGCTAAACTTGATTCTGAGTAACTTATTCATTCACTCACTAGATATACCCAAGACCTTGTATTTAGGAGGTAACATGTTTTGGACTTGAGTGGACTTTGCCTTGTTTACTGATTTTTGGGGCTAATGCTTATCAGTATTATTCACTAACCACCGGATCCAGATTTGGGCTTGTCCAATCAGGCCCACACTGCTAATTTAGTTGTTCATTCTTCATGCCTTATGTTATTGCTGGCCCGGCCCATATGCTTTGATCTACGTATAGCCCAATCAATTAAACTCATTAGTTTTAGTAAACTTATGTATTACACGGATTGAATAAATAGTATATTATATATAACAAAAAATTATTAGTTATAAAATAATATTCTAAAATAAGATATGATTGAAATTACTTATAAATACATCAACTTTTTAAACTTTTTTTATTGTTTTTTTTCAAAGAAAAACAAATTAAACATTTTGTTCAAAAACAAACCATTTAAAAAAATATACATTTTGTAAAAATATCCTTATTATACTCCAAATTTTAATTTTTTGGTTTATTAAAAAAATTCACTTTTTAAAACACCAATTTTAAAATATTTTGTATTTTTTTAAAGTTTGATATTATAGAAAAATATCTTATTTTATAAAAATTTATTTCTTTAGAAATAATATTAATAAAAAGATCTCATTCTTAATTTATTTAAAAAACTATTTCTAATCTAAAAAATAGTTAAATAGTAGTATTAGTATTAATGTAGTTATTTAATAAGAAAGAAAGACGATCAAATTCTGATGAGAAGAATATAGTGTTGCCGCAATGACGTATTATCACATAAACTTTATAATATACGAGTATAATGTCATGACACACCTAAATATATGCCGCAAGTGTGAGATCCCGTTGTTTTCTAGACCATTCTCAATGCATCAAGATTGTTGGCAATTTCTAGAAATGACATTGTAAAGATATTGTGTACTCCTTAAATTATCAAAAACTGATAAACTTGTCGTTTCGTGTTATACGGGTCATGTTTGACACAAAACGTTCATCACAACTAGTAAACTCGAACACAACGCATTTGACTAAACAATTCATTTTCTAAAAATGAATACAAACATGTCTAATAAGTGAGTTACATGGCACAACACGTTTATCACAATTAAATATAAATATTTCCATAACACGAGTGACATGACACACTTAATACAATTACTTATACAATTGACTAAACCCCATTAAAAACTAATAAGGCTTAATTGACATGATAAAATAACCATGATCAAAGATTACAATTCGTATAAATTTATAATATATTTAATTATGTATTAAACGTTATTTTTAATAACATGTTAGAAACATGTTGTGTCTTAATTAACTTATTTAATATGATATTTAAACCTGTTATGTGTATCATAAAATGGTAAAACAATTTGAATCTATTTAGGCATGTTTTTAATCATGTTATTAACATGTTGAACCGTTAATGACATAAACATGTTTACCTAGACACTAACACATATAACTTCATGATCATATCGAGCCTTGTTATAAAATGTCTTGTTATAAATTGTATGCCCCATAAATCTCCAAGATATTATCATGGATTGGTCTATACTTGTTTATAGATTTCTCTAAAATAGTTTTTTGTAAATACAATAGAAATTTTGTAGAGAACTATATTGGAAGGATCTAGATGTTGAAATATATGAAAAATTCAATTCAATAACAAACATTTATATCTAACGAATGATATTGTTTATTCTTTTGCATATTAATAATGTCATTGGGCTGGATTGCTCTTGTTGGGCTAAGGTGACAACTGGACTTGTTCGTAGATTGTTTGTTTGCGGTTCATTAGTGCTTTGGCCCATTCTTCACAAAAAGAAGACAGAGAGAGGGCTAGGAGACCAGAAGGATCTGATCATATCTATCATCGGTTCATCTTCATCGTCTTCACCTTCTCCATCTAGGATTTTAACCCTCATGATGAAATCATTTGCTCAACATCAAGTTTTTTGTCTAATCAGTCTCAGCTGTTTTCTTCGTCTTTGATGCTCTCATATTTCTGTTACACTCGCTTTTGTTAGGGTTTTCATTATAATGATGATCCATGTCTTTCTAGAGTGTTCGTCTTATATTTTTGTATCTGATCATCCTGTTCTTGATTAGATTTCTTTGTTATGGTATTGAGAGTTGTTCATAGTAGATCCATATTGGTTTTGGTTCTTGTTCAATTTAGGTTAAATATCTTTGGTTTAGTCAATAAGAGTTTAAACTTTGATTTCTTGACACTAGATTTAAGGTAACTGGTGTAAATGAAAGAGCTACTCATTTGAGCAACATACCTAAAAAATATGAACAAATCAGTTCATTATTTATGTAAAATTAAATACAAAATGTTCATCGTCATCTGGACAATTTTCTGTCCGTGCCACCACCATCCTAACGGCCTTCAAATCTAGCAAAGTTTATTACCAATGAATGCTTTATAAGTAATTCGATATTATCATCATTTTTTCTTTTTCATGTAAGCTGCTACTAGATTACAAACATCTTTCTCATCCTATTTACCGCCCTCAGTCACCAAATCTGTTAGCGACTAAGAACTATCTTCATTCCCATATAGTATTATCCTTCCAAACCTTTAAACCAAAAAAAAACACCACGTCCTCTTTCTCTTGTTGACTCAACCTAAAACAAGCATTTTTTTCATAATGATAAACACTTATCACAAATCAAACATAACCTTTTAAAACTCTTACATATAATAATCTCTAATTAAATTATTATGGAGAATAAATCAGATAATCAAAAATGTAGAAAGGGAAGGTTTACATTAGTAGGGATGGCAATGGGGCGGGTTTGGGACGGGATCTGGTTATCCCAACTCTATACCCGGTTAGAAAAGTGTGTCCTTTACCCGGCCCAAAACCCGTCGGGTATATATCGGGTATTTACCCGTCGGGTATCGGGCATACTCGCGGGGAATCCAGTATACCCATTTATTTCATGAATTATACCCGTCGGGCATCTTTTCAACATTTCGGCCAAATCTTTTTGCCGCTATCAGTTTTCGACTAAATCAATTTGCTAATGTTTCACTGACTCTCTTCTTATATAGGTAGGTTCGAAAAATAATCAAAATTCTAATTGTCGAATTATTCGAGTAGGATATTGACCGAAAGAGAGGAATATTAGAATTAAAGAACTTGAATATAATATGGTTAAAATAACTAAAAATAAATATAATATATTTAAAATAACAAAAGAAAAACCAAAAATTATTTTGGGTATCTATCGGGTAAACGGGTATGCCTAATCGGGTAAAAGGGTATGCTTAATCGGGTAAACAGGTATATCATGTAATCTCATACCCGTCCCAAATCCGCAAAAAATTAAAAAAAAAATCTCATACCTGGTCCCATACCCGCTTACCCGACCTCATATCCACTCAAATATCTCGGGTTTCGATTGTTCCTGTCGGGTTTGAGTTTGATTGTAATCCCTACATTAGAGGTAGTTAGCAGTGGAGATGAGGGAAAGTTCCTCATTATAATAGTGATGAAGAGTCATTAGACATGACATAGCGTTAGTCAAAACTTAAATATCAATGCTTATAATAAATAAAAAGACTATAAAGCTAAAAGTTAAAAAAATTTGTTTTACCCACTACAAAAATGAACAGTTAAAAACTTATTACATATTTGATTACTATATATTTATTTAATTAACTTGTTAAATTCTGCCACATTATTGTATAAAAAATGTATTTAGTAAGACAAGGGTTTCATTGATTCAAACTTCAAACCCCACTTGAGGTCAGTTCTTTATTATATTATGTGAGAACGACAATTGAGGCATTGACTCTCATTGACCTCTTTTTTTTAAGTGCAATCATTAATTGATATATAATTTGAAATATATATTATATTAATTTAAAAACTCATGTAATAAACAAGTTAAAAAAATGGTATGTTATTGATACACCCAATTTATTTTATACTCTTTATCTCTTTCTATACATACACATAGATACATGCAAAGAGATAGAGACAATAGAGTATCTTAATAACATAAATGGGTGTTTGTATAACCCAACCCTAACTTTTTAAATAAAAATATTACACTAATAACCATATATTAATATTTTGAAATTATAAAATAATATTTTAAAATAAAATATGTTTGAAATTACGTATAACTACTTTAGGTAGAAAACAATAACAATATTTTTCCAACCTTTCGTCTTTAAAAAATTTGTTTTTTAAGCACCCTAGATTTTTCTAGATATACTTTTTTAAACAATGTCATTTTTTAAAAGTTTTTTGTATTTAAAAACTTCATATATCATAAATTTATGTTTTTAAAAAAAATATTTTTAACAAAAGAAATCTTGTTTTTAAATTTATCAACAAATCTGTTTTATAATATGAAAAATATATAAATAACCATTACCATTTAATGTATCATTAAATGGTTAACTTTTATTCTAATAACGAAATGTGTTCAAATCTTAGATAGAAAATAGATAAATATTATAGAAAAATACCATGTGGCATTTAAACATTTTATTTTATTAGTATAGATACTAAATTAACTACTCAAGAAACACATGGTATATTTCTAGAACTCCATGAAATATTTTTTTTCCAGCATCTCTCTCTTGTTAAATAAAGAATATCGCACAAAACAAATAATTTGACTTTCAATTTAATAAAACAACTAATTTCTTTATTATTTAAAATGAAGTTAATATAACTTTTTACCCTTCTAAATTCAATTTATCATAATTTTAATTATTTTTGAAAAATTAAGTCATAGAAAAAGAGAATATAACGTAGGAGAAAGGGTCTGACGAGGGAACTATAACAAGAAAATGAAACTAACACAACAGATGGGTTTAATTCTTAATTTCTAACTATTTAATTTAATTTTTTTTGAACCTGTGTAAAATATCTATTTTAATTTAATATTAATATTAATTTATGTTTTACTATTATACTATTATGATAATTGTTTAGAATACCATCATGACTTTACTAAAGGGTCAATTAATCTTAACCTCTCTCTAATGACACCATTCCATCAAATAAAGAAGAAAACCACATTTACTATTAGTTATAATAGTTACTAAATATAAGATAAATATACAGACAATAATTATGAGATATGTGTTTGGCATCAACTTAAGCTATGATCTAATCTTTCATTAGAGAGAGAAATAGAATATTATGCTGAAATACGGTTAGTACAAAATTATAAACAGAGAACCGCAACATGTGCTTGCACACGTACTTCATAGATTTAATGGTAGTATGGTAGAGAAAAATATATTGTTATACGTGGCTATTTATCTGCCTTATTGTATCACAATTAGAATAAAAGATACAACCATTCTTACACATTCTACATTTACCTACATAAAGTAGTTATGTGTTAAACGTTACTCATATCATATCTTAACAAAACATAAGAATTGTATCCGTTAAAAATGAAAGTTATTGAACCCATGCAATATTATATGGTCACAAATAAATGTAAACAAACGACTATTTCTCATTCTCTTTGGTGTTATTCAATGATGGTTTCATGAAAACTAGAAATGATATGATGTTCAAAATTAAAACAAACAAAATAAGTAAACATAAAAGGTTTTATTTTTATAAGATTTATTATCATATATATAAAGACGATTATAAAGAGTTTGACTGTTTTATTCAAACCACAAAGAATGAAAAAATCTAACTTAAACCCCACTCCTCTTACAAAAAAAAAAAAAAAAAAATAACAAAGAAAACAGGTGTTGTATAAACTAATAACAAATTAATTAAACAAAGAAAAAACTAAACCCTATTAATTGTTAATTAATTGCGTTGAAAACTTGAGTTGTTGACTTTATTGTTCGCATGGCTATTATTGTTGCTAGTAGTTGCGCTGCCATTGTTGTTGCTGTTGGTGGCGTTATTACCATTACCACCACCACCACCGCCACCGCCACCGCCACCAAACACCGATGAAAGAGCTGCCGCAAGAACCGCAGAGAAATTAGGATCAGCGGTGAGTGCAGTGACGGTGTCAGCCAACGCCGCCGGAGACGGTGGCGCCCCTTGGTGGTGCAACGGCGGAGCCACCGTCTGCGATCCGCCACCGCCTTCCATATCCTGTGACATTTGCAGCCCAGAGAATTTCGACTGGTTGTATAAAGCCTGTCCAAATATCTGTGGCAGTAGGGCGGCGTTTTGGCCGGAGAAGTTGTGATTCTGACTGTTTGTGAACGGAATTTGGAACGGTCCTCCGCCGCGGTGCAACGACGACGGTGTCGGGGTTTGAGTCAAGTCTAAGGAGACGGTGGGGAACGGGGCGGAGGCGGAGATGGTGGCCATGCTTGAGGAGCAAGAAAGGAAGGTTCTTGCTAAGAAGTTGGAGTTCATGAGGCCGTCGGAGCTCGGCATGGAGCCCGAGAGTAGCATCCGCGCGGCGGAGGAGGTGGTCGACGCCATCGCCATGGCGGCCGGCGGTAGTGGGTGGTTGTGGTTGCCTTCATAGGTGGTGATTAATATTGTTCTATCATCTGCACATCTTTGCACCTGCACAGTATACACTTATACCATCATCTACTAAAATAATAATAATTTCAGACGGTGAAAGGGTCCTGTGTTTCATACACCAGGTAAACTGCAGTTCACAGCTGTAAACTATAGTTTAAAAGTGACAGACAAACTGTAGTTTACAGCTGTAAACTCGCCGCAGTTTACTATTAGTGGCAAGCTATAGTTTACAGTTGTAAACTATCGGTTAGAAGTGGTAAACTCACTCCAGCTTACCACTTTAAACGACAGTTTAGGGTGTGAGTACATACTGACATAATGTATGAAACAAATACTGATTGAAATATCACGAGAAACGTACTTGTTTTCTGACGGGACAACCCGCGGCCATGGTGCACCGATAATACGCTCGTGGACACGGATTTCCTTTCGCCATTTTTTGTCCATATTTTCGCCATTGACATCCATCCGCAATCTGAAAAAACCTAACAACATTAGCTTCAAACTCAACCATAATCAAACCACATAATTCATGAAACTAATCATGATGAATTAGTAAATCACCATGGGAGCTTCTGATCGAGCTCGAACCGAAACCCTAGCTTTCCTTATGGTAGCTTCAGTAGCTTGATCGATGTTACTGGTGGTGTTGTTGTTTTTCGACGAACTCAACCGAGGAACCTTATTCGAACGTTGTTGATCGGAGCTTTCGTCGCGACGATCAAGCGGCGGTGATCGTGAATGTTCGTCGTGGCTCCGCCCCTCCGCCTCCGACGACGACTGTGAATTCTCATCGGTTTCAGGTGCCGTCGCCGGAGCTGCTAACCCTAGATCCATAAACGGCCTCGGTACGATCATAAGCTCACCTCCACCTCCATCGTTATTAACTTTTTTATCATCTTCAACAATCGGTTGATTTTGTTGCATCATCGTCACGAAATGCGTTTGCAGCGTGTTGTATTTGACCGTCACTTGATTCAACAACTCTCGCAATTGTTGATTCTCCATGTTCATCCTCTCCAATTCAGCTTGAACAACTGCTAACTACAAATCAAATAATTCACAACTTTCAAATTAATTCTATAAGCATATGAACATTAACACTGAGATTCAACACATAAATGCAAAATTCAGATCGAAATTCTCAACAACGACCTCATGTTTAGCTCGTTTATCTTCAGAATTCGGAGAGATTCCGTCATCAACTACCGACTGATCGCTGCTCGTGTTTCCCGTTTGAAGATGCAAACCAGTCTGTACATCATATATATATGTATCGTCAACACTCAATAACAATATCATTCAATCAAATCACGAAACGAACGAAAACAACAATCCGATCAATCGAAACACAACCGATCAATCAAACTACGTACGTTGATGTTGAAATCCAATTCGGTGACAGGAGATTTAGGATCCGAACGCTCTTCATCCTCGTGTTTCTTATCGGCGAAGAAATCCATCTCGTTTATGATCTGTTTATCATCATCCGATGGATGATGGTTATTGGAGTTGGTGAGGTTGAATTGTATGGTGGTAGGTGGTGGTGGTGGTGGTGAGGCGGTGGCGTTGCGGTGGCCGGCGGCGGCGTCCATAAGAGTGGTGGGGTTGATGACGGTGGGTGGAAATGGTAATGTGATGGGATCTGAATCAAAGGAGAGTCCACTGGCCATTTATGAAGATAGAGAGAGAAATCAAGTCTCACAAGGGGCAGTGGACTCGGCAATAAAAAGGGAAACTTGAGACTGATGACTGAATACTCCTAAATATTTTTAAAATACATATATATATACATATATATATATATATATATATATATATATATATATATAATGTTTTTAAACTCTTATAAGTATATGTAGATGATACTTATAGTTTGATAGTTTGACTAGATTACATGTTAAACTCATCAGATTTTAGAAATTGCTAAGGTAATTTAAATTGTTTTCTACGCGTTATACAGTTGGTGTTTGATGTTAAATCTCATTAGTTTTTATGTTTTTCAGACAAGTAATGGGATTTAACGTTGGGGAACCAAATGCGCAATACGTATGTATAAGTTTGGAGTAACTTTGTTTAAAAAAAGATCTTTGGGAATCGGACGTGCAACATACGAAAACACAAATGTTTGGGTTGATTTTGAAGCTATAAAAAACTAGAGATCAAGCTTGCAATATGATTAAAAAGTATGGATGAATTATGTAATTTTCTCTTGAGAAAACTAAAATTAAAAAGGAAAAAAAAATGTTTTTATTTATTAAATATTAGTATTCACGGTAGTCAAGATTTTTACCTTGGTAATCCTGGAAATGGTAAAGAATTTTCGTGTATTCGTTTTAATTTACATTAATCAATCGTCATATATGTCTTTCGCTGTAAATTACATTACGGGTTTTAAAAATGTTGTAAAATATGAAAAGAAAAAATTCTAATTATAGTAATCTTTAAAAATTCTAGATACTTCAATAGTAAAATGCCGCCTTAGACCATATGGTCTACATATATACTGATAATATATATTTGTGATTTTTTGTTGTAAAACATAACATAAACTTTATCTTATTAAGATTTGGTTAAAAACATATATTACTTAAAAAAGGTTTATGAAAATGGTTATTGTTTTATTTTTCCCTTTTCTTTTCTTTTTATTGTTATAGATGTAATGAAGAATCAATAGGATTTGGTCTTTTTCCTTTTTGGAAATAATTGTTTTGCTTAGGTCAGCTTTAGACCAAGAAAATTCATTTTAAATTAAAACAAATTTGAAAATGTAAGGAAAATATGGAGAAAGAAAAGGGCAAAAATTAAAATTGACCACACAACTTGGAAGTAATCGTTTTATTCAACGCGAAAGCCACTAAGAACGGAGATTTGTATTATTAGTTGTTATTGTTTGCCGTTAAAAAAAGGTTATTATTGTTTAGAAACAGATTAAAACCTAAAATAAATAAATTAACATGAATATAAATAAAAATACACCGTTGATGGTTAAATATTAAAAATAGTATTAATTAAAATTAGTTTTATCTCACTCTCGGGTAGAAAATATTACATCTTAACTCAAAGTTTTATTAAAAAAAGAGACTATTTCTTAAAAAAGGAAAAGTCTATAAATAGAGTCAAAAGTTATATATATATATATATATATATATATATATATATATATATATATATATATATATATATATATATATATATATATATATATATATATATATATATATATATATTACATCTTTATATTTAGTCAAAAATCTAAGTTTCGGTCCAAAACTTTCTTTCATTACCTATGTTTCATGTGGTTTTTATTTGTTGTCATCTCAGTCCCTAAGATAAAAATATTTACATTCAATGATTTTCTTTTCTTATGACTTTAGATTCCAAGTAAACTATTTGACTTTTGAATTGTTCGATTAGCAAATGTTATATTTTCTTAAGGAATATAATGATAGAAAATAAAAACCACAAAGCGTCGTAGACAAAAAAAAAAATGTGTAGAGATTGAAATCGAGATTTCGTCAGGAACCACAATTAACTCTTTTAAATATTAGAAACAAACATTACATATATTGCAATTATCAAACTTCAAATCATTAAAACTTAAGGTACAAGTTATTAATGCATATTTCTTTTTATGTCTTTAATATCGTTTTTCATATTTACACCCCTCCAACGTTAATAAACTTATTCTTTGTTATCTAATTCGTTAACCTAGTTATACTTAAACTTCCCCTACAATTTAATCAACTTCCACATTTATTCAACTAATTCCCCTCTTTTTATGATTTTTTATTTTATATTTTCCTCTTTAATTTATATGTTCTAGTCTTTTTCAAATTTCCTTTTTCTTTATAATTTAACCTAACTTTTAATTTTAAATAAATATGTTTGCTTAACCGTACTGTTTTTTTACGCAATTTCGACATTAACTTGTTTACACCACCTTATATAATTCACGCCTATCTATGATTTCGACAATAAAATTTTTACAAAACCTTATATTATTTACGTCGCATCCATGCCACGTAGCGAGAGGTGCGTCACTAGTTATTATTAAAATTCATATACTAGCAAGTTACTAGAAGATGAGTGTTCTGATTACATTTTCATCTAAATATATCAAATCTACTCCATCGACACTATGTTGTATATTTTAATTTTGATCTACTACCTAGCCAAAGCCACATTTTATATCTCCTATCAATTTATATCTTGATAGTTGATATTGGTCTTCTGTTGAAATTTTTTTCATTTCTTCTCTTATTTACAAACATTTAATATTAAAAAAATATTTTAGAAGGTGATGCATTGATGCTCCCAGATTTTTTTTTGAACGGAAATGTGCAACCCTGTTTCGAAAGATAGTTGTTATCTTAATTAAGCCCACTTATCCGTTTCCAGCCGGGACCACACCCCCAACTCTCTCAGAAGGAAACTCATTACCGAGAAAACCTTCTGGCTCAATTCTAACAATTTTGTTCAGATTGAAACTTGAACCCATGATCTTCCTATATTTACTTGTCATGGTTAACTTATATTAACCAGTTAGGTTAAAGATCATTGATAATTGCTTACAGGTAACAGGTGCATCGATTTTACTAAATGAAACACACCATAATCAATAAATAAAATATCATATCTTTATAAACTTAGTCGATCAAAATACAAAATTCACAAAATCAATCAAGATTAAAAAAATCTAATATTAAACAGTGGGATACAATAATGACACGTGGAATGTGGGTCCCACATGAAAATGACATTGATTACGTTGAGATTTGTCAAAGATGAGATTGACGCGTTCCCAAAAATTTCACCGCCCCTAGCGGCCCGGCACTCACTCGTGAGCAAGGGTTACTTTAAAGTTTTTAAATATTTTCACTTTAACCCCTACACTTTTTACTATTTACAATTTGACTCTAGTGTTTTCTTTTTATACTCTTCTAGATGGTCTAGAGGTTATTATAATAGGAAACAGGAATATGCCTTTCAAAGAAGGAAAAAAAAGTCGTGCTTGCTTGTTTGGTATCTTAGTTATTGTATTTTTTTAATTTCTTATTTATTTTTGTATGACCTGTTCAAACATTTAATTTTTCAAATTTGAGTGTTATTACGTATACGAGCAGTAATAAATGTAGGGGTGTTAAAAATATCCGAATCCGAGAATCCGATCCGAAAAGCCGAAAATCCGAATCCGAAATATCCGAATTTTCGGATATCCGAATTTCGGATTTGGATTCGGATTCGGATAGTGATTTTCAAAAGTTTCGGATATTCGGATATCCGATTATCCGAAAACTAAAAAATATATTTTTTTACTTTTTTAATTTTAGTGCATATTGTGACTTTTATGATACGAGTTGGTTTTTTATATAATTTTTATAATATTATATGTCTAATTATTGTATATTGAAAATTAAAAAATAAAAAATGAATTTCGGATATCCGAATCACTATCCGTATCCGTATCCAATACGGATAGTGATTTTCACTATCCGAAATTTCGGATATCCGACTTTGAACACTCCTAAATAAATGTAGCTACTTGATATAACAGTTGTGTTCAAAGAACAAATTTATGTGCACATATTGTGTGCCTAAGTTTTTCGATTAATTCATTTTAAGTTTCAGTTGCCATCCTCACCCACAAACCCAATGAAATGAGCACTTTGGTCTAAAATTCATGTTAGATGGTCGTGTACCCAAATGAGTTTGAGTTTTCGATATGATTCAAATCAAACTAACATAATCACCCACTCGCACATGCATGAAGGCTTCTCAATTATAAACTTTTTGCATGTTTAATCATCCATCTGTGTGGGATAAACCCTAACGTTTTCGTCTTTGATTTTCATTTTAAACTCCAAAGTCCAGATTTTAGATGTTTGAAATAACATGTGATATGTGGCCTACGGATCCTTTAATTAAAGTTTTTTCAAATGAAATAATTAGTCCCTTAAACTCTTAAAGTATAAGAAAGTTATTTGATAAAAATACCTCATAATTATAATTCGAGTTTCCCCTTAGATGTTATAAATAGATGAGAACGACAGAGAACAATGTACACCAATAACTATTCTCTCAAGATCAACCATAGATCTCTATAAACATTATAACGAGACCGAATCGGATATGACATCATCTTCCTCGTCAAAGATTTCTATTCCCCGCAAGTCAGCTTTAATTATTTTGATGTCTATTTTCATGATTATGAGTGATGAGACATAATTAAAGTTTCATATGATCGATCGTGTTTCAAATATAATAAACTTTAACATCGACATCCATTCATCGTAGTTATAAGTTTGACGTACACACACTAATTCATCCCTAGGCTCTAATTGAAATAACGTAAACTGATTAGCTAAATATTATACATGTCATATATTCATATTATTATTATATAAGATTAGTAAAAGAAAATATAAATATTTTTCCTACATTTTTCAATAACGGGTAAGAAATTAATAATCGGGTTCATAAATGTTTTGAAGATGTTCGTTTTGACTTTAAGGGCAAATTGGGCTTTAAAGATAAGGGTAATAATATGCATCCGTCTCTAGAAGAAAAAAGAGGTGTAACAAAGAAAGATTTCAATTTCCAAATATCGCTTTCATTTTAATGGATCTCCCAAAATTTGTTAAATATCAATTTCACGTAATTTGATCTTTTTTCTCCCATTTAATCATGGTTTATTATTAGATTTAAAATTGACGGACCTAGGTACAAAGGAAGGGAGCAACCGCCCCTGTAAAATAAATTAATTTTATATATATGTACGTGAAAATCTTGAGTTCCCTCCCTAAAGTTCTACAATTGCTCCATTTTTACTCACCACAAAAATGTTTTCTAGGTTCACCACTGGATGTAAACATTTGTAATTTGCTAGGATGTATATGATTAAACATACTAGAGCTTTAAACACATGTCGGGTTGTATTAAATCAGCTGAAATAACATGAGGTAAGAAAGTTACATGACACGACACATTTAACATGATTAAAGATAACTAACTAACTAAGTAACTAAATAATACTGATGATACAACATGAAAATTTAACAGGATAAAATACGAACAATTCAATAATATGTATGACACAATACGTTAACATTACTATTGATATAATTCACTAAACACATTCAAAAAGATAAGTAGACACAACTAACACGATAATATCAAAGTTACAAGATATCACATTCTATATTTGATTACAATCTAGTTTATTATTAATAAAACCTTTAAAACTATGTTGTGTGATAAATGGATCACTAACGTATCATATCAACCTATTTAACACAATACTACATGTAGTATGTGTCTCATAAACAAGCCAAGCGAATTTAACCCTTTAGACACGTTTTTAATTGTGTAATCTGGTTTATGACTAAACCAAGTTACCCCAACACTGAACGATCTAACTTTGTGTTAAGTTATGTTGTGTTAAGAGACTGTCATAATTTCAAACTTTAAAAGCTACTACAATAACTGACTAGGCACGTTCTTTCAATATAATTAAAAAATACGAACAAATATCCCGATTAGATAGACAAATTGACTATAGGAGAAAAAAACTTTTAGGAAAGAGTCAAGACTATATACCCTCTATAGTTTCAATCTACTTAGACTACACCAAATCAAAAGAATAAATTTTATTATTAGTATAAGAATAAGAGATATTATCAACGTAACAACTTAAAGAAAGTGTAAATAAATAAAAGCAGTGGAGGTCTACTTTAGGTGAACTCTTTTTTTCATTATGGCAAATGATTAGAGTTTAGATTGCTAAACAACAAAGAGGCAAAAGTGTAAGGGGTAAATAAGAAATTTTGACATATTAAATAAGACAATTAAAAGGAGAAAGAAAGCTCTCGTCCTTGTTCTTGCTGGCCACAAGTCAACGAATTTCGGGGACCGGAATTGACCAACTCCAAATCATAAAGTGGGGCCAAGTGACGACTTGTGGGGTCCATTATTGTTGGCTTTATTTATTATTTAAGTTTAAGATCTTTTAATCTTTTAGCCTTTACACGTAAGAATAACATACGTTACCGTCTATTTTTGACAAGCGGTCTTTGAGGTATTACGATTTTGTGACCGGGTCCTTTGTTTTAACGTTGGGTGTAGGGGGTTTGTGAGAGGGGGTGTGATTATCCTCTCACCGCCACCATATTGACGTCACCAACATGCCTCACATGACCTCTCATGCCCACCGACGAGGTGTTTCAACACCCTCATCAGATCAGAAAAACTCACGCCCACTCACGAACCCACTACACATGTTCTAACATGCTAAAAATATAGAAAGACACAAAAAAGTTATTTTTTTATTTTATAAAACTAGGCTGAAGATTGAGCCGAACTTTTTACTAGTTGACCGGTTAGACCGTTTGAACTGGTGTAAAAAACTAGAAGAGTTACAAATAATCTAAAAATTAAACGTATGTATAACGAATTTAAATAAAATATAAGAATGCATTATTTTTTTGTGTGTGGTTTTGTAATATTTATAATTATAAAGTCTTAAATTAAATTAAATATGAAATGTAAAATACTGAATAAATCATAAAGTGTTATTTTGAAAGAGGAAAAACTAGAAAACAATTAAAAATGTAATACTTGAAAAATACGTCTAATCACTTGGTTCAATTTTCAGTCAGTGATATCTGGTTACCGGGTCAAGTTTGATTTTAAGAAATTAGTGTAAGAGGTAGGATTCCGTTTTGAAATATTTTTTAACACGCATATAGTTTATTATTATTCTTTCAAAGAATCATACCATAAAATTAAGTATTTTATTTTATTTATTTAAGTATATTAGCACTATATTTTTTGAAAAATATACATTTTTACGTAATAATTCCTTCGTCGGCTTTGCGGAATCATTTTATATGATTGTGTGATTATTTATAAATACAATATGTATGATTTTAGACGTTCGGTGTGTGATTAAATACTTGATTCATACGCTTTACACGAGAAATCCATTAACTACGAGACAGACCACTAGACATTAGTATTTTTGCGAAGTCAACATTGTGTCAATGTATGAGAAGATAATGGTCACAATATTAAATGTGGTTAATTTCTAGTACAACTTGCGCTATCACAAGTTTCTTGTGATCCTCTTAAATATGATAGCAACATTTTGTATGTATATTTTTCTTAAGACTTTATGAACTCTTATAAACTTAATGTATAGATATTTTTATATGTACATTTGATGGTTTCATGTATCAAGCATATTTCAAAATTATATCCAATGAAATGAAACTGTCTTTTCAACACGACCTTCTAATTCATTCATATTTAACTACCAAATGTCAATTCGATTATAAGACTATTAATTTAACAAGAGGGAACACAACAAAACACTACGTATGAGTTATCTGAATAGTATCACTTGAGTTCATAGTATAGTGATAAAAGACAAAACCTAATTAAAAACCACACAAGCTTAAACCTAATTAGAAATAATATAGAGTGTCTCAAAATAAAATATTATTTTTAAAAGAAGGTTTTGAATAATATATTATTAAATTGATATAAACTTATTGTTATGTTTTAGTAAGTAATAAAGCAGCAACAGATGATATGATAGATGATAAATAAACATAAACATTTTAATAGAAACGTACATTAGAGAATCATAGATAATTGGAAGAGTAGAAATTTAAATATATACACTCTTAATATAAAAAGCCAACCATCCCAACATTGACACAAAATCTCACTTTTTAACGTATTTGATACAAAATCTCACTTTTTAATTTAATAAATATACTATTAATAACAAAGCCGTCCAACCCAATTTTGACACAAAATCTCACTTTTTAATTATGATATTATTGTTTGGGTGTTTCTATATGTAAGGCACCCCGGCCAAGTCTCTTTCTTCTCGAAAATGCAAACAACACATATTATTTATTTATTTAAATATCTTGTTTATTGTTACTATAGATATAGATTTTCGTAAGATAAGGGCTTGTGAATTTACATTTTCAAAAAAAAAAAATCACACACATGGACTCTATAACATAGTGTATGAACAAATTTTACAAATAAACCATCTAGGGTAAAGAGGAACACCATAAAATGACTCTAAATTGTAAAAAGAATATAAGATTAGACTTGATTGACTAAGGAGTGCAATTTATATCCAATGCCATTACTTGATGTTTGATGTATAAATCGGAAATAATTGCTTGATCAAGTGCAAAAGGTAGATTGGTTGATGGAAAATCTATAGCATTTTAACCTAGTATCATAGTGATAAGAATCGTATCTAGATTATACAAGCATGTACCAACACATTTTGATTCATATTAGATTGGAAACATATGTTGTTTGGTGAGAAAATAAGTTAACTTGAACGGAAGCACGATTGTGATTTTGGTTGGCATGAAAAAACTGTGTTTCCGTCACCCTGCAATCCATTGTGATCATGGTCATATAAGTTTATACGAGCATGCACATCATATCTCTTAATTTGTATTAAGGTTTGACCTAAAATCCATTTGTGCTTATTTAAATTTTAGTTACATAAAATTAATTGATAATATTAAAATCATTAACATCTATAATATACAAATTCTTGTATGTTACATTCTCTAGCCAACACTTTGGACACCATTACACATGATGCTAAAATCACAATTAAACATTTGTATTTTCATGGTTGTATATGATATACAAATAGATGTGTATTGTTCACATTCCCTTTTCTCGATAACAAATACCATGATTACTCAAAAAATAAATAAACGCATGACGATCTTATTGTTAAGCTTAAAATTATATCAGAAGATCTCAATTTTATTAATTTTTAGGGTTTATGTTGTTTTTTTGAATGCTTAAGATCGTCTAATCATATAAAAAGCGCCTAATATTGACAACATAAACTAGTTGGATCAAGCTTACCAAACATCATGCTTGCTTAAAATAAACTAAAATTTTAGACATCATAAGACTAAAATAGAGTTAGATGTGAAATAATTATTTTTTTGAACAGTTGAACATGATGATTAAATATTCAAAATGAGGAAAACTAAGTGATTAAATTATGTTTGAAGAAGAATTTGAATGTTAACAACATGAACCATGTATGAAAGGTGAGATGGGGTTTTGAATTTTAGGCCTATTTTGACATCATTGTATTTCGAATTATTTTTAGTCAAAATATGTACATAATATATCTTATTTGATAAAATAATTAAACACATTTTTTATTTTATCAAGATTAAGTTTCACATTAGATTGATTAAATTAATTGTTATTTTAATCATTATGATATATTATAATATAATAATAAATATTTTCTTTTAAAACTCATAAAGCATAGTCACCACCGTGTTCACTAGGTTCCTTAAACTTTATCAATAATTCATACAGGTCAAACTAGTGAGGTTCGAGCCATCTCTATCATCATTGTAGCCTCTCAAAGTCTTAACATACATAGTTATACATTTCTACTATTTAATCAAATTTATTTGAGTCGCAACTTATATCAAACTATAAATACAAGACAACTTATATAAAATACCATAAACCTGTTAACATAATTCACTTCGTTTGAGTTGGAGATTCTCATTAAAACTGAAGTGATTATCACAAACAAGGCATGTGCACATAGTTCGTTGATGACGACATCTGATAAGAATCGATGAATCTTAATCATGTATCAATAAGTTCGAGGACTCGGGACCAACCTTTGTGCTCATAAACAAAGTAGTTGTCAACATATGAAGTCAAAAACAATAGGGTGTTCATGGGGTCGGCTTGGTAGGCATAAAAGAACATTAAGTAACATTTGAAAACGATTCTCGACCTGTTTAACTCAAGAGAGCTCGAGTTTTACTCATTTCGAGTTTTTATGTCCAAAACTTTATATAGTCTTGTGAATAATTTTACAAACTTAAGTTCACCCAGAGGTTGGCTCATTTAGTAACTAATTAGTTAGTTTTTTCATATATTGAATTACTTCTCTTTATATAAATAACTATAACTGTATATTATTTATCCTACATAAATAATATTTGTTACAAAATTATATGTTACCTTCTACTTATATAAGTAACAAGCTTGCTTAAAATTGCGAGCTTAATCATACTTGGTGTATAAAGCTGGAGTTTGTTTAATTTTGATTCAATTCGATTTTTCAGTAAGTTGATCTCGAGTAGTTAATGGTTAAGTCGATTCATAACGGAATATGAGACTCAAACAAATCCACATATTGGTGTTTGATGTGGTTCACATCTCAATATATATCATGATTCAACCATTTAATTGTTAAATTTTTATTTATAAATTTTGAGAATGCTCCATTATATATTCCTAAAGAGTCAAAGACTCAAAGGCACGCCTAAACTCACACGTGGATATCATATCGTTTTTATATTATAAAAATGATTACAGCTGTATATTAAATATTATTGCAATAATATGCAATTATACAATCAGTTTGAAACAAACAATTGTTGTTTAAGACGCTATTAAATGTTAAACACACATAACTATGCGACACTATTTAATATTTCACAAAACTTATATATAAATCATAACTTGATATATTGAGGTCGACACTCTCTACTTTTTTTTTTGAACAGCGACAAGAGCAATATTATTAAGAAACTAGCAAGTTGCTAGATCATTACAAGGTAAAGGAGACATCATAAATGAAATTTACACCAAGAGTCCCAACTAACATCTTCAAACTTCCCCCTATTCCTTATCCATAAGAAAGACATGAATTTGACTTCACCAATTAATTTTTCAGTTTCCATACTGATGCCTTCAAAAAGCTTTTTGTTCCTACTCCTCCAGATTAAATAAATAGTGACATAAATTATTGCCTTCACAATTCCTTTGAGCCGCCCATGTAGCATCCAGTCACCAACTTCATTGATTAGTCTTGATAAAGTGTTCGATTGAAAAGGCGGGAGCCGACACCAATGCCTGACCGCCTCCCATATCGCAATCGCCAATGGACAATGCATGAATAAGTGATTTACAGTTTCCGACAGCCATCCACACATCGGACATGAAGGTTGAACCACCACCCCACGCTTGATTAGTGCCTGCTTTACCGGGATTCTATCTTTGAAGGATCTCCAACACATTATATTGACTTTTAATGGTATGAGATGGATCCAGTCGAAACTCACCTGGTCATAGGGGAGTATTCTCTTTTCAACCAATTTTCTTATTGAGTTTGTTGAGAAATCACCAGTTTTGTCCAACTCCCAAACCCATTTGTCTGCATCTGTATTTAAATTAATGTTTCTCATGATCCCTTCTAATTCTATTAATTGTTCCATCTCCACTACTGCCCTCGGATTTTTCTTCCATACCCAATTTATCTGATTTGGACCACTTGATCTCCCCACCCTATCTTTAACGCAACAGTCCTTTTCTTTTTCAAGGTTGAAGAGATCCGGAAAGGCTTCATTTAGGCACCCAATAACAGCCCATTCATCAATCCAGAATCGGATATTGGAACCATTCCCAAGCGTGCATGATCCCATAGAAAAAAAATCAAGCCCAATGGAAGTAAGGTGTAACATCGTGTATTTTTGAGTTAATTCAATGTTATCGTCGTTAATTCTTGTAAGGGTTATTGTTGACATTTATGAAACTTAGGGGCTACCTATGTTTGTTCTTTAATCATTATTAAATTTTAATTTATAAAAGTTAATAATTAAAGTAATAAATTGTATAATAATAATGATAATAATAATAATAATAATAATAATAATAATAATAATAATAATAATAATAATAATAATAATAATAATAATAATAATAATAACAATATTAACAAAATTAATAATAATAATAATAATAATAATAGAAATAATAACAATCATAATAACAATGCTAATAATTGTAAGAATACAAGTAATTGCAACATTTGATTATCATGATAAGTATAATCTAAATCATAATGTTAAAAAAATAAAAGAAAATAATACTAAAAATAGAATAATAGTAATAATAATAATAAGTAACAATTTATAAAAGGTAAACAATTAATAAGTTTTAAAATGATTAAAACTTAAAGTTTGATTAAGTTGAGGGGGTCATTGTGTCAAATTTAAAATTTAAATAGAAGTTTTGGGCATAAAATGATAAAGGCAGGAAACTTCAGGGACCATTTCGTAAAATTATTAAAATCAAGCCAATTCTTTCCCCCACCACCCGTGTTTCCGGCATTGGTCTCCGACCATTCCGATCAAGACTCCGGCGAGTCGCAATACACCGAAAATAGCCGGTTTTGAAACCAAATAATGATTCCCTAGCCTCGTACAACCGTTTCGAACCGGTTACACCTATCAAATTGATAATCGCATTTGATAACCATTCATCTCGAAACGTAATTCGAATCACCGAATCATTCCTTCACAATCAATCGACAATTGATGGAATTAAAGGCACTAAAACGTTCGATTGATCACATATAACTACTCCGTGAGTTCAATTTCCTATGAAACGGTGATTTTAATGATGAATTGAACCCAATTACGTTCGTAATCAAGTCGAAGCCGTTTAGGTTCAACCACATCAAATTGAAACTATTTAACGGAGGGAAATTGTCCCATTTGATCCCTTTCAACTCTCTGTAACCTCAATTCCACGAAAACTTCACGCAAAATCTCGAAATTAAATCCCCTGTTCATCGCAAAGGAACCGAAGATAAACTGAAGTAAATCGTATCAATCTGTTCACAATCGTGTAAGTAAAACACATCTACACGTTCGCCTTTACATGGGGAGAAAAATCCCCATGATTATTTGCATAATCAGAATCAAATTGGTGTTCAATTTGATCAAAGATGAATCTAGGGTTTTCTGCGATTTGGGGGGTTTACATTTAGTTTGTGTTTAAAAAGTATGAGAACCGAGTCGTAACAGGCTTAGGCGCCCTCGCCTACTGGTTAAGACTGAGCACCCCCATCCTTGAGGTCCCGGGTTCGAACCCGGGTACCCTCAACATATTTTTTTAGGCCTTTTCAGCCTTCAAAAAAATATAGAAAATTTTTTGAAATTTATAAAAAGTAGATTTGTAAACTTGGTTTATTTTTAAAAGTATCCCATTATTTTCTACAAATTTATCACCTTAAATACCTTAATAATATGTTTATAAAATAATATTAACAAATATTATGCTTAGTTTATTTTTATAAAAATAGACTTTATATAATATTTTAAATCATTTAACTATTATTTGGACACTACATATTTTATAATTATGGATTAAACATGATAATTATAGAATTTATATATTTCATAATTAAACTTCACAATTTGTTATAAAAGATTTAATTGCTTTAAAATTTCATACATGATATTTCTTTTGGACTAAAATGTATATATGATCTCTAACTAACGTAATCTAAATATTAAAGCCCCCCAAATACCAAGTTGAAACCCTAGACCTCGTTGATTCATTACAATAAAACCTAAATCTTGTAAATATATATATACTTAGGTACCTTGTGAAGAACTACGTTGGAACGTTGCTTATTATATTTCTTATTAATCGTCAATTATATATTTTCGATCATGTGAGTATTTCCATACCCCTTTTTGCTTATTTTCACACTTTGGGGTGAAACATGTTAACTTATACTATTGCACTTGTAAACTTATTTGAGACTTGTAACCTATGGCAATTTATCTTGTTAAGTTGTGGTTAGTTGAACTTTCGTGGTTACCATGTTATGGCGTTATATGTGCAATCATTAACTATTGCTAGCCCAGCGAAGTCATAGATCTATGGGCAAGACAAGCCTGCTTTGGTTGATCCAAGTACACTTAGCTGATCGTATATACTTTAAACGTTTCAGACTTGTAAAATTTTGTCCAGGTTTGATTGTTGCATTGTTCATAACATCCCTAATCACTTTATTCACTAACTTATGACTTGAATTGCCATCTTTTATATAATCTATGTATTAAAAACTATGGAATGCTCACCAACATTATTGTTGATCCTTTTATTTTTAACATATTTCAGGAAACGCCCAAGTTTGATATCTACACTTTGAAGCTTGCACATCTAGGAATGGACCTAGATAAATAAATGAAATAAGAATGATTTGTTACATTCTATGTTATGCTTTTATTTTCTTTGAGACTTATGTTTGTAATGTGACAATTGAAGCTTATGTTTAAATTATATTTTGATTATTAATAGCGTTATGTGGTTGTGAACGATCTTAACTCTCACTCCTCGACGTTTCCGCCGTCAAGGTTGGGGTGTGACATAAGGTGGTCTATCATCGATACTTTGCCCCTCCATGGGCCCGGGATTGTCTTCTTGACCGGAAACTTTTGACGAGATCTGGAACTTCCATGAATTGCCTTTATTACTCGACACTCTCTAGACTCTTTTAGATTTATTAATTTAATAATAAATCACCATAACTAATGGAGTTGAATCACATTTTTAGAGTATGTCATATTTTATATACATAATAGAAATTATCTCTTAATCTCATTAATTATGCTAGAGAAACATCTTTTTATAATTTTTAATTAAGGTTAGATAATTAGAGATGATAATGATCGTGTTTGGGACAAATTTTAGGATTCTAGACACGAACATCCTGGTGGATGGCTTTGTTTAAGACCCTTCTAATGTTTTCTTTCTCTGTCTATACAACACTCAAATATGAACCACCTATTTTAATACCGATAATCATATAAAAACTAGAAATATAACCTTGAGAAGAACTACACACCATCACATTACATTATATACATTTTTTTGTTAGATTTAGGTTTCATGTTATGGTTGCATTTGATCAAATTTGAATATAAATTTTTGTTAGATGAAGATCATGGTTTTCAGTCATACAAATAACATCTCGTAGAAATACAGGATAAAAATATTTGTATCAGGCTCGTTTAGGCTAACACCCTAAAACCTTGTGCATGCAAAAGCCCTTTCACCCTTTATTCATCAAAATTGGAATTTGATTCATCCTCTGGATATGTGTTTAGATTTGACTTTATATTCGTAAAAATATAATTTCCTTGTGTTATATTAGTGTTTAGACTAGGGTTTGTGGAAAGAAAAAGGTTGTGATAAATGGTTGTGGTCTTGCGTGATGGATGATGAAAAAGGTTGAACATCTAGAACTAATCATAAATAAATTATAATTAAAAGTTAAAATCACCAAAATACCGATAAATACAAAGTATTTGATGACTTCAGAATTATAGAAAGTATAAGAAATAATAAACATTGTAGCATACAAACCATAAATATAATAAAAATAACGGTATCCAGTATAATCAAAAAGTTAAAAGAACCATCTTCATGATCAAGTCAAACCTACACCATTTCTTTTATATTATATATTATATACTTAATATTAGATTAATTAGTTTTCCAATTTCCATTCCAAATACGTGTGCGTGGGAGAGAGACATTTATTAAAATAATTAATTAATTTACAAAGACAAGAAAAAGAAATTGGTAATTTCAACATTACATTACAATTTTATTTAAAAAGATGAAAAATGATAATATGAAGTTATTTACTTTTATTATTTAACATATATTGAGGAAGATATTTTATAGATATTACTAAGTCAGATGGTTAAAATATTAGTATTCAATGAACTTTATGTGATGGCTTTTGGTTTTTAATGAGCCAAATGATCATTTGGTAGTTTGCTCGATTACAAAATAGCCATCTCTATCTTTTAGTTTTAAATAATCTATTATTGATTTTTATCTTTTTAATCTTTGGAAAAAAACATTTTTGGAATACTTGAGGCGTATACAAAGAACAAAAATTTTCGTATATTTTATATTTTTTAAACTTTTTTTTTCCATTAAACATAAAAAAGTTTATTGATTTATAGAAAGATTGATTTGCTTGTGCTTTTAAAAGGGGGTCACTGAGTTTCATATCTCATTGTCGGGTGTCGACCCAACCACAAACTTGTCCCCCTTTCGTCTTTTCGAGAGTATATCTGAATTTACATTTTGTATATTTATAATTTAGGAAATAATTAAATATATCGAAATTTAAGTATTTTTTATGTGAAAAATCTGAAGTATTCTTGACACAACATGTATATTTTAGTGTAATGGTCTATAGCGTCTGTTAAGAAAGATGTAGTTTTAGATGCATTATTGTTGTAATTGGTTTAAGTGCATGATTGTAATTAAATTAAACACATCAATGTAATTGAACAACTTAAAAGCACTACTCTAAATAGTTTAGATGCACCATTTATAATTAACTTTGCGTCGACATATAAGTACCGTCATTTTTCATTAAAAATGAAATAATCGAGTTAAACATATAAATATTTTTGATTTATGATATAAGCTTTTTATAGCTAATAACGTGTATATAAAAGGTATTTTAAGCTAAAAATTGATGAAACTATATAAAAAGATCTATAGGGGAATTATTTATTTTTACTCTTTCATCACAAATTGATGGTATTCGAGTCCTGTTACCCTCTTAATCTTAATAGCTAAAATAGTGAGAGAAGCAACACTGATCACTTCTTATATTTCGATAGAAAAATCACTTTCTATTTTTTTGAACGACAGTTATTTTCTAGTCGATTCGATTTACATACACAAACTAACACAATCATTTTTTTTCATTTAGCGAATTATTTTAGTATATCGAAGAGCAAGTAGCCCAAGACGGTATCTAGAGTGGTGTCTTTTCATGTCGAGGGTTTAAGTCACATGATAGAAAATGGTGTAGATTTAAAAGTACAATTAATACATGCGTCTTTGCCATTTTAAAAAAATCTGTTGGAAAATATCGAAATCCAATTAAACCAAAGTCTTACGATAAAAAGCCCAATCTGTCTTAAGTTGACCTTTTAAAGTTGGGCCACTTGGGTCACTCTTGTAGAAAGCCCAATATGTCATAATTTTTTTACAGGAAATTGGGCTTAGATTAAATAACCTTATATGGGCCTACCAATAAATTGACCAACTTCCAGCAGCCCGTTACTCATATATTATTACTTTATTAGACTTGATTCATGCTTTTCATATACGCTAGTATTAAAACTTCAATTACGTTATATAGGCTTAATAATTAATAAGGAAATAACTGTTGACTCAATATTTCAACTAATGACTACTCTAGCTTGATAAATTAAAACTTCAATGACTACACAAGCTTTGACTAACCCGCTACACGAAATAAATTTAACGTGAACCGCAAACAAACTATCGTGCTCGCACCACATGAGTACCATGTGTTCTCGTTCTCTTGTATGGCTAATATTCACGTGTGCATCGGTCGAGAGGGTGCAATAATAGGACATGTATTATTACCCTTCTCCGGGTCAATTCCTCTTTGTCTGCAAGAAGATCCAAACGAGTCTTGTCGAACTGCCATGGTGGATACCACTCGGTTTCTAGGGTGGCCTTCGGACGAGTCTTAAATGTTAGTAACTAATATTATAATTTGTATACTTGTAGCGATGTTGGTTTTTTTTCTAACCATCAACAACATATCAAGTTCTTTTTGTTTTTCGAAGAAAATTCAAAAGTTTTTTTAACAAGATGAATTATACCAAAGGAATTATTTTGTTTTTTGATGTTCAAGCCGATTCATACTCAAGGGTTTCAGGACAATTATTTTACATTGAAATATTGTTTGTCTTGCACGTGCAAGCTTCAAAACTCATTATTTTTATGAAAGTCAAACACCGTACCACTAGACTAAGGATCATATGTAATTAGCGTCCACACATACCTTATGCATTTTGAAAGCTATTAACATTTTTTTAAGTAAAACTACTAGTGTGATCTCTCTTTACAAGTAGTCATTTTTTTATGTATATACATAAAAGATACAAGTTAAACTATATTTTTTATTAGATGTAAGAGTAGAAAGATTATCTTTTTTCTAGTGTTTTTTGTGACAAATGTGCTTCAAGCTAAAAGAATATGCATTTTTAACATAATCGTAATGTGGACCCCATTATGTATCTTTTAGCTTCTCGTGTTGTGTTTTGGTGAATAAATGTGCTTTACACTAAAAGAATATGCGTTTCCAACAGTCACATTGCATACCCCATCATAGTACCATTAATCATAACAATGAATATTGTATTATCCTTATTGACGGTAAATTATTTGTCAAACAAGTTAACTTTTGCTTGTTTTGAGACACATTAGTTTGCAAAACGTTGGGTACCTTTTCGCAATAAGTATAACTGTCAGTTTCAACTTGGTGTTCAAGTTTTAGAAGATGATCTAGGAGTTTCTAGAAGAATGGAAATTTATTTATTATTTGAAAAGCTAGGTGAAACATTCATTAAACGGCTAGTAAAATACTAGCAAGTATTACAAACACCGATATTATTGAAGGCTACAAGCTAATGTTAATGTAACACTCTTGGCAAATCAAACATCGATCGTGTACATGAGAGATTTCTGATTCATAAAAATGTCTTGCCTCTAATATCAACAACGCGTTTTGGGCATATTGGCTGTGGATGAGAGGAGAACTCCACAGTTAAACATGCTCAGGTGACCTCCCTGAGAAGTTTCACTCGAGCAACCAAAAGCAAATCCTTGAGTTTCCCATGGGCAAAACAGACAATATTGATGGTATGAGGGGCCAGATGTTACAATTAATACTACACCAATTGGTTCGGTTGTCTTCCAATTTGTAAGATTGCTTAGTAAATTCAAAGGAAAGTGACTGCCATGATACCTCCGAGAATACTAGATGTCGTCGAGGCTTTCCTATTGTGGATTAATTCATTTCTTGCTTTTCATATACACCAAATAATAAATGTGGATTAATTCATTTCTTGCTTTCCATATACACCAAATAATAGTTAAGATAATCGTGTGCTTCTTCATCCATTTCGAGCCTTGCACTTGTTTGTGGAAATACATGAGGCTTAAGTTGGAAATAAAATTGGATTACCTTAAGTTGGACCCCGTCTCCCTCCTCTTTTGGTATTTTTGCTTTTATACCTTTTTATTATTAATTGTTGTTTCTGCTGTTGTTGATGTTGTTATTTAATTAATATTTTTTTATTGTTGTTATTGTAATTTATTAGTATTTTTATTGTTGTTATTACTGTTGTCGTTGTCGTCGGTGGTAGTGGTGGTATCATTTTAATTTGCATATCCTTCTATTTTAATAAAAGAGTAAAATATAAATGACACATGTCAATATCACATTCCTTCTCACCAAAATTCACTGCCTCTCTCTCCTATTAAATAGTTACCTTAATTACTAACAATATTATTTAACTTTTTTATTAAAAATATTTTTTTAATAAATTAAGAAATATATTTTTTATAAATATTATTTTTAAACAAACAACTTTTATTATAAAAATACGGAATATTTTAAAATTAGTGTTTTTTGAAAATAAATTATTTATATACCAAAAAAATTGAAATTGAGAGTTATGATAAGAATTTTTTTAAAAATTAGATTTTTTTAATGAGGTTTGTTTTGAAATAAAATGTTTAATTCTTTTTTGGGAAAAAAGTTTAAAAAGTTGATATTGTTGTTTTACTACTTATAGTTTTTACTCATACTTAATTTCAATCATATTTTATCTTAGAACATTATTTTATAATTAATAAATTTTTATTATATATAATATTTTATTTATTCAAAACGCATGATACACGAGTTTACTAAAGCTAGTGTTACGATATATGGGTATCATAAGTTGAAGTTATATTAATACTTTGTAGTCGTCACCATGTATGATGTTATTTGAGCTTCAAATGATTATAATTATCATATTAAATTTGCTTTTTAAAGAAGGATGGTCTGACTAAACCGATTTAATTTAGTTAAGTTTAATAATTCAAATTTAGTTACGAATATAAATTCTATATACATAATTATTATTTATTTTCGATTTCAAGTTGAACTTATACTCTTTTGTTCAAAATGTGATTTCGTTACATGGTTGGCTAACAGAGCTTTCTAAGTGCCTAATTTTGTTACGTCAACAAATTAAATTTGTTTGGCAATATACAAATTCACATTTTCTTTTGTTTGAATAATATTACATAACAAATATGGGGATCTAAAAGATCGTATACGTGTGGTTGTAATTCTTACAAATCAGATGTACTTTTATAAAACATTAAAAAATTATAAAACAACCCCTGAATTGCAACATGAAACCAAAAACATCTAAATTCACCCATACTTGACTAATCTAATATAGCGTAATTTTTTCCAATAAGTACACAATGTTAGCCCCTTAGTCGTCCACTTCATGAGCTTAAACTTTGCGGTTTTCACTATAATATGTCATGTCTACTTTTTTATTGGTGAAAAAGATAAATGTTATTCTGAAAAATATAAATGTCTAAAAATGTTAATCTAGTCGATGTACATTAGTTACATATTTGAAGCTCATAAGGTTGAATAGTATAGTTTAGGATGCTTCACTTTTTTCATAAAAGTTAAATGGACGTAGTTTTTACCTTTTTTTTTTTCTCACCTTTCTTGCTATATATAATTTACGTTTTAAACAATTAAACTTGTCTAATTTCCTAATAATTTTGTTTGTCTTTTACTAAGGTTTGTTCATAGGATTTTTTAAGAAATAAAATACATACTTTTTTTCCTGTCGATGTTCCGATATAACTATTTTGAAAATTAAGTTGTATTTCAAATCGAGTATTTTGTGATATTACGGTATCGTGACAAACTGAACCAATTATTAATGAAAAACATTGTTGTTGTTAATTAATGCTATTATCGGAACCAAATTTAATATTACTTTTTATGGTTTTGATGAGTGCGCCGAGACAATAATGGTCAAACTCAAATCGTGTAGCGCTAAAGAAAACGACTATATTACCACCACACAACGCTAGGAAATAGCTTTCATTGGTTAACTTTTTTAAAAAATCGGAATGCGCAGCTGAATTTAGTTTTCTTTTTCAACATTTCGATATGATTCTTATGAAAACAGAGTTGTATTCAAAATCGAGTAACTTTTAGTATCCTAGGCTATAGTAAATGCACTCACCATGTGTTACCATAACAAACTATAATAATTATGAACGAACATCATCATTTCCAGTATTGATACTATCAAAACACCTGTATATATTGATCTTCCTTAATATGGTTTCTGATGAGCAGAACCGATAGTGACCAAACATCATGTACCATAGGGAATACAATCAAACTCCCGTCACGTAACGCGATGAATAAGCTAGTTTTTGTGTAATTTGTGCGGTCTAACTTGTCCACTTTAGTGGTCTTCAATTGGTGAGTGAGACAAACACTCAAAATAGGCTAGCCTTTGGGTGGTTCAAAAACGGTGACATTGATCCGATAATGAAGTAGGTTTGTTTGGTTGCATAACGACATTCATTACTAGTTTCTCAAGGATAAGGGCAATATTCAATTCACTGTTAAGATTCGCATATTAAAGCCAAAAAGGGTATGAGAATTTAAAAATCAAAATAAACAACTTCTAGAACATATTGAAGATAACTTGCCTTGATATTATCTTATAATTAACCGACTTATCTTTCCTAACAATAAAAGATAAGATTTAAAGATAAAAATTTAAAGTTAAGAACTAAAGATAAAAATTAGTGTTTTACTATAAATATATTGATATGCCCCCGTGAATTTTCTTACTATCGGAAATTATTTTAGTGTTGGATGACAGTTAGAAAAATGCATTTTTATCGTCTAATAAAATTCTATTTGAGATAATCTTCTACTTAAAGATGATACTCTTTCTTCATTTGATATAATATTTACTATTTTGATCATCCCCGGTAACACTTTCGGAGTTCGTTTTGGGCAATGTCGCAAATTTTGCAATTTGTAGCCATTTGGTGGGGTTTGGTTTCTGAGTTCTCACATCCGTGGAAGAACTACATCAAACGTGGTGGTGGGACTAGGGGTGAGGCTGGATGGGTTGAGTTAAAATTAAAAAGATATTTTGTATGTGCGTGTACAAATTTTATAAAACAATCTAGCTATTTGTAAATTTATAGATTTAAATATTAAATGATTAAAGATTTGTTGATTTTAAAACTTTATATCTAAAATATCTTCTTTACTATAATCTTATAACTTAAGTTAAAAAAAATATTGGTAATAAAAATAAATATATAAAAGGTGGTTAAAAGGTAGCAACAATTTTTTTTATGTTCTTAAATTTTGGAAAACTTTCATGATGAATGATTGTTTTACTAATATGATAGCGTTTAAAACTTAAACCATCAAAAATTGAAAAAGTAAAATAATTCATCATCCATTACCCTTTAACTATTAAAAAAGCTAATATGTATCGCAAAAATATAAGTAAATAAATAAAAGCTAGAAGTTAATAGAATAAACATACAACTTAAGTTGTTGCTGATTTTTTCAATTGACCCGAACATCCGGCTTGTTTTAGAATGTAGATGCGACTTGCGAGTGATATGTGTTTGTTTGGATGGTCTCTTTTATCCCGTCACTAGCCAATGGTTATCCTTTGACCCAACTCGCGATCAAACTTTGATCAAAAGTACGCCACAATTTGTTGTAATGGTTCATGAATAAGTTAATTAGATATACACCTCAAATTTAATGGTTGGATATAAAAAAATAGCCGTACGTCCCATTGTTTCTTATATGTGGATATAAATTCAAATGTAGATCATTTGCCCTTAGCCACTAGGCCTAATTTTCTAACTAGTTAAGAGAACTTACTTGAAATACTCAAATTTAAAACATTGTTGGTTTTTATATGAGATTTATAATAAAATCGAACACACCAACAATTATCTTTAGTTTTATATGAGTTTAACATGTGTCAAGCATTTATAAAAGTAACCACTTATAAATTTGTAAAAGATGGGTGCATTTATAAATGTAAGGCAAAAAATTATAAGAGCATTTGCACGTATGACTATATGAGTTTATAAACAGTTATACTAACATTTAAAATATTATAGATTGAATAATTAAACATGCCTTGTTTTTTTATATACTTTATGTATCAAGTTTATATACCCTTTCTTGTACATAAAGTAAATCATATGACTTATAATTCATATATCTTTATGTAGAATAATAATACAATGCCGGTTTAAAAAATAAACAAAAAAATACAATAAATATTATGTACTTTTATTTTCTTCAACCTTAAAATTGTATTCATCTTGTATTTTCATAAAAAAGGGACGCATGAGAATATTTCTTTTTTTTAAACGACAACAATGAATAAATTTTATTCAAAAAGGGCTATTCAATTTTCAGAGGGTGATGGATCACAAATGTATCAACAAGAGTGACGAATCCAAAAGTTTTCGTCACTATAGTTGAAAACAGATTAGGTCAAAACAATCATATTTTACCATAACAAAACTAAAAGTACGAATATTCCTATTCAAGTATTCGAACAATGTCCGAACCATATTCCAAATGAAGTTTTCGAACCGGATTTGAACATATGTGAATTTCAAACCGAACCCAATTGGATTATTTAAATTTAAATTATATTTTTATAACAAAGTACATTTATATTAATTTTTTGTCGTTATATATATTTTATTTATTTTTCTCATAATTCTGGTTATTCAAATCAATAAGAATTCAATTTTTAAATCTGAATAAGTTGAAATTTGAATTTACTTTTAATCCGATTCAAATATTCATAATAACTCAAAACAAAACCAGATAAATACCTTGAGTTTGAAAGATGTATGATCAGATCTACTGATATAATTATAAAAACCTACAACATATATATTATTTGTAAAAACTTATTACTCTCACGTAGCTTCTAATCCGCCCAAATTATTAAAAGTTCATTGAAAATAATAATATTAACGTCTTCATAAGTTTTTCCACCACCCAAAAACCTAATCATATAATAGATAACAACATAGACCACGTACATCCTCTAACCTACCTCAACCTTTGGGTAAGTTGTGGATGATACACTTCGAATTCCTTTTGTATTCTATTCACATTTGGATACTTTCTTCAACACTTTAAGAAAACCTCTATAAAAACTTATTTCAACACACAAATGCTACTATTCACAAGCAACATTCTTTACAACTTTGTTGGCACTATATATGGCTACAAACACTCAAGACTCAATTTGTCTACCTCTACAAGAAACCATAGTCTATAACAACACGAAGGCTCGAGCCGTAGAGCTTGTGGTTCTTTCCCTTCTCGTCTCCCTCCTTGTTTATCGGGTGGTTTATTTCATAGACCAAGACCATTACCTCCCATGGCTACTTGCGTTTCTATGCGAGTCGTGGTTTACTTTCAACTGGATTCTTTCTATTTGTGTCAAATGGAATCAGTGCACCATGATAACGTACCCTGAACGACTCCTGAAGAGGTAAATTCGACTCCAAAACCTTGTCATCTTGAGCGTCTTTTATTATGTTGATTTCTTGTAGATGATTTTGATAAACATACATTTCAGGGTAAGTGAATCGGAGTTTCCAGCTGTTGATATTTTTGTCACCACTGCAGACCCTACCCTTGAACCGTCTATCATAACAATGAACACAGTGTTATCGTTGTTAGCGGTTGATTATCCGGCTGACAAGTTAGCTCTTTATCTGTCTGACGATGGTTGCTCACCTCTTACATTCTATTCCCTTGTGGAGACAACAAAATTTGCAAAACTTTGGGTCCCCTTTTGCAAAAAGTATAATGTTCAAGTTAGAGCCCCATTTCGATATTTCAACTCTAAGTCCCCCAATTTAGAAGATGATTCGTTGGAGTTTCAACAAGAATGGAAAAGGATGAAGGTAATAATATATTGCAATATTTCTTATACTTTAAATGTTAGAATATTATTCTTAACACGTGCGGAGTTGAGTTATAGGATTATATCTTTGTCAAATATGCATTTTAGACATGTTTTGTACAACATATATCGTGGGGCTAAAAAGGTTTTAAACCGGAAAGTTGAATTGATGAACTAAATCATAGTTCATACACTTGTATATTTAGTTAAATATAAAAACATACATCAACCCCTAACATAGTAACATGAAGTTTAAATTGTATAACCCGAACTCAACCAGTATAACCATTTATCTAAACGAGTCAAAGGGGTTGACATAAAACGTCACGGTTTGACTGAAAGTGGGATAAATGGATCTAAAACAAGTTGATAGTTTGTGTTTATAAAGTATATATTTGTTCTAAATTTTTATAAGTTGTTTGGATGGATTAAATGGGTCAACTCATACACATGAGGGTGGGAGGTCGGAGGGGCACACCCGTTGGTGAGGGCACGGCGGTCCCCTACGCCGCGAGGCAATACAACCACCGCCCCGCACGCTGCAGATTTGTTGAATCACGACAAACCCATACCGAGTATTTTGGTCCTTGTGACCATTAAATATAGTTGTTACCCACCCCAACGACTACATTTTAAAAAAAAATTCAAAACACTCATATTTTTATTTGTTTCATTCAAGTTACTTAAATTTTAAAAATATTTCAATTAGGTCACTAATATTTTTATTTATCTCAATCAGGTCACAAGTATTCCAATTAAGTCACTCATATTTTTAAAATTTTTCTAAAATAATTCACAATATTTTTAATATAACTCAGTTTTGTTTATAAATATTGTTAACTTTTTTAAATAATTCACAATTTTTAAAAATAATTCAGTTTTTTTTAAATATCGTAAACTTTTTTAAACATTTTTAGTTTCTTAAAACTATTTGCAACTTATAAATGACCTAACTAGAATAATCTTTAAACTTTAATAATCTGAATGGGACAAATAATTTTACGAGTAACCTAACTGAGACAAAAAAACTTATTAGTGAACTAATTAAAACAATCATAAAACTTGATTACTATTTATAAAAGTTCTGTTTTATAATAACCATGAAGTATATAACTGCAGAAGATGATATACAGAGATAACTGCAGATAATTCTACGGTAGTGAACTAATTAAAACAATCATAAAACTTGATTACTATTTATAAAAGTTCTGTTTTATAATAACCATGAAGTATATAACTGCAGAAGATGATATACAGAGATAACTGCAGATAATTCTACGGTAACCTGACAATCTGACATTCAACAAACTCACAAGTCACATCCTCTTTTGTTTCTGATAATATTGCAGAATGAATATGGTGATCTTTACAAGAAGATCGATCTTGCAGCTCAGAGGCCGTTCACATGTGAACGTCATTCAGATTTTGCTGTTTTCTCTGGTGTCCACCGCTCCAACCATCCAACTATCATCAAGGTACGACCTCCGATCATTAAACATAATCTGATGATTATGTGATTATAAGACATCATCAAATCTTGATATGGGCCCAGAAATTATTGATGGTCAAATAGAGAAATTAGATTGCATAATTGATGAGTTAAATTATCTTTATAATTCAAACAGATAGATGGGACAACATCCCAATAGCAACTTATATTGTAAGAGGAATTAGTTTAGAATTGGAGATATGTTGCCACCCAGGTGTTTGATAAAATGCCCCAATGAGACTAACATGTTACATGAGTCATGGTGTGGGTAAAAGACGATGGATTTCGGTGTGATAATGTTGGTTTGGTTGAATTAGTAACGATTTTGAGCATTGGGTTGTGTCAAAATTTCATCTTGTAGGATATATCATATATGTTCCATTTGGTAATTATAAAAAACTAGTATTATGACCTCCGCGTTGCGGTGGGGTGTAAAATGATATAAAAACTAATATTAAAATGTAGTCGCAAACCCGCATGTTGAATGAGTGTAAAACCATAAAAAACGAAAGATCAGATTTTGTTGAGAACTTGCTCGTTGAAGAGGACAATATTGAAACCGTAGCTAACATACGTAATTTGATATAAAAAAATGAATGTTGTCAAGAATCTGCTCGTTGAAAAGGACTTAAGCATTTGATAACGTACGTTTATTTATGAAAAATGAAACGAAACTCTAACGTCGATAATATTTGTATATATATATTTTGTTTAAGAGCAATACTTATGTTATATATATATTTGAAAGATAGCAATTGAAACATATAAATAAATAAATAATTAATTAAGAAAGAAAGCATATGTACAAATCCACTAAGCATATGTACAACCTATTATGCATAAAAGAGTTGGTAATTAGTATTATATAAATAATTTGTTTATTGAATTAAGAAAATTGAATTAAGCTATTAGCTGAGCTCCAAGATTATACTACAAATTGACAGTTGAGATCATGGTGTTTTCGTTGTCTAGAATGCGGTTCTACTAGTGGCAACCTAGGATTTATGTTCCATTTGGTAACTGTTGTAGGTTATATCCGAGAACAAAGAAGGTACTCCGAGCGATCTGCCCCATGTGATATACATCTCAAGAGAGAAGCGCCCCAAACATCGGCATCATTACAAAGCTGGAGCTATGAACGTTCTGGTTAGTAGGCTTTATTTTTGTTTCCTTACACCTGCTCGAAATATTAAGTGTATTATTTATTAGACATAATGTATCGGATGTAATTTGACTAACCTTTCTATATGATGAGCAGGCTAGAGTCTCTGGAGTAATGACAAATGCACCTCTGATGCTGAATGTAGATTGTGATATGTATGCAAATAATCCACAAGTTTTTCTTCATGCAATGTGTCTGGTGTTTGGTATCAAGGAGGAAGATAATTGTGCTTTTTACCAGTTTCCTCAAGCTTTTTATGATGGGTTGAAGGATGACCCGTTTGGGAATCAACTCGCTCATCTTTATGTGCGTATGTTTGGTTTGATTTTCTTTTCTTGACGTTTCGTTCTTCTGATAGCAGTTCAAAGATCCCACATTATCTGGTTATTGCGATTAGAAGTCGTAATAATCAATTTTTAAACTTATGGAAAAAAATTTGGATAACTAGTTTCATATAAGTTGAAACAAAACTGAATAATTTACTAATCACTCTTTCTTTTAATCAAGTTTGAGAAGACTTTCCTCCCCTTTTCACCAAAATTCTCTCTTCTTTTATAATATTTTTTTTTATCATTTTATAATAATATCCAAAACGCCCCCTTAGTGTTACTATATGTAAGAAGAAACATATATGTGGTGAGTATGGTGAGGGAACTAGTTGCTTTTCTAATAAATTCACCATAACTAATTAGTTTCTACCTTTTTGTCATGTTAAAATCAGTATTTTGCAACTGGAATATCATCAATTCAAGGGACCGTCTACGCAGGATCAAATTGTTTTCACAGACGAAAGGTTATGTATGGTTCATCTCCAAACGATAGAATAAAATCTGGTATATATACTAATCAATGTATTTGACCTGTTTTTCCTCTTCATGATTATTTTGGATAGTAAATGCTTGTCTAACCTTTGATTTAACTCATTATTTTCTTTTGTTAAACAGATAATATCAGTAATGAAGATCTACATAAAATCTTTGGGAAATCGATCGAATTAAGAGAATCAGCTGCGCGGATATTATCAGAATCAAATTCAAAGATAGAAAACCGAAGCTGTCCTTCTGATTTCATTGAGGCTGCAATTCATGTTGCAAGCTCTAGCTATGAGTATGGCACCTCCTGGGGTACACAGGTGACTAAGATGAATTATGTGATATATTATTTAAGGCCAAATAATCAAATATTAGATGATTGTTTTAGTACCAACCGCAACGAGAAACTGATCATGTAAGAGTAAAATGAAGTTACCTATTTACCTGTTCTTTTAACCTAGTTAGAGTTCATATACTCATGCTTGTATTTCATAGGGGTCTCATAAGAAAGCCCTTTATTGTTGTTTTAAAGATGCATTGGGCATAGTAAAATCGACTATGATATCGTTTAATAGATTCTAAAATATATTTTCAGATTGGTTGGCTTTATGGATCTGCAACAGAAGATGTTCTAACAGGACTCAGTATCCACGGGAGAGGATGGAGATCCGCCATTACCTCACCTGACCCGCTTGCTTTTCTTGGTTGTGCACCTACAACATTTCCTTCTTCATTAACACAACAGAAAAGATGGGCCACGGGGCTTTTTGAAAACTTATTTACTGATAAAAACCCGTTACTTCTAACTATAAAAGGAAACCTTTGGTTTCGACAAGCCCTTGGTTATTTTTCGTTTTGTTTATGGGCAGCACGTTCAGTTCCTGAGCTATGCTATGCATCTCTTCCCGCATATTGCATCATCACAGGCTCACACTTCTTGCCCAAGATCAACGAACGCGCTTTTTTCATCTTCATGGGTACTTTTGTCACTTACACTCTTTATTCTTTTTGGGAGTGCAAACGCATAGGTGTATCGGTTCGTATGTGGTGGAATTTGCAGAGAATGGGGAGAGTGAATGCTATGACAGCATGGTTATTCGGGTTTTTAAGTGTAATGCTAAAGCTCATGGGTTTATCCGACACAGTATTTGAAGTAACACAGAAGGAACACAAGTCGAATGATGGTGATAACGACGATGATAATGATAATGAAAATGCTGGCAGGTTTACTTATGACAAGTCACCCATGATCATTCCAGGTGTCGTCATTCTACTGGTCAACATGGTCGCGTTGGTCAACGGCATGTTAAGACTGTTAAAGGTTGACTATAGTGAAAACTGGATGGGGTTGTCAGGATTAGGGCTGGGAGAGATGTTTTGTAGTGTTTGGGTGTTATTATGCTTTTGGGAATTCTTTAAAGGGTTGTTTCGGAATGGGAGATATGGGATCCCATCGTCAACGATTTGGAAATCGGGAGCTTTGGCTTTGTTGTTTGTGCAGTTATGTAGAAGATCACCTCAATTGTTGTAGGTGATTATATATGTAATTTATGTATGATGTATGATTTGTATACAAGAATATTGTTCAAGAAGTGATTTTGGATCAAAATTATTGTACCATTTTACATTGTTATGATAAATAGAAAGCTAGATTCTTGGAGCAGCGATAATAAAACTTAGAGAAATGTATATAGAAATGATTGGAATGATTTGCTTCTCATACATTAAGAGATCAAGTCTTTTAGTTCATATGAATGGCTTAGAATTAGCCAATGCGCATGACTGTCTGACGGTTAACCAACCTGTTAACCAAACCATTTTGCCGAATAACTGAATTTTAAAAGGTTTTGTGACTAAAACCAAATTGAAACTACAAGAATAATGACATATGAACAAAGAGCATGTTTGGTGACAAGATTTTTTCAGAGTTTGACGGGTAACTTTGTCAGCGTTCGTTAAGAAGCATCTACTTATATCAAACATACCCATTTGTCAATACTATGCATTAGATTACAACTAATGATCAAATTTAAAACGCATATCGATACACCCCTAAAACAAGCTACATAAAGATGTTTGATTGTGAATCATAATGTTTAGTAGGATGAACCCACTAGTCACAAGAGATCTAGCACATCAAATGCTGCACAACATCATGGCAAAGAAGCAGGTTCAACCTGTGCTACTATAAGAGCCAATTTGCAGGGATGCAAATCTATAACCATGTGTCCAAACACTCTGGTTTACCTATACAATATGTTGCTTGTGACATCCCGAGAAACTATATCTGTTCATGGTCAGGTTATGCCGGTTTTGACAAATATTCTAGGCCAAATCATCAACTACAGTTTTGGAAAACAACTCAAACCACCTGGTTTTACTGGTTTCACGGTTCGTTTTGACGGCTTGAACTGTTTTTCTTTTTCACAATCATTAGTTTGTATGATTCAAATGATAAATATGATTCATAATTACTATATAGGGGCCGGTGACTATACAAAGTGTTTTTTCCGTGCGAAGCGTACGAAGTTTTGGGGTGGAATTATCACGCAAGAACAAACTACAAAGTGATATTTACGCAAGGCAAATTACACTCGCGTGGAATTATCACGCAGAGATGGAATTATCACGCAAGAATACCTTCTGCGTAATAATTTTACCTTTGCGTGATAATTCCATCTTTGTGTGATTAATTATTACCCTTGCGTTATAATTCCACCCGTAACCTCCATTCTTGCGTGATAACTTTGTACGCTTCGCACGAGAAAAACACTTTGTACCGTAACCTTTCTCTTACTATATATACACATAACTAAATAATAATATATATGAATAATAAAAGTTAAAAGGCTGGTTTTAAGTTACTGAAGCACTAAACCGATAAACCGACAAGACCACCGCTTGCGTCTCAAACCAGTCAGGTTAGGTTTGGGTGGTTTAGTTGGTTTATACGTCTTATCAACACCCCTAGCACAAACTAACCAAATAATCTTCAGATCAAATAAAACCACAACAACAAGAAGTTGATTTGGCAGCCTTATTGCTATCATCAAATGAACCAAAAAACAAACAAGATTCATAACAAAAACCACAGATTCACCAATCAAGCAAAGTTTAACCCGGATCTCAACGATCATCTTAGCTATCTATATACACTCTTATCTTGATAATCCAGCTCAAAGAATACAAGTGGTACAACAGATGATTTATAATGTCACTAAACCATGTAAAATTAATACTGAATTTCAAATGTACAAATGCATCTCACCTTGGTCTTTAACTGTGAGATGTGCCAATATCATTGGGCTTTGAGGGAAGTGAAAGCTCGTTTTTAAGCATGAATGATAGGTCATGCATCTGAGACATCAGCATTTGTACATCATCTTTTGGACCAGTGGTTGCGCTAAGGGTAATTTCGTCAGTCTTTAATCCCTCGGCGTTTTTTCCGGCTTCAGTATTAGTATTCCTGGATATGTAGGTATTTAATGCAAGTAAACACGACAGGCAATTTTCTGGTGCATAGATAATATGAATTGTTCTTTTGTTCATCAAAAGAAACATGTAAAGATTCACTCTTTAGTAATATGATTTAAAACATATAAAGTCGTTTTTTTTTGCTTTTTTTAATTTAATTTTTTAATGTTTAAACCTGAAACAAAAAAGTAATACTCCTGGAAAATAAAGAATATAACTTTTATTTACCTGATTTCTGTAGATAATTCTGAAAATATATCATAGACTGCCGGAGCATCATTTGGTTTTTTATCACCAGAAGATATATCCGACTGCAAGAAGTTGCCAAAATCGACTTCTGGTGAATCAACTGTAGATTGAAACAAACTTAATTCTGACATCTTTTCACTAGTACCAAAATCCACTTTCTCATTGCCGCTTTCTTTCCAAGATGCTTGGAAAGAATCTTTATTACCAGTTGAGCTTGTGAAATCATTCCATTCACCAAACCCATCTTCATCATCGTCATCATCCTTGCTAACCACAACATTGGTAGTAGAACTAGATCCACCAATCGCCCACTGACTATCTTGAAACCAGTCAGTGACGTCTGATTGGTGTTTGTCCGAATTATCAGGATCCGACTTTTCAGACTGAATCAGGTCATTTGCATGCGGTTTAATATCAAATAAATTATCATCTTTAGTGGTAGCTGTGGTGTTGTTGGTACTATCTTTCTGCCAGTTAGTAGTTTCAAACCAATCTGTTGATGTATCATTTGGATTATCCTGCAAAGACCTGTCATTTAATGTGTAATTATCGTCTTTAATGGTAGCCATGTTGCTAGCACTACTTTTCTGCCAATTACTATTCTCAAACCAATCTGTTGATGAATCGTTTGGATTAAATGACCCATCATTTAATGTGTAATTCTCATCTTTAATGGTAGCTGTGTTGGTACCATCTTTCTGCCAGTTAGTATTATCAAACCAATCTGTTGATGAATCATTTGGGTTAACCTTCATGGACCCAACGTTTGATGTGTTTTTTACGCTACCTTTTTGCCAGTTACCATCACTAAACCAGTCTTCATCTGCACTTTTTAAATTAGAATCGTTTAGATCACCAGATAAACCCTCTTTTGCTTGAACAACTGCATCTGTTGAGGTATCATTTGGATTATTAAGTAAGGATCCATCATTTACTGTGTTTGTTACACTACTTTTCTGCCAATTGCCATCACTAAACCAGTCTCCATCCACATTTTTTGAATCATAGACATTTAGATCACCAGATAAACCATCTTTAGCATGAACAACCGCATCCAACTGCTCATTCTGCTGAAAAGTTGCAGAACTCGTGTTGGCAAAAAGGTCAACTTGAAATGGGTCTGAATTATCATTCTGTTTTTTAAAACCAAAGCTTTCCGTCTGTCCAATGCCCACATCCACGTGAGCAGAAGGGTCAGGTTCAGCAGCTTTAAATAGGTCAACTGATTCGGGCTTCTCATGTTCTGTTTTGGTATCTGCAAATTGAAATTCTGCATCCCAATCAGATGTAAAAGTTTCTTGACCCTCAATGATCGTATTTTGATCTGCTTGGATGGAAACTGGTTGTTCTTCGAGTACATCAGATGCAATTTTGCTCTTCGAAACTGACTTTGTAAAAAAGTGGTCAAAATCAGTTGCGCCAGGATTTATAGAAATATTATGTTCAGAGGTTTTGATCTTAAAATCTCTTTCAGGTTTTTCAGGCTCATCCCGCCAAGAAATTTTCAAATCTAGAAGCTCAGATATAGTTAATTCATCTTCTGCAGGACTCCGCCCTCCGTTTTCTCCACTTGCTTCAGCTAATGACCCGATTCTTTCCTAAAAGTAAATCAAAATATATGTGAAGGGTGATAATGAAACTTCAACGGACCAGATATGGTCATCAAAACAACACCTTATCAAAACTATCATATTAAATTACTATGTAAATCCGCCAGGACAATACGATCAGTAGTCCAGAACAGAGATAGAGAAGAATACACACTTTCTGAGTACACAGATTATTCAACTAAGTCAACCTTAACTGAAACCGAGAGCAGAAATCTAAAGTCGTGGACTTGATTTCGGTTTCAACAATCAAGTAGTACAGACCACAAACTCAAACCATATTGAGCAATTAGCTAGTTTTTTCTACCTTGCTCTTAAGTCTTTAACCTCAGATTCATGTTTGGGTCATAAGATACTTACCAAATGAATAAATGATAACATCCATAAACATACACAATAACAAGTGGTCATTCCACATTAGGTTAGCAGTAGCACTTTAGCTAATTAGCAAATGATAAACTAAACAAGAGGCTCCAAATCAACTTAACCAAAAAGATCATGTATATATAGCTTCATCTATGTTATGACCAAGTGTATTTGCAACAATGAGCTACTATAACAACGAATTTCAATGAAATTAGAATATATATAAACAGAGGAAAAGCCCTAACCGATCCATTGAAGTTCAACGACTGAAGCAACCAGCTATAACCATGGGTGGAGCTGAAGGAGATAGGGTCAGGATGCAGATCCTTCTTCTGGTTTTCCCCACAGTAGATGCAAATCAGTGACTGTAAGCCTCTCAGGAGCTTACCTTCACAAAATTTGCATCTCAGGGACGACGACGACGGGTCTAAGGATGATATCGACGCTGCGACGGTGGAAACCGACGGCAGAGTTGTGGATTTCCGGTCAAAAGATGACAGTCCGGCGGCTTCTCGGAACCCGATCTGAGCTTTAGCGATGAGATCCGTTGGTATATCGAAGTCCATTGCGTTCGTTGGGTTGATCTGAGAGTGTGTGACTCTGGTGATTTTGTTCAGAAATCGGATGTGACTTTCACTTGTGAAAATCTCAGGTGGCGGTGGCGGTGACGGTGGTGGTGGTGGCGGTGGCGGTGGCGGTGGTGGATGCAAAGCAGTTCGCCGGAGTTCAGTGTATAGACAACGATGCCGATGATGGGCTTTAGGGTTATTAGGGCTGATGAACTGCTAATGTGTGAGGAGTAAATATATCAGTTAACCGAAACGTATGTAGTAGTAACAAACTAACAACATGTTATACTTTTCCAGGTTAAATAAAGTGATTTTTTTATTTTCATAGAGCTACAACTCATACACTAAATTATTGTTTTTTTAACTTTATTTGTAATTTATTATGGGATTAAACTTTTTATATGGACACTATTTAAGATATAAATATCATCTAGCTGGTAAACTAATCATATAATTATGAGTGGAACCTTAGTGTTATTATAAATTATTTATTTAATTTTAGTTTTGTGTTCTTTTTTGACAAAAATAATTATTTTTTTTTTCAAAATAAAAAAAACATAAACTTACATTTAAAAGTTTTATAAATTGTTTCAATTTAGTTCAAAAGTTTCATCAATGTTTTAACTTGAATCTAAAATAATAAAAGCTTTTAGACTAAGATTAAAATAACTTATGAAACTTTTGAAGGTAAACTGAGGTTGGTTTTTAATTTTGTTAAACCTTAGAAAGCAAAGTTAAAATTAACTCTTAATTATTTGATGAGATTTCGTAAATTTATTTAGACTATAAATAAGATCATTTGCAGTAGTTTTTTCACATGTCACACCAAATTTCCACCATATCTAGTGGGTATTAACGCATGCACACATTACATCACTCCTTCCACCGCACACCTTACTTTTTTCTTTATTTACTTTGTCAAGTACTAATTTCACCGTGCTATCTCCAATTGTGCTAACATAGTAACACCTAGGAGGGGTGCCAATTTTACCCACTTGATAAGTTATAAGGGTGGACGCCCAATACCCGCCGTGAGCCCACAATAAGGCACAGTGCCGAGCAGCATCACCATCACCACCCCCTCTCTATGCCGAATTTTCTCATCGTCACGGCATATACTTGCCGTGACCATTGACCCATATGTGTGTGGTGTGATAAGGTATGATGTGTCAACAACGTCGTCACTATGTGAATACATTTGAGTAGAGTAAACAAATTGCAGAATTTAAGTGAAAAAATCAAGATGTTTACCTCAATTAAACATATATTATTCTGTCGGTGATCGATTAAAAAAGACACCCCAATTTTCCCCTCAATTTGCATCTATTTTCCCACTATCAAAGATCATACACCAAACCTCACACATCTTCTTCATCATCACAATAGCAATTTCACACATACACACACACTTCAGTATACACACACACACATATATACAGAGTGTGTATGTGATCAAGAAAGAGGATCAGATGGCATTAAACAGTGGCAGATCGTGTAATCCGGCCGTCGTGAAGGTCGGAATAATATTATTGGGGGTGGGTTTGGTGGGTTATTTAGTGGGTCCACCGTTGTACTGGCATCTTCTTGAAGGTTTCGCCGCCGTACGCCGCCCCTCCTCCGCCGTCTCCTGCCCTACCTGCAACTGCGACTGTGATTCTCAGCCTCTTCTCTCTGTTCCACAAGGTGGGTCAATCTTCAATTCTTCAATTTACAACTTATTTTGCTGTTTAATCGATTTGGGTATAAATGTATGATCATTGTATCATTGATTGTTGATCTGATCTATCAAATTTGGATATATTGATGTTGTTATTGGACCTAAATTTGCACTTGATGGATCTTGAAACCCTTTGGGTGATAGACTAATACCCAATTAGATCTTAGCTATTCATGACTTTATGAATCAATTAGGTTAGTTTTCAATCTCAAGCTGTGGAATTTTTGTTAAGTGTCGTGTTTTTGCAGGAGAACAACACCATATTTGGTAACAATCAGTATACCACAATTATTTCCACTTAACTTTCAAGATTGTTTGACTGACAAAATTTGTGTGTTATGTACATTTTTTATAGTGTTTGGTGTTATAGCAAAACTGTTTATCTGAATATATGTTTTGAAAAGCAATAAGCAGAGAAACAGTTTTGAGGATTTGAATGATAGAAGAGTGTTCATGTGTATCTGCTTACATTATGGTGAAATAAGTTATAGTCATTACTCATTAAGTTGTGTTTGATAAGATTTAAGTTAGTTGATTACTACTTGTACCAAATGTGGGAATTGTAAGATTTAAATGTCGCGGTTACGCATTGTCTATTTCTTACTAGGCTTATTGATTAAAGAACATAATGCTGATAATTGGTTTTGTTTCTTGCAGCGCTAAGCAATGGTTCTTTCGCAGGTTAGTATCATGAACTTGAAATATTTGTTTTCTGTTTATGCATATATGTGAATACAATAGTGTTTTATTTTGAATGGGGGTCAATATGGACAGATCTTACATGTAACTTTAGGAGACTCTTAACTCCTTCGGTTAATTTTTATGTAAGATTTTAAGCTTGACCCCTTTGAGTTGTAACTTGTAAGGGATAAAATACAACCCGGGTGACCCATTTGTTCAACCAAGATTAGAAACATTTACTATTGACCAAGATAATCTTGATTTTGGCATCTCATATATTGCTAAAACGTCAAAAGTTCGACAAATCCTTTGATCACATTAATTCGTTGCAATGCAAATCTTTGTTTATTTCTCTCAAGTCGCTCTGTTAAAATTAGAACAAATATTTTTTGCCATGCAATTATTATTCTATATGTGTGTGTACATACTGTCAACCAACAAATATGTAGCCATGTAGGGATATTAGAGGGGCAATAATGTCATATTCTTAAGGAAAACTGGTAAAAAATACAAAGTTATAAAAGTTAGAAATTAAGAGGAACGTTTATTTAAACAAACATGTATATGCATAGGAGAGAAAGACAAGGTGAGGTAATGAGGTTGTACAATGTACTATTTGAGATTAGATACTTTAGATTGCTATAAGCTAGAATATACTTGTAAATTAGTCAATTTGGGTTGTATTTTGTCTCAAACGGATTAAATCAAAGAAATGTAAGTAAAGAGAGCACTACAAATGGATTAAACAGGTTGAAACTTGAAAGTTGCCCATAGTTAAATTTTAGTGCACATAACCTCCTATATCCTTCTTATTCTAAGATTTGGATGATAATTCGTTGACGTATTGTAATGTATATATGGACAAAAGAAGTGTTTATGGGTCAAACCCATCAATACTCGACTATATATTATGGGATAATGTCATTGATTATTGATTCACTTGAGTTGATGTTTTGGTATTATAGTCAATAATATCTCAATCTAGTAATTATACTTTTTTTAAATGGGCTAGTTTAGTAATTAGTTGATTATATTTATAATATATTAGCCCTTTTTTATATAAATGTAATGTGTGACTTATGAGATAAGTTATCCCTAATTGTTGATTATATCTCAAGTAGATTGCGCAAAGCATGATCCTGAAGTGAATGGAGACACAGAAAAGAATTTTGCAGAGCTTTTATCCGAGGAACTAAAGCTACGCGAAGCTGAAGCTTTAGAAAGCCAACAACGTGCTGACATGGCACTTCTCGAAGCCAAGAAGCTGACGTCACAATATCAGAAAGAAGCTGACAAGTGTAATTCAGGAATGGAAACATGTGAACAAGCCCGTGAAAAAGCCGAAGCAGCTTTGATTGCACAAAAACAACTAAGTGAGATGTGGCAGTCGAGAGCCCGACAAAGAGGGTGGAAGGAAGGCGGTTCTAAGACGGTAAACACCGCGTGAAATTAGATATGTGACGTAGTGATTTTTTGAGTTGTGATGTTTATGAGATCAAGTTCTCTTATGATATAACTATTTGTTAGCTTATAGCTTGAAATCTATTGTTGTTTGGATGAAGATTCTATATGAGATTGGTTTTAGGGGTTTATTAGGTTAATTATGTTATAATTATCATTGGCATACTTTGTTGAGTTCCATAAATGTGAACTCTGTTTGGCATAGTAACGTTTAAGATATGATTTGCGAAAACTGTTGCTTTCATTAGTTTATGGTTTTATACATCGCAAGTTGTGTTTTAACTGGTCTCACCTTGAGTTTTCAAGTGAAGCTAGTACAACTTTTTGTCTATTTGTATGTTTTTATAAATGATTAATCGTTTAAGTTATGTTATGAAAACTAATATACTAAAATAGTAAAATATTTATTTTAATAAATTGATTTATGTAAATACAAAGTGTAAGCTCCCTTTTATTCAATAGTTAAATACATAAATTGGAAAAAAAAAAATAATCTAAAGGGTACGTTTAACAACCCTTTTCTTTGCTCTCACCTTGTCATGGCTTCGGTTTCTCAACAGCTGAAAATGAAGTCCCGCTTATCGTAACCGAATCGTACCTAAGAAACATGTGTGCTAGAAACAACGAAGCCGTAAGAGTAACGAAGTCTTTTCCGGCACACTGTTTGTTAGACACGCTTGGCGTACCCGACTGCGGCCCGTTTGACCAGTACAAATAAGCCAACAACTCTTTACCCTTATCGCCCGTAAACCGATCAGCAACGAATGTTTCCGGGTCATCAAACACCTTTGGGTCCTTCATCACCAAAGCTTGGAAACCGCAAAGAAGCTCGCCTTTTTTTACTTTGAAAACCGAGTCATGAGAACTTAGATCAAAATCCTTGCGGGCCCGCCCGTACTGAAGTGGTACGGGCGGGTTGAGCCTGAGTGTCTCATAAACAAAGGAATAAACCAGGTCCATTTCTTGAACGGACTTGAAGCTCAAACCCGACCCGGCTTTTTCTCTCACCTCTTTACGTAACTTTTCTTGGATCCCGGTTTTATCCGACTCTAATGAGGCTAGTAAGCTTAGGAAAAATATCGAAAACCCTCCGAAGGCGTTGAAGCCGATGATGAAAAGGAGGTTATGGATCGTGTCTTCTTTACTGAGTTTGAACTCGGTTTGACCTCGTGATACGACTTCTTTACCTTCGTTCTCAACAAATTCGTATAACTTGTCGTAGTCGCCACTCACTAGGAAGTATGGATATGCAAAGGAATGTAGGAGGATTTCCGTCAACGGTTGGAATGCGTTGATTGGGATTGAGGGTAGGAGTTGAACCGCGAGCCATCGGTCCATACGCATGTAGCCGTTCTCAGCTATGTCAGGTGAGTTAGCCGGGTCTGCACCGGCTATGCAAAGGCACGAAAACGCAAAGATGAACTTTTGAATGGGTATGATGTAGCTGACTGGACCAGATGGGAGTTGTGGCTCGATGGCGTCCCACATGGTGTCTAGTAAGGTCGTTAGAGTCGGGATCCAGCTCGCTGAGCTTCGTTTGAGTGTGTCCATTGCGAACTCTTTGATCTGTCAAATATTTCATATTTCATATGCGAGTTAGACTCTAATTATAAAATTATAAAATAAATATTAAAATTATGTATTATTAATCAACTATGTATAAAAGAAGTTTATCGTAAAATGATTTGAAACCTCTAAGCTATTAAAAAATCTAATTTGACTGGATATAAACTTAATAGCTAAAATATCTAGTTGATATGTTTACATGATTGCGATATATTTAAATAATCATAAAAGATTTAAAATATATTAACTCGTACTATTTTAAGTCACCATGGTATTCACGTGGATGCTTGTCACTATATGAATCCATGATATAAGATAAAATATGCAATTAACAATCTGTGTGAAGAGGACACACCTTGTTGAAGTGCGACAAAAATCATAGTGGTGCCCACTATATTATCTTTCAAACATCATCTAAATAGTTATTTAGAAGGTCAATAATTTTCATATTTCTTAATTACTGTATGCTATTACTATATAATCTTTAAAAAGGTACCACTTTTAAACCAAAAAATGTATATACTTTCGTGTGATAAACATGTTTGTGTCTAACAGAATAGTATGTCTAACATTACACCAATAATGCGTCCGCATCCTATGCATGAATAACACGTGCAACTCACTTTTAGATAAGAAGTGTAGAATGTAATTGAACCTTTGATTACTTAATTTTAAATAATTAAGACTAAATCGATGACAAGACTGTAAATAATAGATACACGGAGAGAGGTAGAGACAATAGGGTGTCTCAATAACATAAATGGGTGTTTGTATAACTCAACCTTTAATAAATGACTGATGGTTCAAAAGACAAACGATTATCATGTGTAAATGTTAACTTTGTTGACTTCATTTAGTGTCACTAGTATTTATAAGTCAATAATTTCATATAGTTGATATATTATTTACTAAAACTACACTATAAATCGAGAGTTTGATTCCTTTTAACTTATGTATGGTATAACTTTTAAATTTAAAATCGATAAAAATATAATGGCCTTATGTTTATTTTGCCTAAACTAGCACATGGGATTTACTAACACAAGGTGGAGATGCTGTGAGCTTTGCGAACAAAGATAAGGTGATATTTATATTTAACCAAAGAAAAAACCAAAAAATATAAAATCTAAACTTGATATTTCAAAAGTGGCGATAATCGATAACAAGGCCAAAATCAGTGAAACTGATTGCTAATAAATAATTGGGTAAAATACAAATATTTTTATATTTTTCTAAAAAATATTCATCGTTTCTTTAATTGGAAAGACGTGAAACGTGAAGGCAGTGTGCAGTTAGATTGTTGCAGATTGTAAACCAAAGAGTGTAGAAGATGATTGTTTACTGTAAATCCCTACGAAATGTGAATAATCAACGATCTAACATGTGTAAATTCATCTCCTATTGACAAATTGTCCCCAAATCGAACATAATCGAGTGTAATAACAACACAAATCGAAAAATCGAAGTGAAATTTGGTGAAAGCTCGAAAAATCGATTCATAAGGCGATTGTTTATCAGATGTTCTTAAGGCATGTGGATAATGCATAATTTCCTCTCGGATCGACAAATTGTCGCAAAATTTGAACATAATCCAGTGTAATAACAAGTCAAATCGAAAAATCGAAGTGAAAATCGGTGAAAACTCGAAAAATCGATTCACAAGGCGATTGTTTATCAGATTGTTCTAAAAAACGTGAATAATCAACGATCTAACACGTATAACTTCCTCTCGAATCCACAAATCGTCCCCAAACCGAACATAATCGAGCGAAACAATAACACAAATCGAAAAACCGAAGTGAAATTTCGTGAGAGTTCGAAAAACCGATTCACAAGGCGATTGTTCATCAGATTGTTCTAACGAATGTGAACAATCAACGATCTAACACGTATAACTTCCTCTCAAATCCACAAATCGTCCCCAAACCTAACACAATCAAGCGTAACAACAACACGAATCGCAAAACCGAAGTGAAATCGAGTAACCGAAGCGTACCTGCTGATGTTGCGGTTCCGACGTATCGAGATAAGCACAAACTCTCCGATCGCCAGTAAACTTGGTGCTCGGCATCCAATCACCAACGAGCACGTTCCTCTTCTCCACCAACTCCATATCAAACATATGCGCAAACGATTTGCAATCCAACACCGCAATAACGTTCGGATTCACCACAAAAAACGGAAAACTCGGTGGAACGTTCGTACGGAACACCGTACTCTGGTTCCTCTCAATCCTCTTCCTGAAGAACGTTTCGGACCCTTGAAACCATGCGTAATCGAGCCGATCGGCTAACGGCCCTAACAACGGTAATCCGTAGCTGCCGGGGATTGTACGGACCGGCAGCGACGACGGTGGCGATGCGACGGAGGTTTTCACCGGCGGTGGTGATGAGTATGAGTAGATTTTGAAGTTGTTGTTCATTTTGGTATAGATTTGAGTAGATCTGAGTGATTTTGGGAGCTTGATGTTGTGTAATGGAGTAGAGAAAATTGTAGTTGTAGTAAGATCCATTGGTTAATTGATTGTAGTATAGTGTAGAGATGTGTTGCTTGTGCTCTTCAAATTGATTTTTAAGGCCAATGAATATCAAATCATCACGTGGATTGCTTCCTTATTTTATTTTTGTTTTTATGTAGTTTAAGTGTATTAGGATTCTTTATTTTATTTATATAATTACATTAAAAATTATTTTTTAATTAAATAATTTTTTTATATATTTTTATCATTATATTTTCTTTTTACTCCACTCATAATCACTTTTAAAAGTATTAAAAAATTTATAAAGATTCAATAATATAATTTTTTTGCTTCACTCACAAATATTTACAATCATTTTTTATAATATAGTAAATAAACTCAGACCCTATTTGAAACATAAAGGATGGAATGACTAGATCAGCCACAATTAAAATTCGGACTTGGTCAGAAGCAATGGAAAGAGTAGGTCAAAAGCAAGCGACTCGGTTAGAAGGTGAGGAAGAGAAATTAAACAGTCTGATCATTTACCCGGTTAGCAGTCAGCTCTGACTGAAGCGGATAAGCTGATATCAAACAACCCCTTACACATTTATAGAGAATTCACTGTGAATGCTCTAAGTCCTCGGAAACAGCCTTTTACGTAAAAATATGGTTGTGCACGTTAGATCGTGAACCGATTAGACAACTGTTTAAACTTTACGTAAAACGATAATTAAGTTAAACCACATGTACTTCCAATTTTATCATGTTAGTTCATATACAGTTTGAACATATTATTTTGAGATGAAAAAAATCCTCAAGCAAAATGTCAAATCATTAATGGATATTAGTGAACACGTGAAGTCATACAAAACGTTTAATTGAAGACAGAACATTGGTATATGAACTAACTCACGTTTAAAGCTCTTTTTAAGGTAGTTACGTATATGATCTAACTCACATTTAAAGCTCTATATAATTGTCTACTCTTTCTACGAAGCACGTGCCCAACTTTGCTGTCTTGCATTGCTAGTGAGGAAGATGTGATTCGGAAAGTCAATACGGACTAAAAGGAGTTTTGTAAGAAAAAGGCTTTCTATTGGAAGATCCGACTTCGAGATGAGAAGTTCGGTCTTATGTAAAAGGAATGACAAGTTTGGGATGGATTGATGTGACGACAAGTGTTGGAAGAATAACAACAACAAGCGGATTTGGAGTTCATTTCAAAGGATAACAGACATATTCTGGTACGACGTTAGAAGTTGTTCTACAATGAAATCGGGAAAACACGTCGGGATGTCAATACCTGTATGAGATGTTAATTTTATCGAATCATACCATCATGTATTTTTTTTAATTAATAAAAGTTTATTTTATTTGTGTATTTTATGTTATTTTAATTAGAGTGTATTGTCTTTTTCCTTACTGTGATTTGGTCATATTTGTCATTTTCATCCAAAAAAGTTTTTTCTTACATTTGGCTCCGAAAGGTTTAAAAAAATTGTCATTTTAATACAAAAACATGAATTTCGTTAAAGAAATTTTATCAGCAACACGTAAACATAAATTATGATTTTGTTTTTATATGAAAATTTACATAATTACCCTTTTAACGATGAATATTTAACATTTAAAAACGATAAATATTTAACATTTTAAAATGATGCAGCTAAAATTTTATGATGAAAATGATAACTTTTTTCAAATCATGGGGAGCCAAATCAATTCTTCAATTTCTTTCGAAAGCATATGATTAATCATGTGCTTCTCACGTTCTGTGAAATATCCAAAAATATATTTCGGGAATCAGCTTAACCTCTCTCAAATATGAATCTATCTGATTCAGAAGGGAATAACTTGTATCAGTATCTCAATTTCAATTCAAACATAAGTTTCACATAAATGGAAGAAAAAAGTATTTTTGGATGAAAATGGAAAATGTAACCAAATCACATGGAGAAAAGTGACAATTCACTTTTTTTTAATTATAATTTATGAAATACAAACACAATTTAAAAATATAAATTAATTTGATAAAATTGAGGAAACGGGAAAAAACTCGCACAAACGACACCCTACAAAATTGAAAAACCCCGAGGATAAAAACCTAGTTTGTCACCGGGGAAAACTATGAAAATGGGACGACTTCCTCTCTTCTAAATGATATGTTGAGTGTAATAGCGTTATGAAATTTATAGTCCCTTGTGGAACATGAGAAGACTCCCCACAAGTATGTCAAAGTCGGTGCTAACGTTGCAATATACGATCATTATATGGTAAACTCAAGTCCCGAATAGATACAAAAACAAGAGCATTTTGCTAACTCCTAATGATCTAACTTACTCAATACTTAGTTAGAATGCATACATAACCCCAAACCTTGGCTATGTATTTATAGGTTAAAAACTAAACCTATTTGAACATAATTAGGATTGCTAACTTTAGGATATTAACAACTTGTCAGAGTCCTACTTGAACAATACTAATTACTAAATAATAGATATTAGTTTTACTTGACCGACTTGTTAACTTGAATCCCTCAACTTCACCAGTTTGTAAATCAGGTTAGAAATTAACGACAACATAAACCCCCGGGAAACCCAACCATATCATCATACCAACAATAATAACCATCCAAGCTACTATCAAAGGAGGAGCTCCTTTCTGATCTATCAGGTAATGATTCTCTGCATGCCACTAGACTCGATACAATAAACACTTTGGACATTGTTTTATAATGAACACTTGTGCATATCACGAAATCTCGTATCAGAATGTTCTATTACAATTTCAAGGTTTTATAACTTGATGGGAAACTTCGTTCTTATGGATTCTTTTGAGCCATACTGGTTTCATAATTCCATTTTATAAAAAGCACGTCAACTCAGCCGTTCATATCCAACAATGAAAAATGAAGTAGCGTTAGAGGATAAATGAATGTTTTTTAAAGATGAGTGCAAATCTGATGTGACAACTGACGTGACATGTCTATAAACATTTGAATGGTTTAGCTTTGTAAATGCTCCCACTTAAAGAAATCATTTTTAAAGTGTGCTTTGACATCTTACTATGCATAAGACATCAATTTTAAAGTGTGTTTTCAGTCTTAAAGGATATTAATGTTCATGCTTTGTATTGATTTTTATCTTTTATTTGTTTTTATTTTAGCAAGATCTTCACCACTGTTGTTACTGGCGGGGATATGATGTAGACTCATCAACAATAGAGAAAAAAAAAATGGGGCATCAAACTTACAAACAACAATCCTTCTTACCAAATCTAGCTAAAAAACCCATAAATACCCGTTAAGATATCTACAAAATTGAAAAACTCTTGAATATAAAACACCACAATAAATAAATATGTTAAAAGACATCCACAAATAAGAACATATTCACAACAAGAGACGAAGACATTCACGCATGCAATAATATCCTCATGTGAAAAAGTTCGCTAAAAATCCACTTCCCTATACTATAAACATGTCATACTAACTTAAGATACATCTCATCATAATACTCGTTTTTGGATATTAAATCACAATAATAAACCATTTTTGTTCCTTATCGTACTTACAAGTTACATCATTACAAATGAAAGCCATAAGATCAATGACTTTGGGGCTGTTTGGCAACTTCTGAATGATTAAGTGCTGAACCAATAAGAGGTCTGAATCATTAAGTGCTGAATCATTAAGAGGTCTGAACCATTAAGAGCTAGTATATAATTTAACTATTCAAAGACAAATGTCTGACCAATTTAGATAATATGTCTTAACCATTCAACATTAGACCTCTTAACCATTCAGCATCAGTATGATGCTTAACCATTCAGAGGTAAATCTCTTAACCATTCAGACATGTGCTCGCAAAACAAACAGTCTGAACCATTAAGTGCTGAACCATTCAGACATCTGAACCATTAAGAGGCTGATTAAGAGGCTGCCAAACAGCCCCTTTGTCACTTTACAAAGGATATAAATGACATTTCACAAAACAATAATATTTATACAATTGAGTTTGTTGAAGCTCATGAAAACCAGCTCTAGAGTACATTACAAATTGTATGGACAAAAGCACCCGAGTGTTTTACATCATTCACCCAACGCCAGCACGAATAGTCCTACTCGGATGCTTTCATCATTAATGCCACTATGAACCCTAACATGGCCCCTGCAATCACCTGTACCAAATCAAACTAGTTCGTTAAAAATATTTATCCGCCTATTGTGTTTTGACATGAGGATCATATGTTATGAGAATGAATGTTTAGGATTGTTTATCCAAACTGTTAATCTGATTATTTGCGAGTAAAACAAGTGGTTTTAAATGAAGCTGTTTATTCCAAACTGTGTGTTTCAAAATGCTAATAATAGTTAATAATCATCAAATATACAAAGTTTGCAGGCTATCCCAAACACATCTTAAAGAGCCTTTTAGCCATTTAGAAACTGTTCACTATCTTACAATACCATTGCATAGAAAATATTTAATAAAGAACACTAGTTAAAAACTTAAAACTTGTCAAGATCCACCTTATAATTAAATAAGAAAACCTAGCCATTTCTGAATTCTGAATGTGTTATACCTCTGTGTCGTATCAGAACAATTTCATGCGAATACCCATGAGATACACATATCTACTTTTACTCGCCTAACTAAATATTTTATTCTACAAGCGAATAATAATGCATACACGAGTCTATACGTGAATAACAATACATACGCGATATGGTGTCACGTATCACATTAGTTTAAGTCACTATTGATGGGAAAAAGTGACTAAAAGTAGATATGCGACTCTCATTCGTGTTTTCATGGCTAAACGAGTGATTTGTTTCTCACGTGACTATATGAGTATATCACACCCAAGAAAATGATTATTTTCGTGCTTTTCTCTAAAAAATCATGCTATTGACACCTGCTTTAAAATAAACCATAAAAGTAATACTAATAAGTTGAGTATTTAATAATTTCCCAATAATTATTTTACACTCGTTAAAATATTAATTTTTCTCCTTTACCATTTATCTTCATTCTCCTTTTGTAAACCATTGTTGATTATAGCTAGATGTGGCAAGTTAGGAGGCCTATTTATTTATGAATGGGTCAAATTTGCATCTGTTTTATCTCTTAAGGGTAATACTTAATAGTGAAATTTATCCCTTGAGGGTAACAGTGAAAAAATAGGCAGTTGGGTCAAAATTCACCCAAAGTGTAAGCTTAATGCATAGAACATCCTATAACAATTCATATTAAAATTTAGAGTATTATTGAGAGAATATAGTTCTTGTCATAATATTTAACACACTATATTCAGATGAAAGAGAGACCTGTAATGGAGTATGCCCAAGAGAATCACGTAGAGGTCTCGATGTGGATAACGGGTGCTCCGGAGGAAACTCGCAAACAATCTGGTTCAACAACTGCACAAGTGTAACACAAGTTGACATGAGGATTTACACAACGGAAAGGGAAACGGTATTGATGTAAGGGCAAAATGGTCACTTTTTCCTATAGACCACCAAATTATATGATTTTGATCATTTTGCTCTTACAACATGAGAAGGCAAAAAAAGAGTTAAATTGATGTAATGTCAAAACGGTCATATTTAAGTTTTTGATGGTGTACGTAGTTAAAAAGGCAGTGCACAAATCAATATTAATAATAGACCGGTTACATATAATTAACTTCACAGAAGTGACAGGGTGTTTCATCTTTTACTTGAGGTACTTATATTAGTACTATAATAATGGAACTATGTGATCCTAGTTAAACCCTTGAAGACTCGCAGTATTTGAAGGCTAATGTCCTTCATATAATTCTCAAAGACGCTAATTCCCATCAAGGGGAAAGGCCAATAGTCACAAATCTTAGCAAGAGACAGCTGATAATCTTGAAAGAATAATGCTTTGAAGTTTAAACCTCTCAATTATGTAACTACCAGTACCGCATTAATATTCTGTTAAACCACCATGATTAAAAACATGAACACAACCAGCTAATAATTCACTACTTAAATGATACCAATCATATTATCATCCAGGAATATAATCAAATGGTAGTTGGATTAGGATACCAATAAAATATAAGATTTGTAATTCCCAGAAACAATAATGCAAATATTATGTAAAAGTATCTTACTTCAGCCTGTCGACCAGCATGGAGTCTGACTCCAGATGCATCATACATAACCTGCATTATTTCAATAAATAATTAACAAGGCCTTGTTGAAAAGAAAACACATTAATAAGTATTCAATGGATCTAACCATTTCATGACTTAACACAAATATAATCACATTAGCAAAGTTGTTTGTGTAGGCAAAAAATAATGTTTAGAGATCACATACAATAAAAGCCATAACAACAGCAATTGCAAATGATGATGAGTCAACCCCATCATGTAGACCAATGGAGACTGCAAGTGCTACAACAGTTGAAGAATGAGACGATGGCATTCCACCTGAACCTACAATCTTTTTAGGATCCCATCTTTTTTCTTTATACCTGAGCTTCAAAGGGTGACATATGTAGAAGTTAGAGACGATACTCACAACTCTTTCAAAGTTTTTTTTCACAATTTGAGAAACCAAAATTAGCAAAGCAAAAGATAACATAGTGAAAAGGTCAAGATTTGCAGTTCAGAGGGACCAAATGCCAAAAATTAAGGTCTATGAATACAAAAACAATTAGAGTTCAAGCCGTGAGTAACAGTCTCCTACACTAAGTATAGAGTCAGGCTGCGTACATCAGATCGTAAAGAGATACAGCCCCTCCCTGGACCCTTTACAAAGCAAGAGCTAAGTGAAACACATGGTACACACTTTAATACAGAATCAGTAACACTTTTTTAAAGGTATTTGTGTTAGCATGATTCTAAATAGGCAATTTGTGGATCAAACAACAGTTATGCTTGAGATCAATTGCATATTAGGAACTGCAACCTAATTTGAACAACATCAACTCAAAATTTGACCTAAAACTCAAAAATCCAACTCCAAATCACAAATCAAATGCTACAAACTCCGAATAACCTATTACGATCTAAAATCACCAGCAGATAACCATCAACAACAATTCAAAAACGTTAATCCGAAGAATCAAACACGTAATCAACTCATCGATTTCAACCTCCGCAACTACGATCTAAACTTCTACAATCAGACAACAATCAAGTATCAAACTGACCATGTGGTGATGACCTTGAGGAATTGAGCAATTGCAAACGCAAGGAACGCTGATAACAACGGCACACTGTACGGAAGCACCTGAGCCGAAGACGACGGTGTCGCCGCCGTCTCCGCCGCCTTACTAGCACGATACGCCGCATCGGCGATGGTGATCACCTCCTCCATCGACTTTCACAGATCGATTCAAACTCAAAAGTCAAAATCGTACAAAACCTTCACGATTCAATTCGTAAAACTAACGAATTGATTCAAATTTGAAGTAGTTTGAATATTGTTGAGGTGACCGTACGGCGGCGTTGACGGTGGGAGCCACCGGTCAAACGATGTGTTTTGGTCAACAAGACGGCCGTCTACGGTGGTGTAACTTCGTGTTAGCTGGTGGTTTATTTAGATCGAATGGGTACAAGTTTTGATGCGGTGTGTACAAGTGGTGATGGGTAACGTACAAAAATGACAACGAAGAGTTGAATGGTGGAATTTGATTGGTGGAAGGTTGTTTTGTCTGTGTATCTAGAAGGTTCTATGTGTGTCGACCTGGTCCATGCTGTTCAATTATAGGATTTTAATTGAGGTTACATATTTGTTTTTCAATCAGGGTCGCACGTATAACTTTTAAGGAAACTCATAACTAGGAGAATTCACTGGCTCAAACATAAGCATTTTTGTTCGGAGTAAAATCAAAACTTATGATCTTTTATTCTTAATTTGTCTTGGGTATTTTACTTTAACAACATGAGCTAAGGATCAATGATGGTTCATGGTGGTAAGTGGTTAAGTGCACTTTTTTTGGGTGTTAGGGGCACGATCTAAACCGTTCCAACTACAGAACTACTCAACTTAAGTCGATGAATAAGTAATTGTTATCTTAAATTTATCCAAAACTATCCAAATTGATAGATGCACAACCCACACTATCTAAATCATTTTTACCCAAATTCACAACAACCAAAATGAAAAACTTGTCTTAAAAAATCTATGTGTTCGTTTAAAAGATATTGAATTTGGATTAAAAATTTTGTATTTTTAAAAATTTATGTTAATCAATCAATGTATTTAAATTAGTAAGAGATAAATTAATGGTGGTTATGCTTGTGTGTTGCAATTGCAATGACCGATTTAAATGGATTTTATATAAAAATGTAAAAAGAATATCAATGTTACATTTGTATATTCATACTCATGTTTGTGGCGAAACTATATGATGTGTTCTTACCAGTTCAGAAAAGAAACCAAGAAGGAATTAATGCAAACCAATGAAATTGGTCTTGAAAAATAGGACCATGATTCCCTCGAAATCAGTGAAAATGAAAAAGATCGATGAAGCTGATGAAATTAAAGCGAGTATATATGCCCTATTTTTTTAACAACAGTTTGCGGTTTGAACCCTATTTATTTATTTCGATTCTTGATTGATTATAACTAAGAAAAATAATACCTCAATAGCGTTGTGGCTCATTTTCAATCAAACTAGAACTAAAACAAACCATTTTTTTCACAACTAAGAAGTTATTAAAACAAACTCTAGATCAGCCAAAAATACTTTCAACATTTATATACATTAAAGGCCTCATTTCTATTATTCATACTACAATTTCGGCATTAAAACCTGAATTCCATCTTAGGGACACGATCTTTCGTCTGTAACACATAGCAATGTTCGCGTTGACTCGCTTCGTTGACTTCGAGCTGGTGTGTTTGTTTTTGATGAACGCTTTGTGGCAACCAGAGTGGGTTCTTTTGGCCACTCCTCATCACTAAGTCCATCGTCACTCCCGTCCCAGTGGTTTTCATTATTAAACACCGGGTGAGCGTATGCTTTTTCTAAATAGTGTTTCACATTTAAACATGGCTCGCGTGTCCGTTCTAGTGTGTCTTTCATCATAGCCTCCTGTAAAGGTAAAGAACATGGGTTATAAACAATAGCAGGTTAAACACATCCAGAATCATTACATCTGTAAGTAAAAGTATGACTCACCTGTAAAGGGAACCTTACAAAAGCAGGTTCAAACCGGCCCTTGCAGAACCTATGAAACCAAATGGTCAAAATGGGAAGTACAATAAGCAGTGGAGTTGATTGAGCAGCTTCTTTTGTGCTAAGCAAACCCATCAAAAGTAACTGTGAAACAATCAGTGCAGTTACGATTCGCCCATGAACATCGGGCCAAAAAGCTCCTGCACTCTCATATTGCTGATTATACACATTTATAATCTACATCCAAAAGGAGAAAAAAGAAGATAACAGTTAGTATTTAAACATCTAAACAAAACATCATATGCAGAAATAGAAGGGGCGGTTCAAATAAATTGACTGATTTCTGATCATGAAACATAACAAATGGGTCAAAAGTGGCCGAAATGCTTATAATATCCTAAAACGGTATATTCGAAAAATAAGATTGTTATTATAGCAACAATATGTATTTTGTAAGTTTATGTCACACTACTTATCTATAAAGAAAAGTTTTGGCAAAAAGTGTTTTGGATCAACCACCATTTCAAACTACCCATATTACCAACCTGTTAAGAAGTGTATGCATAAAGAAAAACATTATTAGTGAAAAAATAACACAATGAATATGTATAAAAAGCAAAACTGGACAAAAAAAATTCAGTTTCTAGTTCAAACCATGCCATATATTACCTATTTGACTACTTGACCCAAATCCTTTTTGACCAAAAGAACCAAACTTATGAAGATTTTGTTACCTGATGACGGTATACGAGGTAAGCCAATCCAAAGAACACAACTATAAAAGGGAGCAGAATCGGGGTGACGACAGCATAAACAAGACCAAGTAAGAAGTACAGCTGGATTTGTGGTTCACCCGTGTTAAAAGACAAACTCCCAGGATTCATTGCTTCTTCTCTGTCTTTTTCGGTCTTTACTAAAAAGAAATTCTTTAAGTGATAAAATATTAATGGTTTCAACCTCAATATCTCTCCTGCAACCCCAGCCCATCCATCTACCATGATATAGGTTATAAAGAAGGTTGCTTTCATAGGTATAGATGCTCCAATTGTCACTGGGATTCTGTAGATACATGAGAAATTGAAGAATTGATCATAAAAAAGATGCACAATAATGTATAGGATAATGTAAGACTTGGTGATTTAGCATTAAAACAGAATTGCTAAACATTTCTACAGTCTTTCAAATTAGCACGAAGTGGTTCACCAAACATGCATATCGTACGGCATCATTTAGTTAATCTGTGCAATGATTGTTGATGGTTTTTTTGAACTCTATCAAGATATGCTTTTTCTAGGGGTGAAAAGATCATCAAATCTGACAGGCTAGGTAACAGGATAAAATAAAAAGGGAGCACCATTGAAAATAGAGGGTTGTTTAGGAGCAGAATGTCAGGCAAGATGCGTAGCTTATAGTGCGGGTTAGGGCGTTAGGCAGACATAACATTTACTTAATCAAGTTACGATAAAACATAGCCCAAATCACCAATTTTATTACAATGATACTCAAATATTTATAATAAAGAAGTTTATTAAGTAAATTCGTTTAGCATAAGCAATTTGGTTAACAAAACATAACCCACATCAACAAAAGAATATGTACAATGGTCAAATTTGTAACATCTGGCTTTCTCTGTCAAAATTGTCATGTTTTACTTATAAAATCTTGCAGACTCACATTTTTTTTATATATAACAGGATTGAGATACAATATCTTATAGAGTGGATTATTGTAGATTCAGATAAAATATCAGTTTAATGGTCTAAATATTAAACTTCTACATGAGAAACTTCAAAATAACAGAAAATATAGCAACTCTCTAGGAACGTTGCAGAAAGCAGAGCCATTTTGATACAATTAGTATGAGCAGAGGAAAAACTTACGTGTTTGCAGACTGGTGGATGAAGTTATTTAGCTGTTGAAATGCAGTCCCAGTAATTATGCTTCCAAGAAAAACATTAATAAACTGGAAAATATAATATCTTGTTGCGGATCTCCTCTCTAAAGTAGATATTGAGGTAAATCCTTCAAATTTAGACATCATCATTAAGATTGAAGGTAGAATGATAAGAAAAATCTTCAAAGCAATTCCTGGAAGAACACCTTGAATAAAAGATTTTACAAATTCCCTGCAGGAAAACAGTAAGTTAAAAACTATAGGAGGCGTTCGGATTTGCAAGCCCACCATTATTATCTAGTAATAATAGATTTTGCTTCTAACTATCTAATTATTAAAGCCACAAACAAAACTAATAATCTAAAGGTAAAAAGTTACTTATTTATCCTTTCATCTAAAAATAATTTGGAAGACTTTTAACACCTATTTACAAAGGATTTTTTCATCTTGTTAACACTAACCCTTAGAAAGACTATCTTTAGAACTAACTATTTTATTTGTATCTTTTTTTAATCTAAATTTCAAGGGTGGCATCTGGTGCAATTGGTAATGTTGTTGCTGTGGAACCTTGAGATAATGTGTTCAAGCCATGAGAAAACAGTCTCCTACACAAAGTGTAGGTTAAGGCTACGTACATCAAATCGCGAGTGATCTGCCCATCCACGTCGTGTGCAAAGCAGGAGCAAAGTCAAGCACCAGGTATGCCATTTTAATACAAGTTTCATGCATAATCACTAGCCAATAGCCACCTTCTATTTTCTCTAAGGCATAATCATTTTTCACTTCTTTCGTTGATTGTGTATGTGAGAAAATATGGGGTGGCTAGTGATGATTAGTAGCTATGTCTATTTTTCGGAAAATAAAAACAAATAAGGTAGTCTTTTATGATGACCCTAAGGGTTATTGTTAGCATTTCCCTTCAACAAAACCTATCTCTCTCTCTCACATACACACACAAACATTTTATCATCATCAACTAATTCCTTTAAAATCAGAATTTGCAAGTCACTACCCCTTTTATTGCAACTGATTATCTAATCCTTAATCATTCAAAGTCAAATAACCACTTTGAAAAAACGCTTCCTAAAACCTCACAGTCCATACAAAAAGAAGACTGAATATAATTTCAAAATATTGGAATCTAAGGAATCAACATAGCATAAATTAATCGTAAATCAAGAAAATAACTTACACATCCAGAATACCCTTCATGAAAGGAGCTGCTTTCACTATCCCATCAATGTTTGCAAGTGACTGTACAAATGCTATTGGGATCATGAAGAAGAATGTAAGGAAGAAAAAAGCAACTGCAACTATAAGTCTTCTGATTGTGAGGGAAACAAATGGAATTGCAAGATTATCCCAGTAAACATCACGAGGTTCTGGCGCCCACTCGGTTAACCAAATAGTTGGGTTTCTTGACTGTTCTGTTTGTGCACAAACAGCAGCCCCCCAACGTGTTTTAAAAGAAACAAATGCAGCTGGCATGACATATTTTGAGCTTGTTGTAATCTTTTCCCTCTCTTTACATATCTAGCAATCAATAAACTAAAAGAATTAGAATAACAAAACTCACAAGCAACATACACTCTAAAACAATTATATGTATGATTTCTTCATTTTACTTTATTCACAATTTATGACACATCATAGGTGTACAAAAAAAAGTTCACACACTATAATCTATAAGCATGTAGAAATATAAAAAATAAAAGGTTTGTGGTTATAAATATCAGAGGTGGTAAATGGGTGGGTTGGGTAATGGGTCAAAACATGTTGCTTCTAATGTGTATCAAAACAGGTTCGGTTTACCCATTGTGATTTTTGATCTATTTTGTCCAACATTTATGAATATTAATGATTACAATTTGCAGTACTAATCTAATGCTTTAACATAAAGAGATTTACAAAGTGTATGCATTGAAAATACACTTTCAACTCAAGTGACCCATTTGAAATAAAACAGAACCGCGATTAACCTACTCATAGGTAAATGGGTAAGAATTTCCACCTCCGATAAATACATAGAGATAACATCAACAAAACTACAACAAAGTTCACAACTTATGGCATGGAGATTATAAAAAAGACTGCATAAAATTGTGGATATCTCATAAAAGCTTATACGGAATGTTAAACAATTTCTCCTCACTTTGTTTATGGAGATTTAAGCAACTTGTTTTGAGAATGAAGTTTTAACCAATATCTCCATATTTCAAGTCTTCCGACAAGTGGAACTGTGGAAGTGTGTATTTCCACAGTTCTACACAGTTTTAAGTGTTTTAATGTGCCAAAAAAAGTGTAGAATTAATACAATTTTATAGCGATATAGAGCATTTGCTTTCATTACTTACTTCTTTTGATAGTTTCTCAATCTCCGATTCATAATAATCAATAGCATCCACACGTTTCCCACACAGGCCAAGATATCCAGTCTGTTCCGTCGAGAGAGAAAATATGAAACGTTTATATCTAAAACACATTTATATGGACCTAAAATGAGAAAGAAGCAATACCTTCATTGTTGGTCTTTTTGACTGATTATTTCTGTTATATTTTAGTTGATAATAATCAAGCCAATTCTGCTTTGTTTTCTTCTTATCTACCAGCTTTGATAGTGAATTTGCATTGTAAACAACCTGCAATGAAAATTTATCTATAAGAAATGGAATAATAACACATTAATAAAAACATTAATACAATAACTAGTGACAGAACCTGATGAGATAAATAATGATCTGGATGGTTGACCAGAAAAAAGTGCTCCACAAGTTCATTGACCGTCTCATCGGGGTCCGGTGGTACATTTCTCACAAGCACCTAAAAAATTTAGCTTCAACATTAATTTATAATCGTAAAATCATAAAACCTCCAAAATGAAAAAAAACCTACGTGTATACAACTTCGTATGTAATTTTTTTTTGTTTTATTAGAAGCAAAGACACATAATCTTACAGTAAACTGATCAGGCCGCCGTTGTTCTGATGCAATAAAATGCAACCTCATTGATGCAATTATTTCATACTCTCTTTTTAAAATATAGCATGTCCAAAAGGTAAATGTGTAAGCCATGACTATATGAGTCCAGAACCTGCAAACAATGTTTACAGTTAGGGTTTACAACCAAAAGATGTTCCAACCAAAAGAAGACAAACTCTACTATTAAATCTTAAATTAAGGGGGGTGTTTGGGATTGTTAATTTTAACAGCTTATGCTTATAAGCAGCAACGGATAACCAGCTTATTGAAAACACTTTATTTCATTTTGAGGGTGAACTTACATCTTGAATATACCACAAAAAATTAGATAAAGTAAGCAATGTAAAATTGTTACTGTGAGCAACCTATTTTCATCTCAAATTAAGCATATAATCACACCTTTTTACTTCATCCAAACACTAAAAAGTGGCTGTCTGTTTACAGAAAAGCAATAAGCAGATAAGCTGTTTTTATAAGGATTTGGTAAGTACCTATTTGATCCGGTGGGAATGTTGGATATAGAAAGTTTATCTATGTCACTGTATGTTAATTTAGATTGCTCCAAAGTCCGATTAGTCCAATTCACTGGCACCATGACTGTGAAAGCAAGGCATGCAATTGGAACAAATATTTTGAGTCTGTTACAAAAGAAGAATAAAAAACATATTATGGAACAAAACATCATTATGCCTGAAAATAAGCTTTTAATAAAAAAAAATTCCATGAAGATCCCTGTAGAGCTATACAATTTCTAAAACAAAGACCAAATGGTGAATCCAAAGGGGTGTTTGGATGTGAGCTTTAAAAGTAATCATTGCAAGTTAAAGACTCAAAAACAAACATCAAGTAGTTTAACATTTATCACAACAGTCCTTTTCATTTGGGCAAATCATTTCTCCAAATCTGATTATTAGCCCTATACTAGACTGAAAAGTACATCTAAACCCCCTTTAAAGTCAGTGAAACCAAAATTGCATCTGGTGAAATTGTTAAACATTAAGATAACATAAGACAAAACATAAGGAATATGAAGATCATCACAAACCCTGTCAAGTAAATTCTCAAGTAAACAACAGAGTCCAATCCAGCATGATCAATAAGCTCAGGCTCTGGCATGTGCAGTGCAGCAGGCATCCAATTCAGAAACCTCAAGTATGACCTAAAATCCAAGTTTACAAACTTTTGCACAAATGCACCTGATTGAAGGGGGTCGTTCCTTAACCCCTTCAAATACCATTTTGGAAAATAAACCCTATCATTTAGAGGCTGAATCCGAAGTATAGCAAATGCTACCAAAAATGCAAATGCAGTAAGGATATTCAAGGCTGCTGCAAGCCCTATCTCAGAACTTGAAGCCATAGATTTGCTTCGACAAAACGTCTACACCTGCAGAAGATTGATTTCATTAGAACACATTACATCAAAATCCGATTTAATACCTAGTATAATAATATAATATACGACAACAACAGCTATATTCTTATTACCAGTGAAAATGTAAAAGAATCAACATATTCTATCTACACAGAAGCACTGTAGTTCTAATCAGTAAATTGAGCACCTTCAGTTGACTCGGTTGGACAATCAAACGAATCCAGATCAAACAAACTTACATCCACGACTAATGATAATCAAACACAAATATTGAGAAAAAATTGCAGATACATACTAATTAGTCGGCAAAAACTGGCGAAAATTGTACTCCAATCAGTGCTCAATATACATAAAAACATATTACATCGAAATCAAATTTAACCTATACTAATAAGTAATAACATAAACAACAGCTATATTATTCTCAAAAACGTATCATCATTTGCCTCTACCAATCAATTACGCTAAGTGAACATTCAACATAATCTACCAACAGAAACGTGGTGGTTCTATTCACTAAATCGGGGACTCTCAGTTGACTCGATCGGACAATCAAACGAATCGAAATCAAACAAATTCACATCGATGATTAACGATAATCAAACACAAAAATTGGGGAAAATCGTGGATACGTACAGATTAGCTTCAGAATCGGCGAATTTCGTACTTTGTACTCCGATCAGTACATGAAAAAAAAACCCTTGAGATGGCGGAAAACTGGAGGTTTTTAGTTCGATTTGAGGCTGTTGAAGCAGATGAAGAGTGTACGGAGAGTGTTGTTGAGCCGTTGTAGAGAGATGAGATTCAAAGGAGTGATTATTGTAGTGTTGTGAGGAGTGTGGGGTTTGATGAAGACGGTGGTGGTTTTGAAACTTGTAAAGGCGTTGTGGGCATTGGATCGTGGTAACGGCTATATTTTAATATGGACTCTTGTGTGAGGTGTCTTTTGACTTGGATTCTTGTATTATTAAAAAAAAAATCAAATGTCGCTAAAAAATATCTTAGTGGTTAATAGGTGTGGTGTAAAAAAATAACAAATTAACAGTTCGAGTGGTAAGATGTTTTGATGTTAAATGAAGGGTTCTAATATAAAGACACCCGTCCAGATAAATCGACATCTCCTTATACATCACGTATGGGTTCATACGCGGCGTATAGGGTTGAATACACTGAAAACGAGGAAAATTCAGGGGGCTGTCAGAGAGCTATACACCTCATATAGGCCTATACGACCCCCCATATACGACACATATAGGGCTATACGACGCGTATAGCAAATTTCGACACTGACTATGAGGAAAAATTCGGGAGGCTGTCAAAGGGGTTATACTCCCCCGTATAGAGCTATACAACCCCCCTATACGACGCGTATGGGGCTCTACGGCCTGTATAGAAATTTTGGGGTGTTGATTTAAAATATTTGGATGTTTAAATAACCAAGCCCTAAATAAATAGTTAGTACTTTAAATCTTGAATCGGTAGTTAGTGGAGTAAATTAGGAGTTGTTTTATTAAATAAACAAAAAAGTGTCGCGTATGAAAAAAAAAGTAAGACAGCAGCTTGTGGTTATATATTTTAGAAAAAAACTAAAACTTATTGTTTAAAAAAGCATTAATAGCATATTTACCGACCAAAGTGATTTTTATAAAGATGTTAAAATTATATATCTTCAAGCTGATGAAAGTTTTAGTTTTACGATAGACAAAAACATATCTTAAAGCATTCACAGCAGGTTCCTCTATTATGATTAGCATAATCCTAATAATATAATCATTTTAGATGTACATTCGATTTTGTTAAATACGATATGATATGTATTTAAATAAATGATTAAAATGATAAAAGTTAATTTATGAATTATGTTAACAGATATGTTAAATTTTTTAATATAAACACCATCACTACTTTTAACAACATGCAAACGCTCATTTAGACTCACGTTTAAGGCCATTAAACTAAGGGCATGTTTGGGATTTCTTATTAAACACTAACTTTTGACTTATTAATTTTTAAGAGGTTAATAAGTCAAAACAGATGTTTACCAAACCCAAAAATGTTTTTCAAACTAACATTTTATTTAGGTGTTAGTCATTATATCCTAGATATTCTAAGAGTTGTTAAAAAATCATTTTTAAATATCATTTGAACTAAAGGGTTCTAATTTAAGACACTCACTATTATAAATTGTCACCCTCTATACGCGGCGTTTATAAGACCCCCTGTAAGACCCATACGACGTGTATAGCAAAACTCACCATTGAATACGAGGAAAATTCAAAAGCCGGTTGTTGTTAGGGCCAGATCGGACCGGCTAGGTGACCGGTTACTGGTTCACTATGGATCGTTTTTGGCTGGTCAAACCGGTCGGTTCGTCCTGAACCAGTGGTCGGACCAGGAAACCGGACCGGTTGGATTATAATAGGTAAAAACGGGATGTTGGACCATAAATTAATGTGTTGAATATACAAATATAGTTAAGTTTTATATAACTATAAAATACGTATATAAATCATATATAAATTACTTATATTTAATTATATATATAACTATATATATAATATACTATATATATAATTATGATGTCATTCGGTTCTTAAATCCAGTCCGACCACCAAACTAGTAAGCTTCCGGTTCGACTTCCGATCCGGTTCTGAAAACATTGGCTATATGAACCCTCGCCCCCTTACAACAGATATAAGGCTATGCAACCCGTATAAAGTTTTGAATGTGTTGATGTATAATTGAGGTAGTATCCTATTAGCCGGACCCTTTCTTTATGGTTTAAGGTTTAATTACATAAAAAGAAGATATACGTTCACACAAAACCAAATTGATCTCTGCACTCACTTAGTTATCATTTATTTTTATATTAATGTATTTATTTATTAGAATAAATATCAAAATAATATTTTTTTAATGAATGAATAGTGTTCTTCCATTTTTAAGTAAACGTTCAGGAACATCCAAAGGAATGTCTCTTAACTTCCAACAAAATGTTAGATGTTTTAAGTCAGTGCTCGCTATTACAAAAACAGAGATTTGCAGTGTATGTGAAATAGCCTCCATATGTACATAAACTCTGTATACATCCACTATAACTATTTTCCATATATGCTCCCAACGACATGAGGTCACGAGCCTATGTTGTGTCTAAAAACAATGTGTTGGGGTCGTATGGACCCACCACACCGTTCGTCAAAAGACGCATGGCTGCACCGCGAGTAAACTTCCTTGCAAACAAGTAACATGGTGTGCTGCTGGATTTAGTACCCTGACTGCACCATTCGGTCCGGTTCTCAGACTTGAAATAAACATGGTCAATATCCTGCACCATTCATCATTTTTGTACACATTTTGATAGGGGAGTTAGAGATATACACTTTCAGAAACAAAAAGTGATTCATACATATAACCAAGTGTCCAAGTGTGACATAACAATTTTACCTTCACAGCATAACACAAGAATAGATTATGATGTAAGATTGTAAGGGTTAAATTGTCAAAATCTTTCTTATTGGTGGGTGCATATGGATTTTTATTGTGTGCAAATCACCTCATATAAACAACGGGTAAGCACAAATCTTATTCTTTTCTCGACTAAAACTTGAAGGAGACCGGTAAGTTTTTGGCCAATTAAAACCGCTCGGTTTTAATTTTTAACGCTTGGTTTTCCACTTTTCCGTTATTGTTCTTTTATTGGTTTTATGGGGAGAATTGAGCCCAACAATTATTATATCACAAATAGTCCCTTGATAATAACATACATTATTTTTTCTCTCATGAATAGTGTTTAAAAAGTTAAAGGACTTTTCTGAGAATAAAAAAAGTATGTTAGTTTTTTTGTGAATTTTTTTTTGAGGGAATTCCATGAGAAAAAACAAAATGTGTATTGGTTTTTTATGATATTTGCCTGAAATTCAATATTTAATCAACCGGAGTAATACGTAAGAAATATCAACAATGTAATTTTCACTGTAAATATTGGTTAAATAATCAAATATTTATTGAACTAATAAGCTAAACGACTTAGGTTTTAGCGTATTTTTTTAAGTATGTTTGATTTGGTTTTTCCTTAGGTTTTAAACATAAAACTAGTTTGGTTCGGGTTATTCCTTTAGTGTTAGAGGATCAAACCAAACCAAACCAAAAAATCCGGCTTCTTTTTTTCTTTTCAAAATTCAAAACCAGACAGACGGTTTTCAAAATAGTTTAGTTCGGTCTTTTTCCTCAATTTTAACTCATAAAACCAAACCTAGCCAGCAAAACTAAACAAGCGGTTTCAAAATGTGATCATTTTTTGGGTTCCTATGTTTCAGGTTTCGAATTTTCTGCACTCCTACATGAATTTAAATAAAATATAAAAATGATGAAGCAAATGAATAACTTGAAAAAATTACTTACCTTAATATCTTGAATGTTTTTCTGGCTAGCACTTGCATAACTAAATGTTACAGGGTGCCACGCTTGTGTGTTCATCGTCTCGGTAGACTGGTTCCATAAAGAATAGGTCAATGTTCTTCTCATCAATTCATCTTCAAATCCCCGCATCTTATCATTAAAAAACATAGCAACAGAAATATTTGTTAGGTTTTTTAACAGGTGTTTGAATGTCTATTTTAAAGTGAAAATGTGATATTGAATAATCATAATCGCATAATGAGTTGTGAATTTGTGATAAAATGGTTTGAATAAGATAGTGTTTAAATGTGTTTCTATTGTTTGAAGTTGTGAAATCAAATGCTTTAAGTGTACTGAATATTCATGGAGCTAATATATAGAAAGTCCAAAAAACGTATATATGAAAAATGATCTGATATATTGACAACGATTGAACAAATGGATATATAATATTGCTAAAAGACTTATAATCAATATGTTGCATTGTTGCTTACTGCAAGTAAAGTAGGGACATAATGTTCATCTGGGATGCAATTGTGTTGCTGCTGCTCTTTCTGCAAGATAACAAAGTAAAATAAGAAACAGTGGATTTATAACCTTATATTAGTCAGCTTGCTAGGAATTAAAACATAATAATAAACATGTAAAAACAATAAAACATTTTTGTTTTACTTACAAGAGACTCGTTCCCCCTGCTTAAGTCTAGAAGCGGCCTCCGCTGATTGTAAAAAAATATAACAAAAAAAGAAAATATAAATAGACATGGTAATAAGAATAAAGATAAAAACAAACCAGCATGCTATTTAGAGGGGCGTGAGGAAATGGGCCAGGCAAGATGGGTCATGGGATAAAGTGGGATAAGGTTGACACACATCGTTTTTAGTACAATTTGGTATGTTGACGTGCACACACTTTCTATTCCATTTCGTATCATATAACTAATGTGTTAATTATGGTAAAAAAACAATAGTATTATAAAAGTAATCCCAAAACTTTATAATTAAACAAACTAGCATTAAATACTAGACGTTAGGCTACTTTCCACCTATTCAACCGATCCCCTTTGAGCTACTCTTTTTAATAGATTAATGTGAGATAAAACACAACCCAAACCCACTTGTTAATAATTAAGTGGGTCCAAATTGCCGTCTCTAATAAAAGGAACAAATAGGCTTCTCTTTCTGGTAAAAATGATGATCAATGTGTGTATGTTGGTTACGAATAACTTTTAAATCAGACATATTTAAATGATTCTTTGAGGGGAATTAAACCATAAGTGTACTGGATAAAGCATAATTGATAGGTATCTCCATCTCTACCTTGCAGTGTTTGTTAAATACGGGGAAAACAACATGATCATATGCAACCACCTCTGCATGCCTTCTCACCAATGTGATCCACTGAAATCATGTAACTGTTTAGAGTTAATTATAGTATGAGAATTGAGTAAAAAGAGGGACCATGTATGCATAGCCCACCAAATATTAAAATATTGTTACAAAACTGATTTTATTTATATTCCATCAGAAAAGGATCTGAAAATTTGTAAAATGAAACATTGCCCATGAATCTACTCAGATAAATCAACTCTAGATGAATTGCCAAGAAGAATATTTGAGTAGATTCACAGGCAATCATTTGGGGAGTATTTGTACATCACCAAAACCTATAAAAATCACACTTTTTCCTTCTTTCTTGTCTTTTCTTGTGAGTTGTGATAGAAATTAGGACGGCATATTTGTAAAACTAATACATTAGTGTCCTCTAATGTTGTTCAATATGTTGGTGAACTTAATGTAACCTTTTAATACATGAATAGCCTATTATAGTATTATGTCTTATCCTGAGACATATTTTACAGGAAAATGAAAATATTATTCTTCATTTCTATCATCTCATAATGCACATCCAAAGTGTCCCATATAGTAGCAATGACCCTAGCATAAAGATGAATTTGTATGTTAAAAAACTATACATGTGGCGCAAGCTCAATACTATCCGTCTATCCTAATTCGTAATATCCTGATTGGCTGATTTATTATTTGAACCTAAGGTTTCAATGGACAATTAAACCTAGTCTATGTAAAAAACTATAAACAAAAATGACCTGAGATCCTTTCCGCCATTTCTCTTCAGGTATGTCAGGAGACATATCTGGATTATAGCGCTTTTCCGTGGCATCAATAAAGCTGAAAAAGGTTCAAAAATAAAAATAAAAGGATGTACACTATATATTCATCAAAAAAATTCAGATTTCCCTTAGACATTGAAAAGTACCTGTCCACGAAACTTCTTGGAGATGACATTAAATATGTGTATATGTAACTGAAATTATATAGCGGGACACAACTGAAAAAAAAAAGTTATAATGTTATACACACGTTTAATCAGAGGATGTGATCTAGTTTGACAATAAAGACATGTTGTATGTGTAATATCACACACACACACATATAGAAACTCAGTGAAAGAAACCTGTCAGAAAGAAGAACAAATATTTGATTTTGTGGGTCATCAAGGGCTGCCTTGAACAGCAGCTTTTCTGCTTCAATCATAGTTGGCTTACCCCAACCCACCTGTACAATAAGGTTAAATACAGTTCAAGTAATCAGTTTCATACCAGCTCTTACAAAACTGATTGTTTCAATGTCAAGTAATCAGTTTCATACAAACTTTGTTTCTGATTGTTTCAATGTCAAGTAATCAGTTTCATACCAGCTCTTACAAAACTGATTGTTTCAATGTTAAGTAATCAGTTTCATACAAACTTTGTTTCTGATTGTTTCAATGTCAAGTAATCAGTTTCATACCAGCTCTTACAAAACTGATTATCTAATGGTAAAGTATAATTACATATATCAAACATTCAAACATCTGATTACCATAACTTCAAAGTTCAAACAACATAAACACAAATTTCTACAGCCCCTTTTTCTATAGCAGATTAATTATCTGATTCAGATTATTCCATATCACATTATCAATTTAAAAATGCACATCCAAACATAACATGAATGTTTAACAGCAAACAAACATACTATTGGTATTTCTGATCAGTTTACCTCAACACTGTTTTCCAACTGCCGGTTGTAGAAAAATACTGATCTGGTAGAAGATGAATCGAACACAAAACCAGGCTTCGAGTGTATGTAAATAGTGAATTTCTCAGGATCTGCATTCTGTAAGCTCATCAACATCAAATGTTCGATTATGTATCTCAAAACATTTTACTAATTTCTGGCTAAACATATACTGCTTGAGCTTAAGTGCATATACATATATCATGTTCAAATAGGCATATTGTTTTCATTTTATAAGATTTCTCTCCTTCAGTCCTTCTAAATATAACAGGCTGCAGATACCAAAATCAGCCTCACACTGCAAACTATCTTATGGCAATATGCCCTTAAAATCAGCAATACTAAACCATAGCTTGATCTATCAAATCTACTGACACACCAAAGTTAAATAATTATCCATACATTCTATAAAATCACCAAAATTGTTAGCAACAAAACAATAGTAGAACATATGAGTTCATATCATCTGCATTGTCACCCTGTAAGCTATAACTTCCAAATTAGTGAAAAAATCATAAGCACCAATGATCAATATGGAATGACTAAACCCATAATGGTACATATATAGGATCATAGGTAGTATACTGTAAAGCATTCTGTAACCTAATTCCAATTGAAACATCAACTATAAAAATTAACATAACAAAGCCATAACAAAGACAATAATATAACTTATGAGTTCATATCATCTGCATTTTTGTGACCCTGTGAGCTCTAACTCCCAAATTGGGGCAAAATTCATAACCACTTATAATCAATATGGAATGCCTACAGCATAAACCAGAACTAACTATAGCTTAATGTTACATATACAGGATCATAGGTACTACATTGTAACAAGCATTCCGTAACCTAATTTCAATTAAAATATCAACTATACAAATTAACACAACAAAACCATAACAAAAATATAACTTACGAGTTCATATCATCTGCAATTTTGTGACTCTGTGAGCTCTAACTCCCAAATTGGGGCAAAAATCATAAGCACTTATAATCAATACGGAATGCATACAGCTTAAACTAGAACTAACTATAGCTTAATAGTACATGTATAGGATCGTAGGCAGTACATTGTAACTAGCATTCTGTAACCTAACTCCAATTAAAACATCAACTACAAAAATTAACACAACAAAACCATAAACAAACGAACCTTAAAGAAGTTATGCCAGAGGAAATCAAGAGGGAGATTATCACGAACAAGGAAAAGGAAAGCAATCTTCATACTAAAACTTTCGATGCGGAATCCATCAAAACCAAAATCAGCAGAACTAGACGCCGATTGAAGCCTAAATTGCGAGAATAATCCGAAAAAAACGACGAAACAAAACAGTATCAACGATAAGATCAAAAACTTAAAAACGAAAGGCGAGATATGGCGTCTCGATGCAACATTCACGAATCTCTTCTTCACCGTCATGATTTGTTGATTTTGTTCGTTGAATCCGCCTTCTTCGACGATTATAGTCGATAGAGACGGTGGAAGTTGATTGTAAGGGTGTTTTGTGAGTGTGAGATGTAGGTGAAGAGTAAATCGACGGTGGATTTTAGGTTTGAAAGTTGAAGACGAAAATGGAGTTTTGTGACGACGGGAGATTACGGTAGCGACGACGGTGCCGTGAGAAATCGATTTTTGCAGACAGAATCGGACAGAATGTAGGAGCGGGTTGGGGGCACGTGCGCTCGTGAGTTGTTATTGTGTAGGTCCGATTTCTTTTTCAAACGGCTAATTGGATCACCGACTGTAAAAACGCTGCAAAACGCCGGGCATTAGACTGACATATCTTTGAAGGAAAGCTCGTATATCAATGTCTTTCTTAAGTCTTGAATTTGAAACCATTTTCAGAAGAAACTCATCTTATGTGAAAAAACTCAAAGGTTGTTTGGTAACTTCTGAATGATTAAATATTAAACCAATAAGATGTATGAACCATTAAGTGTTGAACCATTAAAAGGTCTGAATCATTAACAGTTAGTATATCATTTAATTATTCAAATGCAAATGTCTGGCCAATTCAGATAAGAAGTCTTAATCATTCAGTATTAGACCTCTTAACCATTCAGCATTAGTATAATGCTTAACCATTCAGAGGCAAATGTCTGAACCATTCAGACATTTTCTCGTAAAACAAACAGTCTGAACCATTAAGTGTTGAATCATTAAAACATTTGAACCATTAAGAGACTGATTAAGATGATACCAAACAGCCCCTCACTGTCCCAATCTGAATCCATTTTTTGTCACAAGTGGGACTTGAACTCGAAACCTTATCCTATTTTAATGAAGTCTTGAGGCACCCTAACTCAAATAGTTAGACGAAGAATCATTGGTTGATACGCAACCTTCGTAACTTTGAATTCATTTTCAAAGTGCTCGTCGCATCTTAAGTTAAAATAAAATATTTTAGGTCTTGTGAGTTGTGATCATGAAGCTAGACTTATGGTAAAAGTGTAGGTTGGGCTAACCCGTTGTAAATTTTAATGTGTTTTGTCCATAATTTACAAAAGCTATGTTTTTACAGTACTATTATTTTCCACCATTTATTTGTTTTTTATTTTTCAAAATCTTCAAAATTATGTTTTTGGTGGGGATAGTGATATAGACTCATCAGCAACATAGACAAAACAGGGCATCAAACATTCCAACCACAATCCCTCGTATCTCAAGAGGTATCAAAGATTTAGATAAACGATATTCAGATGTGTAGAATGATACGTCTTCTCATTTCCTATGAGGGTGTAACATTCGGCCCTTCGTACAATTAATATTGTTCATTTTGTCCATATGAAGCTCACAGATTTGTTTTTGGTTGCCCGAGTGAAAACTTCCAATATATCCCTGGATTGCTACCACCTAAACACGTTTAACCTTAGAGTTCTCATCTCATCCACTGCCAAAGTGACCAAAACGCGTTGATAATATTAAAGGCGGAATACATAAACATGCCAGCTAACTCTGTAATAACACTGGCTTTTTAATATTAAAGCACAATAGTAAACCCAATTTTGTTCCTTCTAATTACATCACAAATGAAAGCCATAACTCATAAGAGCAATAACTTGTCAATTTACAAAGAGTAGAAATGACTTCCACAAAATAATAATTTTCTTATACAATGAGCTTGTTGAAAACCAGCTCTAAAGTACATAACAAATGTATGACCAAAAGCACCTGAATGATTTGCATCATGCACCCTCGCCAACACGAACTGTCCTACGAGGTACTCGCATGCTTTCATCACGAATGCCACAATGAGCCCTAACATGGCCCCTGCAATCACCTGTTAAAATCAAACTACTTCATTACTTACTGTATTACGGTATCGGTGAAATGTTTACCTGTTAAAAAGTCATGACAGCAGCAGTTGTAAATGATGATGATTCAACCCCATAATGCAGACCAATGGATACTGCAAGTGCCACAACAGTTGAAGAATGAGATGATGGCATTCCAACAGAACCCATAATCTTTTTAGGATCCCATCTCTTTTCTTTATACCTGAGCTTCAAAGGATGACATATGCAGAGGTTTTAGTGATAAGAGCATTCACATCGATAACCATGCTGTATATACACCAGTCCTGACCAGGTTTGATGTAAAATAAATTTCAAATTACCTCATTCATAAGCAAATGGGTCAAATCTCACCTTACAATCACCAATAATCACTGCATGAACATTTCCCATCCTCAAACCGATGAAATCGATTGTTATCCCTCACTATGATCACTCTTCCACAACATTTAGACATAAACTTTATTGCAGTGTGACAATCACCACAAATACGTAAATTCTTCATAATTCTAATCGGCCTGTTGTCCTGAAAGGTAATCAAAGCAAACGCAATGGCTAATCTTTCACTGTGATATCTAATCGCCATGTTTTTCTCTTCATCACCCACTTCTCTCAACACATAACGCGTATCTGCAACATAACCAGCTTTCTCCATTTCATCTTCTAATTCCTCCAACTTGTTATAAATCTCTTTCGACTTATAATGGCGCCTATCCCCTGCAGCAAAAGTATGAACAACATTACCCTCTTCAACCCAACTTAAACCTGTTTCCTTTTTTACACCTACGTCCCTCAACATCTTACGCGCTCTAGCTGCATCTTCATATCTCCCAGCAGCAGCATACGCGTTTGATAACAAAACATGCATACCCGAGCTCACCTGACCTAACCCAAACACTTTGTCAGCAGCATAAGCTGCTAATTCTGTATCTCCATGAAGTCTACATCCAGTCAGTAAAGCTCCCCATACACATTCTGTAGGCTGCATTGGCATTTCTTGTATAATCAAAAGTGCTTCTTGTAATCTGTTAGCTCGCCCGAGTATGTCCACCAAAGAAGCATAATGCTGATCACCTGCTTCGATTCCATATTGTTTCATCAGGTTGAAATAATACTTACCCTTTTCAACTAACCCCGAATGGCTACACGCATAAAGGGTGCCTAAAAATGTTATGAAATTTGGTGTCATACCACTGCTTTTCATTTCATTGAACAAATCAAAGACTTTATCAGTATGTGAATGCTGAGCACAAGCCATGAGCATTGCATTCCACATGCCTAAATTTCTATCGCGTATCTCATCAAAAACACGGTAAGCTAATTCGATAACACCACATTTTGAATACATGGATATCAAAGAACTCCCAACAAAGCTAGATGAATCAAAGCTCAGTTTCAAACACAACCCATGTAGCTGTTTCCCCAACCCGAGGAGAGTCGTGTTGCCACAAACCCGAATAACACTCGTAAATGTGAAATCATTAACCTCTAGTTTTTCAAACAAAGCCTGCTTAAAAAGCCACAAAGCCTCTTCATTCTCACCCAATTGACAATACCCATATATCATCCCACTCCAAGAAACCACATTTCTCACAGGCATTTCATCAAACACCTTACGTGCATCTTCAATCTTCCCACATTTCGCATACATATCAACCACCGAACTCCCAACAAACACATCAAAATCATACCCAATTTTCAACGCAAAACAATGCACCGATTGCCCAACATTACACCTCGAAAGAATCGCAGAAGCTTTGGTCGCACTAGGGAATATGTGATCATCCGGTCGAACCCCATGATCAACCATCTTCTTGAAATACTGAAGTGCAAGAACAGGGAGTTCATTCTGTGCGAAAGATGAGATCACAGAACTCCAAGTTGTTGATGATTTGACGTGGGTTTCTTCGAAAACTCGTAGTGAATCGATTGGGAGTTGGGTTTTGGAGTAGAAGTTGATTAAGTAGTGGGAAATGAGTGGGATTGTTTGGAAGCCTGATTTGATGATGTGACAATGGAGTTGTAGGCCTTGGGGAGTGTTCTTGATTTTGTTAAAGATAGAAGGAGACTACTTACAGTTTTGTGATGTTGTTCGAAGGTGAATTGTGTTGGATGTTGTAGAGATTGTGGGGTTATAGAAAGCATGTTGGTCATTGGAGAAGCTAATGACCGGGGTATGTGTAATGGAACACGATGAAATCCTCGCATGTTAGTCATAGGAGCAGCTAGCTAGTACTAAACATCGCGCATTGCGACGTAGAGGTAAAATCATATCAAATAGCATCAATTTCACAATATTGTCAGGGTTCACCATTATGTCACCGGAAATACAACCGGAAACAAAGACAAAACCATATATGAAAACTAGGGGTGTAAACGAGCCAAGCCGGCTTGTAAGTTACTTGGGATCGGCTCGAAAATGTTTCGAATCGGGCCGGGCTTCAAAGAGCCCGAGCTCGAGCTCACATTATGGCTCGTTCACTAAACGAGCCCGAGCCTGAGCTTCATATATCGAGCTCGAGCCGACTCAGGGGCTAAACGAGTTTTTTATTAATATAATTTGTTATTTACGTATTAAATATAAATTTACATAATCACATTATTATATATATTATTATGATAGAAATAATTAAATAATATATATTATGTTATATATAAAAAGTATGATTATAAATAAATATAAAAGTAATTGTAAAGAATTTAATAATTCATATTTCCTTCTTGCTTTCTCTCATGTCTTTGTTGCCTATAATTTACGTTTCCATTACGTCCCATAGAACTTTGGCCCTCTGAATTCTTTGAATTTCTTTGCAATCTTAGTATTCAAGCCATGGTTATAGCTCCATAGGCTTTGTCACAAGTTCCAGCTTCTTCATATTCCTCATCCCAAAGATGATTCGGTTTTTGAACCATTTCTGCTTTGTCATTTTTATACGGAGGAATGTAGGGTCCATATTTGATCGACCGTAACATCGTCGGTTCAGGTAATGGCATGGTTCTCAAATCGATAAACCCAGTCGGTATAATCATCTTCACTTAAGAGTCTGGTGGTTTGGTGCTTGTTCCGATCTAGTATCCAAACTCTGTGTAGCAGTAAGATTTTTCAAATTAGGGTTTTAGGCCATTTTGAAAATTAAAATTCAAACTTCTCCAGATTTCTTGAAAATTTGAAAATCTCGCGCGACAAATTGGAACTTTTCGCGAGACGAATTTGTAACAGACTTTTGCGATTAGTTGATCTTCTCGTTCGAATGGAATCTTTTGTAACCGTCTTACGTGATTAGTTAAGCTTCTCGCGCGAAAAAAAAACTTTTTGCATGAAGTCAATAACTTTTCACAAGTTCTTTTCTAGCCAAAACAGGCTTTTTCACCTTGAATTCACTCATCAATTTGTTCAAAATTGATAATTAAGCTTCGATTTAGTGAACTATATTCAAGTTTAATCCTAATTGCCACTAATTGATTCATTTAAAGTCAATTAACCATTCAAATGTCTTAAAATGTTTGAATAAGTTTGTTCAACAGGTTTTAATCTCAACACTTTAAAATAAACACAAATTCGATCAATCCAATCCTATCTTCATGTTGAAATTAAATTATAGCTCGAAAACTTCTTCAAATCACTTGAAGTTCAATCCAAATCAATCTAGAGCACACAAGGCTCGGATACCAACTGTAAAGATCATTATAATCCCAATAGGTTGATCTTGTGAAAGAAACACGGAATGAATCAATCACGAGAAAGAATGATAATAAGAACTAGATCAAGTAAACACAAGCAACAATCTATATATATTCGATTGTATGTCTCTCTGATAATACGATTACAAAAGTATGAAATTTAGGATTCACAAACAAAATAAACAACACAAACTATTTATATAAACAAAAGGTCTCGCGCGATAAGTTACTATAATGCGGTTCAAAGTTCTCGCGCAAATACTTTAGTTCATTATCTTGTTCTTAATTTCCCGAGACTATAGGTTCAATCTTTATATGGACTCATGGTTGGACTTGACCCACACTAAAATACATGTTTGACTCATCTATTCACTGATCCGTTATTTTACCACCTTATTTGCAACTAATATAATGAGATTGCCTAGATTCAAAATTATGATCTAGATTCTAGACTATTGGCTACAAAGTCAATGACGTTTGACTAAGTAGCTGAGCCTAATTACCACAAATCCCATTGAAATCTCCCATCTTTTCACATCCCTGACTCTGTTTAATAAACAGGTCTAGAGAAGAAAAACACAAATCCAACTAATATAAAAATAACTTTTAATTATTGTTATGTGATAAGACTATTGCTACATTTGTCCAATGCATGTGACGCTATGAAGAACACTTTCAAGAAAATATGATAACATAAGATATACATTTTAGGTGGTGTTTGTTTTTTGGCAAAAGCTCTTCCCACCTCTTCATCTGCGTGCACGCAGACGCGGTAAGAGCTTTTGATTTGGCAGACTGTTGTTTTTTTGGAAGACGTTTCATTAAAAACGTCTTCCGGATGTCTGCATGGAGATGATATGGTGTTATAACTTCTCAGGTCTTCTCAACTTATTCTCCTCTTTACCCCCAACCTTTCAGACTTTCTTGTCATTTGTGTTCAAACCTTCAACCCCACCACTCCTCTCCTCAATGCAGCCCGGTCTCCCGTCGTCGCCCACGCCGCCGCCCTCCGACCGGGCCGCCGTGTCCCCCGCATCCCTCTCAAGTATTAGCACCGCTGCCCCACCTCCTCCCACCGGCGGCCCCCTCCCGCAACTTGCGCCCACCTAGCTGCGCCCACCCATTACGCCTACCCACCTACCGCTGCCCACCTGTGCCCGCCTCCCTACAATCACCCCCATCGACCACCGTCGCCCCCATCGACCACCGTAGCCCCCCATCGACACCGTCGCCACAAATCAACTGCCCACCCACCTGCGGCCGTCCACCTGCGCCGCCTCCTGCAACCACCCCCATCGACCATCGTCGCCCCCATCGACCACCGTAAGACCCCATCGACCACCATCGCAACAAATCAACTGCCCACCCACCTGCGGTCGCCCACTTGCGCCCGTCCCTGCTTCGCCTTCCCTCTCACCATCAACCTCCATCGCCGCTGGAGCCTACCTTGTAGAATGAAAGGATATTTATAGTGTTGATGTATGGAGACTAAATATGACATGGTTCTATTCTTGGAAACCTGTGGTCAACGATCTGGGACTGAAGTTCCCTAGTTTAGGGTTTTAAAGGGTTTCTGACTATCATTAATGTGGTTTGTCTTGATAGGACTTAGAGATTTGGGGGCTGTTCTGACCTCCTGCCAATGTTTTGGCTTTTCGTTTGTCATTTTTTGGTTCTTATTTCTTCTTTTGTTTGTAACCAATGAATGGCTCTTTTGATTGCCAAGTTTTTGTGAAGGTTTTTATGAGTGCTATGTGTATGGTATTGTTTTGGTAGTATCATCCCCAGCCGCGGCTTCGGGCTTACACCCCAGCCGCGGTTTGGGTTCGGAGTGAGGCCATTTTGCTACGGCCTGGGTTTGTCCTCCAAGCCGTGGCTTGGTCTGCTGCGCTTTGACAGGTGGCGCTTAACCCGCGGCTTCGCTTACCATTCGAGTGGATCACGACCTATGTTGGTTGCGACAATGAGCTGCGGTGTGTCTTTCGCTTTTCGAGTGAGTCGCGTCCTTGTTTGGGGATATAGGTCAGCCGCGGCCTAGGCTGCTGCCCCGGGTTAGCCGCGGCCTAGGCTGCTGCCCCGGGTTAGCCGCGGTCTGGGCGTAACATTAATCTTTTCGTTTTACATTTTCGGGTTTTGTTTGGTGTTTAGGGTGATACCCCTTCATAATCCACTTTTCAAAACCTTCAATAAAACTATAAATTCAATAACTTTATCCTTTTATAAAAACATTCGTTTGAATGCAATATACAATTTGCTTGTTTTTTCAATGGAAAACACACACAATCAAAGTTCAATTGTATGACCATTTCTCACATATCCAACAATTTGACAAGATTCTCGTAAGCATCGGCGGCTGCTTTGTTCTTTGCGGTCGTTTTCTTTTTCTTGTAGTTTCCTTTGCCGATTAACTCATTATCTTTATATATTTCGATATCTCCGGTTTCGATCCACAGGTTTTTGTATTCTAGTTTGATCCCCATCTTTTGGCACGCCTCGTTCAACTTCACCACCGGGTTTGAACTAAGGTTTTCTGGTGTCGTCAAAGGTTGTAACAGATTCTTCACAACCTATAAAATCCGTCACCAAAAAGTTATTTTCAACTAACTAATTATAAAGATTGGTCGTAACGAATGGTCATTTGCGACTTTCTTGCAATCGGTTTATGGGTCGCGAAAAATTTTCTCATATTTTTTTTTTTTGATTTCTTTATGACCAAAATTTGTTTTTCAAATATTTGTTTTCTAAATATTTTACAATCTTTTTAATTTCCAACCAAGTTATTTTTATGTTCTTTTTAGTTTTTCTTAAAAAATAATGGAAATGATATTATCTAAAGTTTATTTTTCATACAAAATGTACGAAGTTTATTATCTAAGAAAAATTATGATAAATTCAGACGTGATAATTTTACATACGTGTTAATTTATTTGTATGATAAACAAAATCTATATTTTATACGAAAAGTTGACTTTATATTTTATAACTCCAATAGAAAATATAACAACCACTTTTGCAACCAACTTATTATTATTTCTTTTTACTTTTTTAACCGACGACATTATTTTTGTATTTTTATTTTTTAAATATAAACTAACGGCTTATTTTCTACTTATAGGTTTTCATGACCAGATTACTTTTACCAACATATTCCAAAAGTTAGCGACCATTTTTACGACTAGTCTATGTTATATCGTTAATTCTAAGACCGTTTTTTTTGGTACTTAATTCAGTTGCTAATTTTGCGACCGTTTTGACCAGTGAACGGGTCGTAGCTTTGATCGATCAAGGTGAAAAGATTTACCTCCCACGTATCATCGATCGATAACCCCGTATCAACATAAACCGCACCAACGACCGATTCAACGATATCCGCAAGTATTTTAGGAGAATTAATCAAACCATGAGAGTGCATTGGGTACTCTTTAATACCTTCCCTAAGTTCTTCCACCTGCAAATCTTCAATCAATTGAATAATACGACCAACAATATTAAAGTTCATACAATAAAAAAAAAAAACTTTTACTGTCTATGTTTGTTTGTTTACGCGATAAAAAAGAAAGATATATAATATATTACTATATACCCGATCTTTCAGTGAAGGATCGTCGTGTTTGAGAAACTTATGTAACCCGTGTTTAAACGCAACTCGAGCCAAGGCTTCGGTATCGACATTGGCGGCTCGCAACTGAGTTAACTCGCCTGACTTCATTTTCGGGTACGAGAAGTAATGTTGTTTGGCGAACATAAGGTTCAAAACCGAGTCACCGAGGTACTCGAGTCGCTCGTATGATCGACAATTGTCGTCTTTATACGAGTTATGAGTGAAAGCTTCGTTTAAAAGCTCTATGTTTTTGAATTTGTAGCCGATGATCGTCTCCACCTCGTTGAGACTCGGTGGTAATGGGTTTGACTCGGTGGTGGAATCGTTCATCTGAGTCGTGGAGTTGACTCAGCTCGGTGATAATTTCTTGTGTGTTTGGTTTCTTTGTTGTTGCCAACAACCTTCAACTTTTCTATCTGACTTCTATTTGTAGGACAAAGCTATAATAGGGGTATGTGGTGATTATATATATGTATGTATATATATGTATGTATGTACGTATGCATGTGTGCGTTTGACTTTAGCTTCCGTTTTGCATAAGGGTCGAATTGTTTCACGATCTGATATACTCAATCTTACCTTACACCTTGTGCACTATTTGTTTCTCACAGCTTAAACTTATGATCCGTATGCCTTTCGTATATGTGTGTATGTATGTGTGTGTATAGAGACAAAGATGAATTGATATAATAAGGATTGACTTTTGTTATAAAATTGATACAGCATGTTTATCGCACGGATGTATTATATGTCTTTTTTTATAAAAAATTGGATATGAGATGTGTGAATGTTATAAAAGTAGGGAATGCAGTTTTTGTGTTGACGTATATGTATGTGTGATGAACAAGTTACTTATATAAATAAGTAGTAAAAAGTAGCATAAATCAAACAAAGTTTGTGGAAGTTTAAATGGATCTTAATTAATTATCTCATTAAAAGTTAGACAACTATAAACAGATTCATCAATAGTCCCTAAGCGGAGGTAGGATCTGTTGATGAATTGTCGGTTAAGTGCGTCGAAAAACCAGGCATCAGGAAATACTTCGCCAACATTTTTTCTTGACGAATTAGCGACGGACGACGAATCAACGACAATAGGCGGATCATGAAAATATCATCGACTAGATAGCGACAAAAACTTTTCCAGTGTTGACGGTACATATTTAACCATAGACCGACTATGATTTTATTTGCCAGTGATTACTTTTTTTAGTAAACAAATATAAAGTATTGACAGCTTCCTATGAATGGAAATAACACATAACAATAAAATAAAAATACTATAAAATAAAAAATATAGATTTCAATTAAAGTCTATAATACGAAATATATGTTTAATACACAACAAACTATCTAGCTAAGCATATAGAGGAGAGGGTCCCAGGGTGGCAACATGTTGACCATGAAATTCCAAAACTGATCATTCGACTAGTTTCCCACTATCCTATAATAAATCATTCAGCTGCCTAACACCTCTTTCTTGATTAATACACCGTGTAAAAATCTAAGAAAAAAAAACTTCAGTTTATAAAAAGATAAACGGTCGTTTACTCTGTAAACAGTAGTTTACAGTGCTGTAAACGACATTTTACAGATTTATAAACTATAGTGTATAAGTATGTGATTTATGTAACATAACCCTGACTTAAATTCCTCTGCCTCTCATCCTCCCTTGCTTGTTGATCCCTCATTATCGCATATTTTCTCGGCTCCTTATCCTTTTGCTTATCCGTCATTTATTCTTCTAAACATTGAACAAATGGTTAATTGTTTGTTGATGATGAAAAATAATCAACACATACATGATATATAAACTAGTAGGGTGCATGTGTGATACGACGGGAAACACAACATGGCGGACAGTTTAGCTCAGTTTCGATGTGTTTACAAACTAAGCCGCGTCGGCTCGACTTGTTTACAACCGAGCTGTTATCAAACCGAGCATTTTTCATTGAGTTTCGAACCTCGATTAATTTCTAAATTGTTGCATTAAAATAATAATTTTATTAACCAAAAATGATAATTGTTCAACCAACTTAGCCAAAAGATACATGAAATACAACATTATTCAATTTTCTCAAATAATGACACACCTGTATTTGTAACAATTTGTTTTATGAATCTTTCCTCTAACCACCAATATGAAACAAACTAAAAAGTAAAAACAAAATTTGCTTTAGTTTTAAGGGATTGCACAATTTGTTTAAAAATCTTGCAATTTTATGTATGAACTAAAACCACGCAAAAAACTGTGTTTCTAGTATTAATTATGATATTATTCAGTTGTATAATCTATACCACTGTCTATTACGAGACTCAAACCTTTAACCTTATAGAAGATGACACTACTATATATACGATGCATATTATTAAACTATAAGTCCTTTTATCATACAAACCCTTTTATCATATATTCATATGACATGTTTCCTGTCAAAATTAGTATAAATAATACGAGATGTGTTAATATTTATGATGCAAGATTTGTACTTCTGTATAGTTTTAATAGATGAATAACCTTAAAATCAAATATTAAGATGGATCAACAATGTTATCTATAATGCATCCCACAAAAGGACCCGTTTCGATGCATAACGATGCATAAACGCGTTAAGTGACCCGAACCAAACACCGGCTCAATTAAACTAGTAATACAATAGACAGGTTAGAACACTGACCCTGAACAATGAAGTCTTGTGCTAACAACAATCAGCTATTGAGATGTATTGTTTTTAGCAGTGATATTGTTCAAAATAGTGTTACATGCATCCTCAGCTGCTCTATTGAGTGCAATTTCCTTTTTGGCTTTGTATTCACCTTTTCCTTTGAGTTGATTATCAATAAAAACTTCATAAACACCTTCCTTTGACCATTTGTCTTTGAATCTTATCTTTAATTTCCTTTTGTGGCAGAGTTCATTCAGCTTCCTTACTGGATTCTGTTGAAGCATTTCAGGAGTGATCATGGGCTCAAGTAAAATCTTAACCACCTGATTATTACAAAAAACAAAAAGTTGCAACATCATTAGAAGAATTTTAAATTACAAGTCGAAATTTCTACATGTTTACTTGTAAACAGTAAACAGGTTGATTTAGGCAATAATTTGTCTCTAAGTGGGTCATAAAGGTTGAATTGAAGAACATAGATAAAAGAAAAATGAGTTGAACATTTTGAAAGTAACCCGATTCGTATTTTTAGTGATTAAATTATCTTAGATCTTCTAGGGCTAATGTTAAAATGATCATATAGCTTCGAGCAGTCCACACACAAGTCCATGGACTTTAACTTTTGCAGGATTGAATCACTTGACATTTAAAACTAGAACAGTAAAGTCCATGGACAAAAGGTCCTTTTGCATGCACGGCTTAAATCCTTTAACAGTTTTTAACTGTTTATAATTTAATGAAAATGTTCTTTTATGCATGATTAAATCCATAAACTTTACGGAAGGACCTTTTGGTCAAGTCTTAGAAGTTGAATGATTCGATCATGCAAATTAAAGTCCAAGGACTTGTATGTGAATTCAACAAAAGTCCATAGGAGTTTTCAACAATTGCCTATTGTTGAAAAATTATTATCATTATTGTAGTTAACATAGTTTTGTGAATATTTAAGGCTTTAACAATTTATAAAAAAAGGGACAGATGGAGAAAACAAAAGTTTGTCAATCCCACCCCTTAAAAAAAAATCCTCTTACAACCCACTGACCCATTCATTTCCCCACCTTTGGTCCATAAATGGAAAGATGCGTATTCATTTTCATCATTTGCAATCATAGGAAAAAAGAATTCTGAGACTACCAACTAGTTCTATGCTCATTACATACTGAATATTAAGTTCAAAATTAACAGTGGCAAGATTTATAAAAAATACTTCAACTCAAAAAAGAAACTAACCTCCCATGTGGTATCGATTGAAGAGTTACTGTCAATGTAGATAGCCCCAATTGTGGATTCAACAATATCAGCTAAAGTCTTTGGAGCATCAATTAATCCATATGAATGAAATGGATACTTTTCAAGGGCTTTAATAAATACTCGAATCTGTATAACACAACATGTATACAAAACATATAAGGCATAAAGATACATATGTATATAGGGCACAGGAAAAAAAGGATAATGTACGTGAAGGCCCTCCCAAGTGTTCGACTTTTTTCATTAACGCCGCTAACTTTTAGATAGTTCCGGACAACCAATACAGGAAAACCGTCAAATGATAAAAATGTCATTAACTTAACAAATTTAAGTAACACAATTAATAGTTATATGTGAAATGCTAATTTTACCCCTTCATCCCTTTCTCTTATAAAGGGTGATTTGAAATGGTAACCGGTATGTCACATCAAAATTATCCTTTTTATTATATTAATTGGTTGAAGTTAAGAACTTTTTTCATCTTATAATTTTTCCCATTGTATCCAGGAAAAGTGTATAATGACTAAAATCCCTTAACGTTAACAATTTAAAAAATAGAAAATAGTATTTAAATATGAAATGCCAAATTTTTCGTTCATATAAACGAACCTTTCTTCGTAAAAGAGATTTAGAAAAGTATATTTGTATTCCACATTCAAATTATTACTTAAGTTATTTTATTATAGGTAGGGGCATTTTGTCATATACAATTTTCGGGCATGCATTTGTTTACCATTGGTAAAATTGAAAACAAAATACATACTTGAGTGGCCTATAATGAACTTGCTTCAATTTTTGTGTGGGCTTAATGAAAAAAGTCAGAGTGCTTAGGTTGCCACTTGCCAAAACATATATTGTTTCAGAAAAATAACCTAAAGAAACATACTTGCTTACTAAGCGTGGGATTTTCATGTCGAAGGTAGCTATGGAAGTTATATTTAACAGCCACACGTGCTAATTTCTCAGTGTCGACATTAGCAGCTCGAAGAGCAGTTAATGACCCTGGTGGGAGATTCGGGTACATAAAGTATTGATGCTTACTAATTAAAAAATTGAGAATTGAATCACCAACATACTCAAGTCTTTCATAGGATTCAGATCCTTGATAACTTGGGTGTGTAAGAGCTTGTTGCAATAATAACTTCTTCTTGAATTTATACCCTATAATCTTCTCCATTTCCTTAAGACTTGCTAATGCTTTATTCTCTTCTGGTGATGTAAATTTGGCTTTAATGGCTGTTAGAAAATTGTTGAACAATAACATTTAGTTAGAAACCATTCAAAAACAAGTAATCACATTTATAAGATATATCTACAACCTGAAGTAGCTTAACGAGGAAATCTAAGGCAATATGGTCAAAACTGCAAACATCTGATTTAAATAGTTTTTTTTTAATTGATTGACACCCAAATTGCTTGATACACTTTAAACCAAGACAATGAGCCAAAATCTTTCTTTCTTTTCGTGAGAAGTTGTTACCAGAAAACTCACCTCACCAATACGCTGCTAACAACAAGATCGGGTAAAAGGCAGTTTGCACAGGGAAGTGGCCCACAAGTGGGTTAAACGCAAACAAAAATAAATAAATAATCAAGTGCTTACCACTAAGCCACCCCTTAACATATAAACAAACAAACAAACATACCCAATATATCCCACGCCACCCCTAAAGATGACACGCCAAAATCTATGAAATTGAAATAACATATTGTAAGTACATTCAAGTAACAGAATGAAACTGAAAAAAACAAACAAATAAAAACACTCACAAGAATTCAGTCACATATAGTATTGTCTGAAATTGCCCTAATTTATGGATATAAAATCGTAGATACACATATGTATGCCTTGTTACTGTAACTTATTATGAGGAAAAAAGAAAGATCAGAAGCTAAAAATCGGTTACATGTACAACTTAAAATGTATGTGATAGAAACATTCATGTTGTCCATCGATAGATGCCTAAAATCATATCGTAATTCAGCATACAATCAAGGAATCGCAATGTCGAGCTAGATAATTGAAGAAATCTAACAAAAATTTCGATCACACAAATGTAACATTAACATCGCTAAGCTGATTGAGTTAGAATTTAGGAGAAAACCACGAATAATCAAATCGATTAACCGCATAAGAGATTCATATGCATAAACCCTAGCTTTCAAATTCAGTATTCAACCAACTTATCGATAGGCGTCAACATAAATAGCATAAAATGTATTACGTATGAAATTTGATGGAGAAACATTGAAAACCTAACTAACCGTATTCTCTGAGGCGATTAAAACAGTGAGCGGTGAAGGAGCTTTTGTTCGGAGAGAAGAGTGTCTGCCACCAAGAAGATGAAGAAGACGCCATGGGCTTGAAATCGATGAAACCTACAGAAGATTGCATCTGCTTCATGAAGATTCATCGCCCTTTGATGAAATATTTCGTCGCTGTTGCGGACCACCAATTGAAACCACAGCCATTAGTCCATTACACAACACACTTCGCTATTCGTCTCAGGTTTAAGTTGGGACTTGGGTTGGACTCGTTAAGCGGCACGCGGAGCCGATACGTGGAGAAGCCGGGAGTTACCTAGGAAAAACCGAAGCCGGCCGGGACAGTCCTTCGGTTCCAATATGCTACCACTTGATGAATTTTTCTCGAGATTACCGGCCACATCTTCACAAACTACGGAAAATACGATAATAAGAAAAAACCGGGATGACATAATGTAAAGTGAGAAAAAATTAATGTGTTATTAATGTGTCACATGAGAAAAACAGGATGGTTATGACGGACTTACTACATTTGAACGCGATTTATTTAACACTTCTAACATAGTGTGTCTCATATGTTACATTATTTTTCTTTATCAAATTAATTTTCGATTATTTGACATCAAATTAAGTTTAGTCGAGACGAATGAATTACTCATGGTCGAAACGTTCTAAGTTTAGTCAAAATGAGTTAGAAGAGCTCTAGTTTAATTTCTTTTGAAAGTTTGAACAAGACTAAATGAATATATTTTTAGTTATTATAAATAAATAAAAATAACTAGAATTATGATTCGTACGTTTTTTATGTTAGAAAAAAAACACAAATATTAATAAATACGAACATAAATATTTGCTAGCGCTTTCTCGGGCCGAGTCGTAATTCTTTATTAGAATGGGCAGGCATATGATACGTAACTACATAATAAATATGGTTAAGAGAAATAAATAACTACTGAATAATGTCAAAAATATAACTGTACTAGCTTTAGTAAACCCGTGTATTACACGGGTTGAATAAATAAAATATTAATATAATAAATTTATTAATTATAAAATGATATTTTAAGATATCATATGACTGAAAATACGTATGAGAAATGACTATAAATAATAAAAAGTGATATCAACTTTTTAAAATTTTATTTTTAATTTTTTTAAACAAATATTTTTTTCTAAAACAAACCGTATAAAAATGTCATTTTTAAAAATTTTCTTATTACAACTCCCAAATTTGATTATTTTTTGTTTTAAAAAAATTAACTTTTAAAAGTATCAATTTTTTAGAAATAACCTTAATAAATAGATTTATTTCTTAATTTATTAAATGTTAAAAGTATTAAAATAATATTATTAGTAATTAAGGCAATTATTTAGTAGGAGAGAGATGCGGGAAAATTTTGGTGAGAATGATTGTGTTGCTGACACGTGGCACCACCATTTACCCTTTTATTAGAGTAGTAAGATAAGATAAGATTTACAAATATCTATGAAAATCAGTATTAATAAATATGAACATAATTATAATATGATACGTAATTACATAATAAATCTGGTTAAGAGAAATAAATAAATACTGAATAATGTCACAAATACAACTGTATTTACAAATATCTACGAAAATCTGCAAGTTAAAAACTATTTGATAATAAACAAATAGCACACGAGTCAATTTAAACTTGTAGTTACTTACAAGACAAAGCTTTATCAAATGTGATAGTTTATATTGACCATCTTTTATGAAATTGGTATAATTTAAGGTTAATTGCAATATTTTAATCCTTTTAACTTTGATTTGTATGCGTGTTTAGAATCAAGAGTAGCCTAAATAAATCCATACATATATGTTATACGTACATGTTGCCCAAAAAAAAAACCTTGTGGATCTAGAGTCAAGACTTTAATAGTATATTGGAACATGAAACTTATTTGGTTTTGAGTCATCTCGATGGCAAATAGCATGTTTTTCATCTTCCTAAACCATAACAGAATTAGCAATCAAAGACACTTGTTAGAAGGTCCACGAGGCTAGAGTCCTATACATCTTAAATGGTGTACCTTTTATGATCGATTAAATATGTATTTGGAGATATAATTAATAATTTAATAATTGTAACTATTTATATACATTTTAATTAAGTTACGTAAAGAAATTGGATGATTTAAAGTCAACATGTTCCTGTGTTACACTTCTAACTTTCAACCGTCTAATTGAGTGTTTGATGAGTCGGTATCGCGACTCATATTTTCAAAAGATTGTCGGGGGAATAAACGAAAGAAGTGATCGTTTGATTTTAGTTTATTCATGATTTTATACCTTAATAAAATACTTTAATAAAAAATGTATTTTACTAATTAGTTTTTTTTAGTACATATAGTAATTTATATTAGTTAATGTGTGTTTCTATAAATAAAAAGATTATGGAATAGCATTCAAAAGCATGTTTGATATACAACTTAGATGAATATTAATAGACTTTTATAAAACTATTATATAAAACAAAAACAAACCAGATATAAAAGCTTAAAATCTTGTTTGGTTAACAAAATTCATAGAATTACTATAGAACCAATTCCATTTAGAATTATGTTTGGCGCCAAATAATAAAGAAGTGAAATGAAATGAATTTCTATAGAATCATTTAGTTGATGAAATTCAATAATCCTTCGAAATATAAAATAGTTTCACTAAACGTTAAACATTACTTAAATATCACTATTTATCATCTCTGTAAGCAAAGTCTGAAAAAATCATTATTAGTCTATCATCTCTGTAATTAATGTCAAGGTCAGTAAACCCGATATCTAAAACCAATAAACAAAAATCAAAGCATCAAACCAAAACAAAAATAAAGAGACCGAATCAAAGCAAAGTTGATTACTAAAATTCAACAATGAAATCCTAATGAAAACCAATTTTTTTAATGAAATACGCAGCGATTCAATGATGAGTACCAACAATTATTCGACGATTGCGTGTTTAAAATCAAACCAAAATCAATCAACCAAAACTGAAATGGAAACCAGAAGCCTGTAGTAACATGAAGAAATAGATGAAGAACCATACAATATTTTTATATATGTAACTCAATTCATGACCGAATCATATGTATTTTATTGTATATTTTTTTATTTTTATACATGTTTGTGTTTTATTTATGTTCCATTTTACATCTTATCTTGTTGTGTTATTATTACTGTGTGAAACCAACTCGCTGCGGACTCATGTTTTCTATAACTAGTTGAGATATTTAAATAATTTGATATAGTATCGTACATTTAATAAATTTTATTGAAAACATGTTAAATTTCAATTTGTACATTTACCCTCAGTTATGAGATCTTTTTACTCCGTTAGTACTTGGGCCAATGAGAAATGACATATCACAGCCAAAATGCAATTTTTTTAAGTAAATCTTATTATAAATGGATTTAATTTTAAAGATTGTGATGATTTGAGGGTACTTTCCCAAAACATCTTAAGATATGTGTATGACGCATTTTTAGAACTCAGGACATCTTTATTGTTTTTGTTTTTAACCTACGATAAGAATATATAAAACTATGTCTAGCAAGATGCAAGATAAGAAATCTAACTGATTACAATATCAGTAATGGGTTTTCAACCATTTAACACGTTTAAAGTTAAACTTGAACACCTATGTAAGATTATTTTATTTTTTTCTTTTTCAATTTTCATTTGACATAATGTTTTTGAAGCATTTTCAGAATTAGGTTTTACACTTGTTTCGGGTCTCTTCATATATATATTTCTATTCGCAGACAATAATTTCAATTTCGATAACAACTTACAAAGACAACTTTCTTAAATAATTATATATTTTGTTGATCCCGTTCATTTAAACTTGTACTCATTTGTGATCTCACTAGCAGATCAAACACCACATCCAAAGAAACATTTTTTGCTTATGAACAATAAAAACTACTATTTGTCTGTTGTTTAGAGAACCCTATTTATAACAAAAACAGATACAAAAGAAAATTATAAGATATGTACTAGAATTGAGATAAATAAAATGAAAAGGATGAATAAAAAGAATGTTAAGGTGATGTGTTTGATGAAGTTCTTGTCGTGGCATGTTGCATCAGTATTGGGACAAAGAGATGCCAACTCAGCTTGAACCGTTGAAGCCCGAGGCACACCAGCCCTCCTATCGGTTTTGATTCGGCAATGGGAACATTGTTGCCGAGGTTGGTGCAAGAGTGAACTTCAGTTTGATAATTTTATATTAAGTTTCAGGTATATTAAAGGCCAGGTGACACAACCATGACCTATTGACCTTCAATAAAGTGTTAAGGAAAATTATATATCATTGTGAAAGATCGAATATGTCAGGTATCTTATGGACGACAACATGCTCCTTTAAATAAAATTTACTGATTTAGTGACATTGATAAAAAAAAAAGAGAAAAACTCTCAAAGTGTCCCTTTTAATTTAAAATTCCCTCAAAATGTCTCCGCGAAGATTTTTTTCTTAAAATGTCCCCTACAGACAAGACGTCGGAGCCTTCTTAGACAGGGTGCGGGCGCCTAGCCACTCAAAATCACATACATGTTTTGTGTAGGCGCCTACCAACGCTGTGGAGGCGTCCGCCAGCGCTAAAGAGGCGCGCGCGCTAAGGAGGGGTCTGACACCATGAAGGACATGTGTTTGATTTTGAGTGTCCCGCTATATATGCGCCCACACTCTATCTAAGGAAGCGTCGACAACTTGTCTGGATGGAACATTTTGAGAATAAATTTTTTTGGGGAACATTTTAAGAAAAATAAAAGAAAATTTTGAGAATTTTCTCAAAAAAAATGTTACTCTCTCAAGGTACAATATGCAGAGCGGTAGTTGTACAATAGTACTCTTGAAGTTGCCATGAACTAACTTCCCTTCAAACACTTCTTAACCCTTTGTGGGATATCATAATTACGTATTCGAAATTAGTAAAAACTATTTTTTCACTAATTTTTTTCAGACACATTTCTCCATCATAAAATTTCCAAATCTACACATTTACAATCTACGACACTCATATTAAAGTTTTCCAACAGTTTGGAATTAATACAATGTCAAGGTAAAATTTAGTACACAAAAACTAAATAAACAATAATAACCAAATATATAACAACCAATATAAAACTTTTTTCATAATCAATAAACTACAATAAATTTAAATCACGACATGAACACAAATAATCGATTATGTGTTTGAGGTTGACCAAACAAATTTAACTTTATTATATCAAATCAATTAAATAGCACCTTTACATTTTTCTTGCCAAACTCAATGAGAATTTTGAGCACACCTACCATTTCCATATATAAAAACAAAGGTAGTTCCCACCACCATACATTTCCATCTTAGTCTACATTTCATTCTTCATAAAATCATGTCTCGTTTTCACATCATATTTTCTCTCATTTTCCTTCTTTTCACCACCACCACTATAACCACATCTTTAAGGCCTCCTCCGCCACCTGTTGCCGCCACGAGACACCTCTTCCGCCCATCAAGATCCATACCTCCGATGTCTAACGACCTTTTGTCTGACAAACGGAGAGTCCCCACAGGCCCAAACCCGCTTCACAATAGAAGATAATTTATGTTCACGAAGCTTGTAGCTTGTAAGAATGATCTACTTTACTTATCTGTTTTGGTTTTTGAGTGTTTCTTGTTGGCGATTTAAAATCTGTTATATGCTTAAATTATAACAGATTTTGAATCACCATTAAGGTTGTATTGTATAGGGGCATTAACATATATATATTTTTTGTATTGTATGTCTTTACATATAACACCGAGAACAAACCTACTATATCCACTATTGTTTTCTTTTATGTTATTATAGTTAGTTGCTTAAACATGTTGTAGTTAGTATACATATATTTACTTTGTTAAAGTGTAATATATATGTAGTAGTTATAAAGTCGATATACTTCTTGTTTTATATGAAAAGTGTGATCATAACCCTATCTTGGTATATGAAATCACTAAACTTGTCAAAAATACTTAAAAGAATTCACTAAAACCAACTTCGTTATATGAAATCACTAAACTTGTCAAAAATACTTAAAAGAATTCAACATTTTTGTACCAAAAAATATACTATGATAGTATAAATTCTATAAATCCTGTGTAGTATCTTATTTTGACCAAGTTTAGAGTCTGCAAGTCATCATTTCAATTATTTTCATTTTCCACAAGTGCATATATGCATTCTAAATAAGATTAGATTTTTAATATACCAAATTTAGATTGATAAAATTCTCATGTATTTTTTTTTGTAACAAGATTAAGGACTTTTATATAACAAAATTATGTTGAAGACTTTTTAATGCAAAAAAGTATATTGGTTTATATGTATATCTGACCTTAAGAGTCACATACATCGTAACTAAAGTTTTATGTTTTTCCTTATCTTAAAAAAAAAAGTTTTAGAACGGAAAATCACACGCGCACACATCTGATCATCTCACTTTTAAACATTCACCATTGTCTATACTCTATCATGAATGTTGAACCATTAACCACATAGCAAGTAACACTACTATATGTATACACATCAGATACTATTGGACTACAATCTGTAAGCAATTGGTACCTAAAACTTTACGTGTATACACAAACTTAAAAAAACCAATTATATGACACTGTAAAAGTAAACAAGTCAGTGTTTGACCACTGGCAAACTTTAAAGAATTGTTTAAAAAAAGAAGAAAAAAATAAAATAAAAAGAGGCAGTCGACATTAAAGATTGATGAATTGGCCATCATGAGTCGTTATACAAATAATTATACTCAACAGGACATCTGAATATTTGATCATTCAAGTGTAATTGGAAATGGGACCAAATTAAATGGCTGGTGTTAAATAAGAACAATAATAACATACACCTACCATGCACTAAATTACACTGAATCCGATCCTTACAAAAGTGTAAAGCCCATGCATGTGGTTCTGGCTTCAATATAATTCACATTTACATTTACACACTCTCATATATGTTAGTTTTATGGGTGTTTAACGAGTGAGTTTAAGGTTAAATGATATAAATTCGGATTGAAGCTAATAGTACTACTAGTCGAACTGGTTTGAGTTAAGGAGTTCGATTCTAGCTAAAAGTCTAGCTTCGATTCAACTTTAATTTAGTCTGTCTGTGTCTTGATAAGTTCATTTATGTTTACGATTTGTATTGATGTTATCTATATTTTTCACTTGTTACATACTTATTATTTATAACAAGCTAATGAGCATGCCACCTTTAGGATTAAATATGAAACTATTAGTATACGAGGAAAGAATGAGAAATCAAGGATGAATTTAAACATATATTAATAAATTGTATTATTCGAACGAGCTAACGAGCATGTCACCTTCAGCTTATATTCGACTTCAAATATTATATGAGTCCATGTCATATATATACTCTTGAGTTATATTTGTTTCTAGCTTTTAACAAGTCGATATGCGAGACACATTTTTAACGCGTGAATGTACTCGTTATAATTAATGGTTTTGAACAAGACACATTTTTAACGCGTACATGCATAGTTTCTAGTATTAGAACTCTTATTTTCTTTTCATTTTGGATATGTTGGAGGAAAGTTGTAGATGTTTGGTTATAATAATATTAGCTTGTGGGCTTACGCTAATACACATTGATTTTAAAGTATTATGTGTGAATTCAATAACAACTTATGGCAATTTAGAATTAATATTGGGTGTTACTATTCATACACTACGTCACCACCCCCAAAGTCAAATACGTTCAAATGGTCGTTTCGCGAATCCTCAAACGCTTGTTGAAAAAGTAGGAGATTATGACGTAAGTCATAACTTGTAAACGCTAGTCTGAAAAATAGAAAATGCATAACACAAGCTCTAACCTTTAAACAAGTGTTTGAAATTAAGTGACTTTAAATAGCCGTTCGTAAAGAATGTGACATGTAGAAATAAAACACCCTAATATTTAGTGCTATGCAAATATACTCCCTTCCAACTGTATTTTACACTCTACCCCACACTTCGTCGCCCCATTAAAGGATCTTAGGGGTACAAGTGTTACTTCAAGTCCTTAAGGTGCTTTACTTTTAAAAAAAATTTAAAACATTTGATTTGTAACATAATTTGACAGTGTTTAAAATGTATATTTTAAACAAAATCTTAGTTAGCAATTGGATGGATAAAGAGATTATGACAAACTTGTAAGTTGTAACTCATTCCTAATGTTACTATGCATATTTACAGATAGAGTATCTCTAGTGGCTAAGTTACGATGATAAAAAATTGTTGTCATGTAAGCGTAGGTGTCATAATAATAAAGGCGTGTAATAAAATTACAATGATAAAATTTAGTATTGTAGTCGATGACAAACAAATAAAAAAAATTAAAGAAAGTATATATTCTCTTGCAAATAACCAAACACCCCCTCCCACCCCCACCCCCAAACATCCATTTTTTGATTCACGCCCATTAAGGGCTTCATGGGCAACGCCTATCACGTCCAGAGTAAAGGTGTATCCGGCCTGATAAGGTGTCAAGTCACCTCCTTTACACTCCGCTAGGTGAACAATATTATAATTTGACTTACTAATACTCTGCTAACATATGAAATTAGTATAACATACAATTTTGAATGTCGATGTAACATGATAATACTTCTTTAATTGTTTTAATTTTTTTGATACTTAAATAAGTTTGAAGACTGGTTGTTTAAGTTCAACTTAAATAAGCTGAAGTGTAAGAGTTATGGGTTCGAGTCTTCCGTTCCACCCCTCTCACCATCGATTATTGTTGTTATTGATGATGTTATTCTTATTATTGCTATTATTCTAATTTTTTAAAGCTCATCCCTTATAACTATTTTACATACTATATTTAGGTTGTTTTATTATTATAATAATAATAATTATTATTATTGTTATTATTATTGTTATTATTGTTGTTATTATTATTATTATTATTATCATTATTATTATTATTATTATTATTATTATTATTATTATTATTACAATAAAGAAACTATTTACTCGTTTTATGCTTTAATATATATTGTTTTATGATTCGGCGGTGTTTGTTGAATCAGGTAATTTTTTAGGTACTTGATTTTTCAATTCGCTTTTCTAAGTTGTAATATTATAAAGTGATTGTACTTATTGATTAACATTAAGCTTGATTCGTTGACATACCTGTCAGGAATATATCTAGTTACTTCAATACACAAAGTGTTAAAAGATTTACTTCAATTAAATTTTTGAATAAAAGTTGGATGATTACACCGAATGGCGCTTGATACAGTTACGAGTTGTCATAAAACAGGATTGTGTATCAACTTCTAGCCACATATCTATAACATCACATGATAATACCCAAACATATACATATGATACGCGAATATTCGTTGTGTATTGATAAATATAAACTTTATCATGTAGGAACTTTATTTAAAGGTACATGCATACACAAATCACAAGTATAGTCAATGTCTAAAACTTCTATTGAACAATAATAATGTTGAATTTTTATAAGCATTACATGAAATTTATTTGTCTGAGCGACATAAAGCTCTCACAAATCAAATATTATATAGCCGGTAGGCTCATGAAAATTATTGATTATACATGATTGGAACTCACTTACATTGCCACTTGAAGTATGACAATCTTTTCATTTAAACTACACGACTTTTTGTCATAATGCTCTACTTATGTATGATTATAGGTGTCTAACATTCCAAAGAAAAAAAAAATACTAGTTCATGGTTAAGTGATTATAAAGTTTTCTTGAATTCAAATCATTTTGTTTTTTGAAAAAAATAAATAACGTACGAATGCTTGTTTTGGATATGAATTATGGATTAGAAACAAGAGCCGAAAACGGAAATTACTTAAGAAAATGGTACTCCAAAGTTCTAATCCACATCATTTCTCTTTATTGTATTTAAAATTAAGATCAATTATAAAATTTAAAGTCATAAACTAACTATAATATGAAGATTAGGACGATGGCTATCACCACTTAAGTCGGTCAAGATTTTAAAATATAACCTTTTATCAACATAATTTTCTAATCATATAAAATAAGATAGATCTATATCTAAAATGGTTAAAAATTAATAATGTTTTGACATTTTTTTTGTCGGCCTACAACAATTTTTTTTTAAATCTTGTAAGTGAAAAGTTAAAATAATTCATTCAATAAGTTGTCAGTGAATTTGTAGTGAATACAGGGAATAGTGCAATTCATTGTAGAAAAGATTTCCATCATTTTCTGCTACAGTTCTTTTACAAAGTCTAAAAGAATTTACCGATTATCTTCACATCAACCCACTTGTCCTCACCGAATACAATATGAAAAATAGAACGATTACAAATAAGTGAAACTAGTATTACGATCTCGCGTTACAACGAGGACGTAAAACCATTAAAAAAATAACGTTAAAACCTTGCCATGAACCAGTGACGGATGGAAGATTTTTCTTTATTGGGGCCCAGAATTGACCCATGTAAAGACGGGTCGGGCCAATTTGTGTTAGGTTAAAACGAGAAGGTCGGCGTGGTTCGAGTAGGGTTTAAAGTATATATAATGAAAAAATATCAATTTATACTATATAGCTAGAAGACAAGATAGAAGAAAAAAAAATTATGTATAAAAAGTTGTAGCTTGTGCTTGAATGATTTGCTATATGGGTTTAAAGTATATATAATAACCTTAGTACTCGGTACTACAGATGCACAAACCGGTTGGAAACTTGAAACCAAGCCGGGTTTTAGTAAAAAATATCTAACTGGATTTGACTGGGTTCCAGGTCGGGTTCAACCCGGTTTTAAGAGGGCAAAATAGTAAAAAATTCGGGTTAATGTCGGGTCAAGTCATCAGGCCGGGTCAGGTAATCGGATTGAATGTTCACGGTACTTCTTATTTACGTTGTGTTCCCGAGATTAATAAACGAAAGAAAAGAAAAGAAAAGAAGTGAAAGGAAATTAACGAGAGAAAAGAAATGAAGAGAAAGGAAATTAAGGAGAGAAAAGAAATGAAAAGAAAAGAAAATACATTTTAAATTTTCGTGTTCCAGAGTTCGAAAGAAATGAAAAAATATTAAGAAATTTATGTGTTTAATTTCTTTTCTTTCCATTTCCTTCCGTTTTGGAAGGAAAGTTAGAAGGGAAAATTATTGAAAAATTTCATTTCGTTTCTTTCCATTTCCTTCCTTTAAAAAACTCAGGAACACAAAGTTTTTTTTTGTTTCCTTCCATTTTCATCCTTAAAAAAATTCGAGAACACAACTATTTTTCACTTTTCACTCATTTCCTTCCAATTCTCTCCTTAAATGAGACTCGGGAACAAAGCGTTAGTACAAAAACATAATTTATATTTTTGTTATTTGTCCATTTATTTTCAGCTTATTTACGAAGCAATCGAACACACAATACGCATATTAACCTAACGACCACCGATAATACTTCGATCACCGGCGACTATTTCAGTTACGAAGGTCACTTCACATCTCACAGGTTCTTCTTCTCCGTTTACTTCATTACACTCTTTGTTATCGCTATTTTGTATAAGGTATTGTTATCATGATTTCATTTCTACATTTCAATCACCTCTTGTCTCATTTCACAATTAGGTTTTATCAATTATCACCATGATCGTTTCATCTAGGTTAACTATTTCATCATTCGTAAGCTAGTTATTTGGTCATTGCCTTATGCATTCCTAACTGTTTGTGTAAACGACAGTGCGATGAATGACAACAGGAGTGAAATTGCTACTAGTTACATTGAATTTAGGGTAATTTTTTACAATTGTTGTTGATTGAGCTTGTTTTATGTGATTTAAGGTGTTGAAAGGTAGAGGGATGAGTGCTTTCAAGGCTTACAAAGCTTGTGTTCCAATAGCATGGAGCCCTAATCTGTACATAACACTGGTTAGGGGAATTCCGGGGACCAGAAGACTTCACAGGCGCACGTTGGAAGCGTTGCGGTTAGGGAAGTGTAATAGGACTGTTATGAGATGGAATACTCCTACTGTTAGAGGAATGCTTCAACAGGTTCTCAAATTGTGCATTTGTGCATTTGTATTAGGGTTGCTTGGATAGATTTAGTAGATTGAGATTAATAATGTAAGTTATAATGTTTTTTCTTAGGTTAAAAGATTGGTTGTTATTGAGACTGAGGAAATGTTTAACGCACGTAAAGAGAAGGAAGCAAAGCATCATGCCGTCCGTCCACCATTGGTTATGAGCCATATTCCTTCCCCTGCAAATGGGTCGTCTCAACAGGCGGCCTGATACTTTTTATGTAAGTGCCCTTTCATGATTAGCCATTTTTTATTACATATACATATGTGTGTGTAAGTATATATTTATTCTTTATGCTTGCCTCAACATAATTTATGCATTGATTCTTATTTCATAGCTTTATTGATGGAAATTACATTTTGATTGTGTGAGATACATAGATATGAAGTAGTTCTCTTAACTTGATAACCTAGAATACAAACTACATACACCATCTTTGGTTTTCTACCCTGCATTCATTGATGGAACAAAGTGGTGAATATTTAACTTCAGGTTGTATTGGTGAAAAGATATTCTATGGCTGTTAATTTGATTTTACTATAAAAAACCCCATTTTTTATATGCCTTAGTATAAAGAGCTGGCTTAGTACATATCCATAAATATGTCTTTTTGACTGCGGCATAGCTATCCCCTAGTTAGGGAGCCATTGAAAGGTGACTAAAACACCAGAAACGGGGACTACCCGAGCTAATGATAGAGGCAAGAACACTTTCCGGCCAAGTCCCATTAATTGATCATAATGGACTCAAAATTTTATTTAATGATATCAATATTATGAAATTGTCATATGAGCATTATAGTTTTGAGTGATTAAAGGAAAGTAGAAAATATATATGAAATCACTTTTTGAGTTATAGGAGTTCATTGATTCAGATTTATGGGTTACACATTGTTCTTGTGCTTGGATATGTCCCCTCCCCCTTTTCCTGTAACTATTTCTGTGTATAAATATTTGTTTTAATCAATCTAGGGTTTCTTTTGGGTATTCAAGGCGTATTTAGAGCGGATATGGCAAATGCAGCCCCGGTTATTTACCTGGTTTCTGGCGTGGATATGCATATTAGTTGAGGTATGCATAAATCATGATATGGAGGAAAACTATTCCGTTTGTTTGTTCGCGTATTTTATATCCTGAAACTCAAAAAATATTAGGTAGTTTATATTATTAACCTTAGCTAATCTGAAGAAGATTATCCCATTTAAATATTTTAGCAGTCACGAAATTCTATTTTTCTGGACAGTTAAAGCAATATGTTGTCTTAGGCCAACAGCAGTTGTGCAAAATAACCGTGTATGGAATCAATATTGCAATCAATATACATACTTCTACATCCAAAAAACTTATGAACAACATAATCTTTTTAAATAAATAGCAGGATCACACATGGTGCTTAGCTGCATTCTTAAGTCTTATTTTGTGTGTGAAGCCCTCTAAACCAATATCAGAAAATATAGCACCTGTTATTTATATGTTTGGTAAATTTGGAGTATTATGCCTCAAATATGTGATGATAGACTACGAATTACATAAATATAAAAAAGTAGACTATAAATAACTAAAGTACATAAATATGTTGCATATTTATGCTGAATCACAAAAGAAATACAATCTTTCAATATTTTACAAAATATAACAGCAAATATCTAAGACCAAAATAATATATTCACTAAGCTTCTTCCTTCCCACCAGTGGCTTCCTTCTTTACCTCAATATCATCAACCATCTCAATATTCATTGTGTTCCAATTTTCAGTATCTTTTTTCTCAGCATCACCACCTCCAGTATAATTCTGCACTTTATACCTGTGTCTAGATGCCAAAACCAAAAATACCAGAAAATTAATAACTCCCAGGATCGCAAGCAGCCAATAGAAGTTCTCCAGTTTACCCCTGTTCAAGTTATTCGGTAACCAACTCCCGTTCGTGGCCGTGTCAGTTAACGACACTAACACACTACTCAAAAAATAACCCGTAGCCAAAGTACTCAAAAACAGACCCGTACTCATTGATTTCATTCTTTCGGGTGCTTCTCTGATGAAGAACTCAAGTTGTCCGACATAAGCAAAAGCTTCACCCGCACCAATCAAAAAGAATTGTGGGACCAACCAAAAGGCCGAAATTTTCATCTTTTCATCTATGTGCATTTCCCGCCTTCTTTTCTCAACAATCCCAGAAGCAATCATTCCTACAACAGAGAAGACAAGCCCGATTCCAACTCTTTGTAAACTGCTGAGTCCTTTTGGGTCGTGGGTTATCTTCCGGGCTAAACGGACAATGACCCGTTCGTTAAGAGATGTAAATAAGAGAATCGATATAAATAGGAAAACCGAAAATGAGCCTGCGGGTATGGTAAAGCCTGCTACTTTTCGGTTCATGAGTGTAGCTTGCTCGACAGTAAATGTGTTCATTTGAGAGTAGACTGTCCAAAAGAGGATACATGTTGACCAAATTGGGATTAGACTTATGACCATTTTGACTTCTTCAACTTGTGTTACTGTTGAAACTATCCAAGGATTATTTCTATTTTCTTCAGAATTTGCATAATCATGTAGTATTGCAGCTTTATCAAGAGTCCTGTAGCACCCATTATATACAAGAAAATGGTAGTTAGTAGTTAGTTGGCTTCAATTAAATAGTACAAAGTATCTAGAAGCATATGGACTGTTGTTAAGTTGCATACTAGTCCTAAGGCTGTAAATATACATAAGGGGCATAGACGAGTCGGGCCGTCGTGAGCTATTCTAGCCCTCTTACGTACAACTTACAGGTGTCTATAGTGTAAACACATATTAGGAACTAGAAAGGTAATTTTATGCATTTATACTTAGTTACTTACTTGAATTTATTCGTGTGTGGAACTTTTGAGTTGCTATATCCATTCAAGAACCCGGGGTTTGCAGGGTACGCTTGTTTCCTATTCTTTATAGCCAAAAACACCACTCTCCATATAACCGTTAACGGGCTCCCTTGTGGTTTCTTATACCGATATAAAGTAGTACCACACAACAACACAGTAACAGCAAGGATCATAGTACCCGCTGATATTCCATATCCCCATCCTCTCCCCACGTTATCTTGTATATACACCAAAACCGTCACTGCAAATAGAGACCCAAGACTAACACAAAAATAAAACCGATTGAAAAAGTAGACCATTGCCTTTTCTTCCTTTGGGTCAGAAGTATCAAACTGGTCCGACCCGAAACCTGAAACATTCGATTTGATGCCCCCGCCACCTAATGCTATGGTGTAAAGAGCCACATAAAGAAGCGCGAGTTGACTTCCGCTAGCTTGTATGCATTGCTGTTTTCTTGGGTGGTCACAGTGTGGTGGTTTCATGCCTGGGATTGTTGTTGCTATGGTCAATAGTGTTACCCCCTGTTTTATCAATTGAAACTCAGGGTTACATAATTACATTCTTATATATATATTTTATAGGGTTAATTGCATAGTATAACAACAAAATATCGCTTTGTTGCTAAATTAGCTCACCAGGAAACTAGGAGTGTTAGTTTTGATGGGTTGAACCATGACATAGAGCTTGAAATTTTGACACATCCAAACGCGACAAGAACTCGAAAATCGTGTAAGATACATGAAATAGAAGACCACATGAGTTTCGAGTTTTCGCGGGTTAAGATGAACACAATTTATTTAACCAGGAAAAAATATTTTATAAATTTTATATTCGTACTCTAAAATTACAATCACCAAATATTTGAATGTATATAAAATAATTTATCACTAAATTATAAAATCTTATACTAAATTCTCTTTTATTTTGAAAATATCACCCATTGAATTTATTTTTGACATAAAACATATATTTTTTAAAACTTTATGAAAGTAAACGTGTCAATCATGAATTCACCATGTCGACACGAACTCGATTGATTGTGGGTTTGCTAAACGTGCTTGTGGTTCGATTGAAACAAGCTAGCATCACCTTTGACTAAACTTGAACTCTTGAATTTCATGTTAGAGTCATGTCATGTGAGGCTTGCATTTCAAAAATCGTGGTTTTATCTAGTAGACATTATATTTAAGATGGATATAGTAATTTTGTTCTTCTTGCTAGAATTATCATTTTGTGGTCATAAAGTTTGTCACTTAAATGGCAATAAAATGATAGTCATAGCAAAAAGATTTAGTTTGGTTCCCAAATTATGCAATTGTTGTTGAACCATGCAATTAACCCTTTTAACTTTAATATCAAAAGTGATGCCAAAGGACAACCTAATTCCCACCAAATGTTAGTCATCATGAGAGTAGGAAGAAATGTGAAATTTGTTAATTCTACCTAAATTAGGCAAAGATGTAATACTCACCAATGCACATATGGATGCAAAGATAGCAATTGTCAAGTAGCGACCGAGTCTAGCATCGGCCAAGAATCCTCCGAACAAGGCTAAAATGTTGAGTGCACCCATGAAGTTCGTCACTGTGTTTGCAGATTTTGATGACGAAAGATGCAATTCTCCAACCAAATACGTCACCAGATTCATCGATATCCCCATCACACATATTCTCTCAGACAGCTCGGTTCCTACAAAAATACATGTGTCAAAAATTGGTTCATTCTGGTTCTCGTCGTTAAAAAAAAAAAACTTGTATACATTACAATTTGTGTATGATTACCTAAGATAAGCCCAGCTGCAAGCCAACCACCCGTTTTCGAGTTGTCAGCGGGATTTCCTTTGTAATCAACCGCGTCATCTTTATCGGTTTTTGAAACAGCCAAAACCTGTTAAAAAGAAAGGTTAAATAATCAAAGCATCAATGACAATATGATATTAAGATGAGTATATAAAATGCTTGTTTGAAGAGAAGAATTACCATTTTTGGTGTGTGTGTGTTTTTGTGTGTTTTTGAGTGTGGAGAGATAGATGTAGGTGAGCTCTAAGAATATCTATAATATAGAGAGAATGTGTGGGACAAATGTAAAAGAAGGTAGGGGAAAAGTAAGTTATATGATGGAAGATATTATCAAAAGGTATCTCCTAAATCTTTGGTGGAGAATCCTGTTTCAAGTTCTTTAATCCTCTATGACATCAACAAATACCCACAAGTATCTTAACATGTTCTTTCAGGATCATTTCGCTCGGGTATTTAACGCCCGAAGATAGCTTCTTAACACGCGGTATTGACGGGTTTGCTGACTAGGATATTATGTGAAGTAAGTGGTGGTGAATTTGAGTTCATAAGTGGTTGGATTGATTGGTGGCTTATCATCTTCCTTCTTGTGGCTTATGATGGTTAATAATAATCTTGTGGTTATGCTTGTTACACCTATAATGAAGGTTGGAATGTTTTTGCATATTGGAGTATTGGACCCCATGTTACATTGCAAAATTGGATCCAATCTCTCAGATGGACCAACCACTAGGCCCTCTGGATTTTTGTCATTTTGCATCATGAACATGTGGTTTCATGTGAGAATTGTACTCTTTTTGATTAACCATATATTCTGATCCATAACCACTCATTATCCACAACAAAGTATTTACTTTTAGTTGATGTGAATGTCATTTTGTTAATTTGCTAGTTTAGTTTCATGGTGTTGCACGATAAGTTCTTAGTTAGATTCGCGGTTTTATACAATAAGTTCTTACTTTAGATTTTTCATATTTATGTTGTTGCACAATACGTTTTGATTGATTACCAAATGTTGTTTTATAGCGTCGCCTGTCGACCACAAATACGAATAATAAAAGCTTTTATTTTCGTCTCATTGTGATGCATGTACCAAACTTAATACAATAATAATACATAAGCTTTCAAAAATTTGCTTCCTTTTGATTAATGATACACACGGAGGGCTCCATTTTCTCTAAATAAATCATGCTTATGTCACAATTTTTTTAAAATTTGGTTACTTAAATGACATTACTGAAAGTCACAGCTCACCATCCCCTCTCTCACCCAACCCATCTAATGCCCATATGAACCATGGGTTCGGTAGTTTATGGTGTTTGATTTGGTTTTGGTTCGAGGGTTAGGGTTTAAGGTAATTTATTATTAACTTTTTGTGTTTTTCTAAAATCTTAAACCCATTTTGTAAAGAAAAGCTATTTGCCCATTTTATTCTATGCGAATATGTGATACAAAGTAAGATTTGTCTTCATTTCATTATATCCAGACTCTACTATCGAGTGGATTTTATAGCATATGTTTGTTTATGTCAAAATAAATGGATTTATATTCAAAGTAGAGTAAATATTAAAATTTTATTTTTAATATATATACCAGTTGGTAAACCACGCGTATGATCTCTACTCGCTCAACAATCCTATAATTTATATTTTAAACTTTAGTGTATGTGATATATATTAATAACTTTATATAAATTCATATATATAAAAGTAATAATTTAAAAGGGCTAACAACCTTTAATTTAAAATTTTCTTTGTTTTCAACATTCATTCGTTTCTTTAACTCACTTTATATCAATCAATAATCATATTAATCATTTATGAAATAAATAAATTTTATGAAAGATTTATTTTTTTTAAATATCATTGTTTAATAAAAAATTAAAAACAAAAACATCCGTCACCTTAAAACATTTAGAAAGACTAAAACGAAATAAGATAAAACACAAAATAAAATACATTTATGTGATATTTTATTAATGCTTTATTAATCTTTTATTTAAATAATATGTTATTCATTAATAAGATAATACTTATTTATAAACTTAAATGTTAATTAAAAGTATTATAAATAATATAATATTTAATGTAGTGAATTAATGTATTTATAATATGCATTAAATAATGTATTAATCAATAAAAGTTTATTAAATAAGAAGAAAATCAGGAATGATTGTATAGAGCACTTGTACCTGATCCTCAATAAGTTGTATTAAGTGTTTAAAACTTTATGTAAAATTACACTTTTATCCCAAACAAATGTTTTATACAGAAGTATAAATAATATAGATATAGATATATAATATTATATGTTATATTTTTAGGAAAGAAGTAAGATCAAGACAATTCAGTGTGGTAACGTAAAATGCATAACTTGTTGTCCTTAGTAGACTTTTGGATCTATTCGTACCTTGTTTTTATGGACCAAAATAAAATGGAAAGCTGCATTATTTTTTATTTTTTAAAAGATTTTGTTAACATGTATTTCATGTGGTTAATATTCTTAAAATAATAATATCAAAGAATTTGTCAACTGATTACAAATATTAAGACATTCTTTATCAAGTATAATACAAAATATGAAACCCAAAATTGGTGCCCTAAAATACAAAACTCAAATCGAAATAGAATGTTTTGTTAGAAATTCATACTTCGATAATCAAACTCCTAGATGAGACTAATACTCGTGACTGTACTTTCATATTGAAAATATCCAGTGATTTAATCCGACTACCACAATCAGATAAAAGCCAATTATACTCAAGTTCAATGTATATTTGTACGTATGAAATTCGTGAACAAAGAGAACAGAAGAAGATGACCTCTATCCCCTTGGAACCCTCATTACTATGGGACTTCGCCCCTAAGAATTTATGATGTTCTAATTCCCAATATCACAATAAACTTAAACAAGTGTGCACTCCGCAACTCCCAATTTGTTTGATAAATATTATGATTACATGGTTAACTAGTCAGTCCAATTACAATAAAATATATTTACATATTATCAGGTTTTCTATACACCAGTCAACTAGTCTTCGTTTCTTTATCTAGCATGAGACTTGAATACTTAAACCATTTGACGCTAAATGATCCGACAATGCATATTAGAATTTCAACAAGCGTAAAACTTTGATGTTACAACAATTTTTGGCTTTATCAAATCAAAACGGTTGTTATTCTTTCTTCTTATTTAGTACATTCAAGAATCTTAAATTAAGAGTTTTATGTCATCTTAAAATATTTGGATCATATCAGCAAGGACCTTTGGGCCAAGGTGTAACCCGACCTTATGAAATTTTTTTGATATATACAATCTATATAACTAGACCTCAAGCGACCTCCAAGAATTGTTGACAGCAACACCTATGAAAATAATTTGTATCTAAAAAGTGAACTGCTTGAGAAACTTTTATTGTGTTACATAACTAGTTCCATCAAGTGAGTTAATTCAGTTAAACCTGTTCTCAAACCATGTATAACCAAAACTGAAGCACAGTTGCCGGTTTTAGATATAAACTTTAGCAACTCGTCTGTTGTTGTTTGGTTTGATAGTGTTGGTTAATCAATTATTGTTAGATTGATTAGTTTTCTAATCACCGCTAATTTTTTAGGCATGTATTCACGCTTCTATATATTATTAAATGGTTTAATACTTCAACAGGTAAAAGAAGTCTGATGACTCATTTCAACCTAGCTAGTTAGTAAAAATCTAATGATCCGATCCGAAATAAATAACTCTTGTTAAGATATACAAAGACCGAAATTTTGATCCTCATAGATATAATTTCTGGGTTCGCTACTGCATATGAGTTTAAATTGAGGCCATTCAATGTTAATATGGTCACGACCAAAATAAATATATAAACAGGAAGCAAATTATTATCTAGTTAGGTGATGTTTGATAAAACTGACTCAGTAAGATCTGACTGAGTCAGAAGCTGACCCAGTCAGAAGTTCTGACTGAGTCTACATCTGACTGAAACTTGATGTTTGATTCAGTATCTGACTGGCTCTGCTGAATGATAATAACTCATTTTATAAATTATTTTAACACACAAAAAACCATCAAAAAAACAAAATCCCTACCATCACCATCTCTACATCCCCTCCCGACCATCACCGGCCTCCACCACCACAACCACCACCACCGGCAGGGGAGGAATCGCGAAGGAAAGGAATCGTGGTGGGGCGGTGCTCGCGCAGGGAGGAATTGCGCAGAGGAGACGCTCGGCGGTGCTCGCGCATGGAGGAATCGCGTAGGGGGGGTCGCCGCGCAGGGGGGTCGCCGCGCAGGGGGGTCGTCGCGTAGGGGGGTTCGGTCGGATGGGTCAGCATTTTCCGAAATCAGGTCTGGGTCAGCTACCTTGGACCCGGTCAGCTGTAGCTTCTTGCATATCAAACGGGCTGACCCGCTGACCGAGTCAGCCGGTCAGCCGGATCAGCCCGGTCAACCGGGTCAGACCATAAACAAACAGCCCCTTAAACTAATAATGAAGGAATAGTTTGAAGATATGTGGTGGGGGTGGGAGATTAATCATATCACGACACATGTATCATTGTGATTAAATTATCATTTTCGTACAAAGTGACTTTACTTGGATTTAGCCCATATATTTTTTTCATGTCGACATTCTTTTTGGTTTCTTAATTTATCATTTTAATATCTCTGTTTGATCTGACCATCACGATTATAAATATATTTAGTGAACCGACTAAAATAACCTTATCACTGTAAAAAGTTAAATAAAAAAATTTGAAAAAGTAGATAATAAATAATTTTGAACCCAAACCTTTAATAGAATGTGAAAGATTTAGAGCGTCATTTCGTTTGGGTGTAGGGTTAGGTATTTCTTTTATTATTTTTTTCTTTTAAATCTTTATACTAATAAATAAAAATAAATCCAAACAGTTATCACAATTCTAGATCATCTAATAATTTGTTTTCCCGCTTCTCTCTCCTCTTAATTATTAATGCTATAATAGCTACTTATTAATTAAAATCTATCCATAATTAAAATTCAAATATTAACTTCAAATTTTCAAATGTGTAATACATGGGTTTATTCAATCCGTATAATATACACAATATTTAAGACATAACTTTTTATATTATAAACCATGTAACAATAAATTTAGTTAGACCGTGTATTACACGGGATTGTAACCTAGTTTTTTTATAAAACAAAATATTTGGTTTCATTTATAACACTTTAGCAAACAAAATTGAATATCTTAATCTCATATATTGAAACGATAAAAATATTAAAACCACAAAGTGTAATAGAAAAGAAAATGTATTGAAGCTTGTACTAAGATTTTTATCAAATCACATGAACAAAAACCATATTTTTACACATCTACCAAAATGGAGGAAATGATGCTATCACTTTCAAATAATTCGAATTAAAATCAATGGAATGAAAAAGTGATCCGGTAAGTATTAGTTTTTTCTCATTATCGAGTGGATTGAAAAGATTATTCGAATGTAACTTTTTAGCTTTTGATCATATAAATAAATAAAATCACAAAATCTTTTTTGTATAGATATTCTATTTAAAGGTAAAAAGTATCCACTTTCTTGAAGATTCTTAGTTGAGAATACTATGCATTCAAGATGGAGTCGAATAAAATGAAAACAACGTTTTGAGTATTCATAGACCAAAATTGTCATATATTTACGAGTGTTCATTAAAAAAACTATTTGTGGTAAGTCTACAAAGTTTAATAGAATTATATGTACATTTAAGCTTTAATTAGATGCGTATTGACCATAGAAATAAAATGTGATTAATTGGGTAATGTCTTTTTGGCTTTCTAAAGGAATAGAATGCATGTTCAGCAATTTGTATGAGGAAAAGAATGAATCTTTAATAAAACCTAAATAATACTTTACTTTGCAATTTTTTTAATAATTTACTATCTACAAGGCTAGTTTTTAAAATAAAAAAATTAATTTATGATTCGTTTGACAAAATAATCATATTTGGCTTTTAAGTTTGTCGCAAAAACTTAATGTGACGTTGTTGGGTGGCAAGAACGATGGTCTAGTTGTTGCAGACTTGCAGACGATAACAATGACAATAAGGAAGGGGGTAGTATATAAGTTCTTCGATTGAGTTCTTCATTATATGAAACATATGTTATACATTTGAAGGAGTTTTAGTAAACTGTTTTTTCGTTCAATGGCCATTTTCATTCTTCAGAAACATATGAAATATAAAAAAGTTGCATTATTCTATCATCTTTATTACTTAGAAAAAGGGAGAAAATTTTAGGTGAGTTAAGTTACCTTTTATTTAAACACTTAATAAAACAAGGGCGAAAATTTTAATATTTTATGATATTATAACTTTATACATACAAGTTTTGTATGGACTAAACAGAAATTTAAGCTTCACTTTAAGCCCCTAAATACTCACATACGATACAAATATTATAGACGGTGCATCACATACATTTTTACTTAATTAGTTGCATATAAAACTGTATTCTCTAAAGAATTCAATTTTGCAAAAATCCCAACAAGCGGTGGCGAAGTGGCGTTAAATTTTAGTCCGGTAGTGTAACTTTTTATATAAATATCGAGTTCGCCCCCATAAAAAATATTAACTCCGCCACTGGATGTGGTATATGTACATGCTATCTGTTTGCATGTAATTTCCTCTTTTATCAAAGAACTCGTCTTTATGGTTGGGTCCACCGACCAATGCTCCAAACGCAACATTTGGGTTCGGGTCACTAGACCCGTACCATTTGTCATAACCTTCGGTACACCCAATGAACCCTTTGTTCTCTCTATAGGAAACAATCGATGCACCTCTATGGTGAACCCGGGTAGGGAACTTTGGGCCAAAGCCCACTAGATAGCTCATGTTTAATGGGTTAGAGCCCAAAATATAATCCACTTGGTATTTTGAAAATTGAAGAAGCTCATGAGGAGTTACATCACCAAGAGGACAATTGACCTTTTTTCGATTCGATCGATGGAGTAAATCCGAGTACACCATTGTCAAAAACGTATTGCATGTTGTTCCATTGTCGGGCGTATATGAGCCCGCTAGGGGTAAAACCGACATTATTCTTGGAACCGTTTCAACAGTGCCACACTGTCACCTACCGGTTGTTACTTTCACTAGATTCATGTTTGGTTTCCTCCTTAGTTTCAATTTGGGGTTAAAATGTATATAGATAATTTGTTCTAGTTTTGTGTTATGACTTTGATTTAGGACTTTTACTGAATGAATTATAACTGGAAAATTAAACTCCCGCGGTGCGGCAAGTTTATGCACTTGGTTACGCTCGTTACATCGATGTTATTAACGTGATCGAAACATAGAAAAAAAAGTATTATGGCTCGTACATTGCGTCACCAACAGAAGTTAACATTAAAAATACAAATTTATGAAAGAAAGTAAAAAAAATAAAAAAAAAGCAAATATTAATAAGTAGTTTAGAAAAATGAAGAAGATAGAAAAAGAAAAAAAAAGAAAAAAAAGAAGAAAACATGCACGCATTGAGTCAAAACCACATCATCAAGTTCATCATAAGTGTAGGTTTGCTAGTGGACTAAGGGTCAGGTTATATTTTTAATTTGCAAGAATGTATTTGACAAAATAAAGAAGTAATTGAAAATGAAAGAAAAAAAGAGGGAAAAAATGTCATTCTTTAGATTCAAACCCGAGTACGGGATTCAAAAGACAAACTAACAAACCAGTGGACCAAACACCAAGTGATGTTTAATGGTTGCAAAGAATTTCAATTTGAAATCCCCACTGACCTTTGTAAATATGTGATAGTATAATAAGTAGATTTCAATTTGAATGTTCATTTTTTACCATGGTTTTAGAATATTTTGTTTAATGATTCTTTATAAATTGTTAGGGTTCTTATTTAAAGTTGTTTACTAGTCCAAATTTCTGTTTGTGCTTCTTTTTTTGGTGATGGTGGATGAACGCATCAATATTCAAACAAAAAATTGCATAGTAATTAACATAATTATATATAATAAAATACTATATAGAACTAAAAACATCAACTAAAAACAAATAAGTAAAAGTAACTGAAAGAGTATTATATTTTACAAAATTATATTAACATACTGTTAAAACTTTGGGTTCTATGAAAAGCCCATACCAACACTGAAGTCCAGATAACATTAGGCTAAAGTAGGATATCAATCAGTATACTTGGGCCTGTAAGGATTTGTAAGGATCTTGAATAATCAATTTAAATATATATATATAATAAATGTATAATTAACACATTTTAAATTATAGTCTGACCTGATAAAACCATCAATAAAATATATAAAAATCAAATATTCGAGCTTACATCATATGTTAACTTAAACTCCCCTAAAATACTTATTTAGGCTGGTAAACTCATCACGTAAAGCTAGTGCTCGAATAATTAGATAACGAGCCCCAGTATAAATTCTAGCACGAATTCGAGATCATTTAATTAAACCTTCCACATGGCGAAGTATATAAAGATCAACGTGTTTGTAATTTAAACCCAGGAATCCAAAATTCGAGCTTACATCATATGTTAACTTAAACTACCCTAAAATGCTTGTTTAGGCTGGTAAACTCATACGTAAAGCTAGTGCTCGAATAATTTAGATAACGAGCCCCAATATAAATTCTAGCATGAATTCGAGATCATTTAATCAAAACTTATATAAAACGAGTAGATTTCGAGCAGCTCAAGATGGACTCAAACTTATTTACATCCTCTTTCCTAGTCTACTTTATCCATTATCGACTTGATGTGAAAGTCAAGTCTTTATGAAGAATATTGTAGTTGTTCTAAAAAACATAAGGAATCCATTCTTTAAAGCTTTCCACATGAGCTTTATATTGTTCCCGTATGCATAAATGTGTCACCCTTTATTGAAATATGTGACACATACGACTTTAAAAAACAATTCTACTTAAACAATAAAACAGTTTAGGAGGTTAAGAACATCAAATCACATTTTATAAACTCTAACAACTGTATAACCTTACCCGAACGCCTGCTGGTATGGTGCGAAGGCCCTTTGGGTTCAAGGGTATACTGTCGCGGGTATCACAGGTGGGGCTCGAGGGTTGCAACTCGGGTATGTGAACCCTCTTGTTTACCCACATCTTCCGGCATTGTACAAAGTATTTAAAGCTTTTATCCGTTTTGAAAAAAATAATTATTTTCCAATTAGCTCTATAAATAACCCACATTAACCGGCCTATCCTTTCTACACCAAAAAAGTTATATATTTCTTCTACTAAATATATACAATGGATACATTGTGATTTATACCCGATTCATTCGAAACTTCCACCTCAATTTTTTTTGTCAAAGTGCATGTGGCACGAGGCGAAGTTGAAGATGCAACACAATCATTACTAAGTTATTCGTCACATGACACGTGATCGTGAAGTGATTCACGAAGTCCTAGTGAACATCCCCGACGAGTAGTTAATTTATAATATTTTGTGTATTTATGTATATAAGTATTAGTTATGTATTTTTTAAGTAATGAGGTATTTTATTGTTTTTAAATAATTAGTTTATTTTTAGTTAACTTTACATATTTCTGCCAAATCCTTCATTATTAAGTATGGTTGGTACCATTTCGATGTGTTTAAATATTGAAGGTGGTTGCCAAATCCTTCTATTATTTACCACGAAGTTCTTTCATCTACAGTCATTACGTCTAGAACATGTTTGTGGTATTTAATGTGGGCATTTCTTATAAATCTAACATTTCATATGTTCACGGTCGATGTAAGATTTGTATTGAGTGTTAGAATGATGAAAGTTTGAGAAAACACAATCGTACCATGACTCTAAAAAATGTCAAGGTTAGTCTTGACCAAAGTTGCAGGTCACTTTGGTTTTCATGGTTAGTTTTGCAAATTGTTCACATAAGAACGTATAAAGTTCACATACGTTTTCTTTGTATGAACAACTATAAACAACCTCATGTAGGGGCAGCAAACGAACCGAACAAACACGAAGGGGGCTTTGTTTTTGTCCGTTCACTAAGGATATAATTTGTTCATGAACTGTTAACGAGCACTTATCGAACGAGATTTGTTGTTCGTGTTCATTTATTAATTAAGGAAATGAATATGTTCATTAACTATTCACGAACACTTACCAAATGTAAACGAACAAAAATGAATGCAAGTGAAAGCACACAAATATTCATGAATATAAAAGAACACAAATGAAAGTTCCTAAAACAAAATAAACACAAACCATCATATATTGATTTCATAATAATATCACATATATTACGTGCTATCCATCAAAGATAAATAAGTACTTAGCATATTTATCACAAACAAAACTTTTAAATCAACGATTTGAACACAAACAAATGTTAACGAACAAATTATCGAATGTTCACTAACATTAATGAATGAACGCAACATCTCTTTTTGCTCGTTCATTTATTAAACAAACAAACATTAACGAACTTCCCGATGAACAGTTCAGGAACAGTTTGTTGAAGTTTCTGTTCATTTACAACCCTATTTCATCAAATGAGGGTTTGTATTGCTATCATTCAAACAAAATCAAGAACCATAAACAAAAAGATGGTCACAATGAATTCAATTTTGGTCTATTTGATCCGACAATGACGAACGAGAATAACCAACATGATCACTAGAAGAATCATCGTTACACAGTACACACCTTCAAATCGCAAATTTGTTCACTTGTCTAGCTCATATTCAAGAGCACGAGCCATAAGGCGCGCTTTGGAAGTGGAGTGTACTTATGGGGCTTAAAGGAAGTCCAAACGGGCTGAAGGAACTAGCATCCGCTACATCCATATTTTCTCGTGGGTGATGGTTCTTGTAATCCGACTCCTGTTTTGCATGTTCTAGTGTTCACGAGTTATGATTCTGGCTCACCGCGCCTCAAAGGTAAATGTGAACCATTGGTTGAGAAAAATAGGCTCATAAACATTGTTGGCCCCCCTCTTTTTTTCGTCGGTAGTGTAAAATTTTAGTCCGGTAGTGTAAATTTTTATATAAATATTTAGTTCGCCCCCTCTAACGGATGTGTTCAAGCTCCGCCACTACTCATAAGCAACACCAACATACAATATGAGATAATTGGTCTGGACTATACAAGTGAATAAATAGTTGCTTCTGATATAATTAAGTGGATTTGTAAATCAAGTTGATAGACTTTCAATCATTTGAACTTGATGACCCCATAAAAATATTTAAAATTTTTAATACTCCTGTATTTTTGTGTAGAAACATGATACAAAGAATCTTTTCTGTTTAACAGATATATTAATAACGATTTGATGTTTGTTTTTTCGTCGTTATGAAGCACAACAAATATAATTTTTTTAATGGATGTGTTGATAGAAGAATGTTGAAAGACATGTCTATTTCAAAACTACCAATATGTTAAAAATTACAAGAATTGATCATGTATCTGTACATGATAGTACTTAAAAGATGATCTAAGTATTGTTGGGAGAGAAAGTGAGGTGGTTATGTAACCGTCTTATTTATCACGAGTATATTGTGAGAAATATAACCTTAACTGTAGTGTGTTTAGCTTTCAATTAAAATAATATAGTTTTCAAACAATGTGAATGTTCATCTCAGTATGTTTGGTGCATTGATGTTGTACCAAGATAATGAAAATATACCGTACTTATGTTGTCACGACATACAGTGGCATCATGAAGTAGTGGACAAGGAAGCTCAAGAACAAATCGCGTAGCCAACATGTGTTAGCAACAACATTAGAAACACCATAGTATTCAGTTTCAACACTTGAACGAGAAAAAATACTGGCTTTTAAAGGACCAAGATAACAAGTTTACATGAGTATATCCTTTTTGGTGTTCTAATACAGTGATATCACAAAACTTGACACTAATGGGCTTAAATGTGCTTTAGACTTTTTTTTTATTTTAAATAACGCTTCCTTTGCATGCAATAAAAGTCGTACGTCGACACAAAACCATTTCTTTTGTACTCGTGCAATAAAAGTTGTACATCAATATAAAACCATCTTCATTTACATGCAAAAGAAGTTGTACATGGATATAAAAAAGTTTTTGGTCAATTTAATGAAAAAAGAAAAAGAAAACTTATGTGTGATATAAAAATGTTAATTGGCCCCCCTTTTTTTAACTTTGCAGAAAATGTGACAAAGGACAAATGAAGTAAAGACAGTTTGTCTCTAGAATTCAAAGGTAAAACGTACTTTAAAAAACAGGTTTGAAATAAATTGGTCAATAAATTTCTGCTTTTTGTAGTGTCCTTGAAGTTGAAATACACACATGCAATGTAAGAAACATAGTATTTTCAAGACTTTGTGTCTTCTACTATTATTTGGATTATGCATAGTGAATTGGGCCCTGACCTATGCTAATCTCACACGTATTTATCTTTTTTATGTCTTGTATTAAATATAGTCATCTTGTTATTTAAATATTACTAATTATCAATCTTTTTATTTAAATATTACTAATTATCAACCTCTGGATGCATCAAATGTTGTATAATGTATATAAAAAGTTGTACACATCTTTCTTTTCTTTTTAGTTTTTTAGTTTTTTAACCCAGTATTTTTACATATTTCACAATTTATCTTCTATAATTTTTCACTATTAACTTTAATTCTCAATACTTTTTATATTTTACAAACATTTTGATTTACGGTCTAAATTTTGAGAGTTTACACGACGCAACGTACATGTGTGATTCAACATTGTTACGGTTATTTTTTCCCAATTTAACGTCCCATTTGTAACGTGTGAGTCCTAGATTAACTTAGTTATTGTTTTTAATGTTTTAGATTTCACGTGCGTGGTTCAACGTTTTTATGTTTACTTTGTGTTTGACTTTATTTTTCCGGTGTTGTGGTCGCTGACGGTGGTGTGACATTTGTGGTAGTTAGTATGATTTTACGTCCCCGCCGCAACGCGGTGAACTTAATACTAGTTTTTACTAAATATATACTCTCTAGTCTCTTCTTCTACTATTTTATATGTCTACCCTTAGTAGGAGGGTGCGTTAACATACACGATGCACGTTTAGTTTGTTCCTTTTTAAAATTTCAAGTTTTGAGTTTGAAACTTTGATTTTTTTAGAACAAGTATACGTTCTAATAATGATTTTTTTAAATATTTTTACATGAAACTTTGATATTTTTTTTTAAACAAGTGTACGTTCTAATAATGTTTTTCATATTTTTACATTGATACTTATCTAGGATAAGTTTTTAGAAGATGACACACGATGACAAGAACGAAATATGCGAACTTAGACATTGTATTTCAAGGCTTATGTGACTTTTTCTTAGTGAATTGGGTCCAAATGACCAAATGTATGCTAATTTCACACGCATCTACTTTTTAGGACTTTAGTCGTTCCTTAAATACGAAATATTGGGTTTGATTACTTTTTTTATAAAGTCATGGAATAATTATTTTTTTATCATATATACCCAAACAAAACTAAAAATATTACATATACCCTTAAAAACAAGTTAAAATAATATATTTACCTTTATTTTTCTAAAACATAAAATTTAGATATTTTATGTATTTTTAATCTTAAAATTTTTATTTACCTATAAACTATATTTTTTTAAAATATGAGATTTACCCACAATTCAACAATGTACATGGAGGTTTTTGTTTTTCTCACCATCACCGTTTGACGAGTGTAGTATTGTTGGGAAGATACACGTGAGGTCGAAATGTTCTATAAAACAACATTATATATTATGGAAGAAGCAAACAAAATTACAGAAGAACGAGAAAAACACAAAATAAAAACTCATAGAAGTAGAGATGAGTTCAAGAATCTTTACAAAAACAATGGTGTTTTACCCATTATAAAATGCCATGAAGGAATCTTTAGAAAACATCTACACATGCGATTTAAGCTCCTTATACAGATGCAACTCATTTATGATCTCAAAAAGATTTATGAAGATGGAGAAATTATTGTGAATGCTATAACTGTAAAATAATTAATTTTTTAATCTCCCTACTCTAGTAAAATAGTATTTCGGAGAAACATATGTTAACACTATATTTTTTCTTATCAATTTTTTCTGCTTCTCTATCATATTTTATAATCATATTAATTATTAAAAGCATTATATATTTTTTTAGATTACAATAGTTTTTTAATAAATTAAAAAAGAGATATTTTTACTAATTTTATTTATAAGAAAATAATTTCTCATAAAATTAGAACACTTTTTAGAACGTCAAACTTTTTTAATAATACAAAATATTTTATAATTGGTGTTTTTAAAAGTAAAATTTTTTTAAACAAATAATAATAAAAATTAAGAGTTATAATAAGAAAGTTTTTAAGTATGACATATTTTAAAACGTTTGTTTTGAAATAAAACTTTTATTTTGTTTATTATAAGAAAGATATCAATCATATTTTATTTTAAAAAATTAAATTATAATTAATAAAATTTTATTTAATTTTTTTAATTTAACCCGTATAATACACGGGTTTACTAAATGTAGTTTTTAATTAAATAAGATAATATGATATCTTAACTCATTTTTAAGAATATATATTGGTTTGAAGGTTTAGTTGTATATATATAATACTAGGATTAAGCCCCTCGCGAACTCAGTTTTAGTTGAATAATTTTTGTTGCAGCGCGGACAAAAAATTGTATCAATTATCATCAATGGCATACACCGTCAATGATCACCAACACCTAAAAATCTCGTATTAAAAAAAACATAAAAATAAAAAACCCAAGAAAATTATACGTAAAAATGTTTCACCACACAAGCAAAACGTAAAACATATAAAAAAACAATAAGTAAGACGATCTAGTACCAACGCACTGCAACGGGGCTATAAAATGAGCGTAAAAACGTTGAACTATACATGCACGTTGCGACATGAAAACTGACAAAATTTAGACCAAAATGTCAAAAATGTAAAATATGAAAGAATATGAGACCAAAGTTGAAAGTTGAAAAATATTGGACTAAATTATAAAAATATAAAAGTAGTGGGTTAAAATATAAAAATCAAAAATTAAATTAAAAAAATAAAAAAGTGGGTACAACCAACTAAAACATTTAGTACAACTTATATTATACATTTTTCTTTTTGAACGTTAAATTTTGCGACCCTATTTGAAGACTATGTGTTATCTTAATTAAGCACACTTATTCGTTTCCCAATCAAGACCGCACCCCTTACCCCCCTCGGTAGGAAATCATTCCTGAGAAAACCATTTGTGTTTAACTTTAAACATATTACTTAAAGTGAGGATTAAACTCATTACCTTTCAATTACCTTTCAATGTTTACATGACCTTCCAATATTACACATCTATTTTACTCTATAATTATGTGTATTTTTCGGTATTTAAACTTACATTTAACTTTATCATTTATCATTTAGTAAGAGAGGATCTCAATACATCAACACACTACTTTGATATGATTATGCATAGTGAATTGAGCCTTGACATGTGCTGATTTCACATGGACTTGCCTTTTTAGGACCTTTGACCGTTGCTTAAATCGAAAATTTTGGATTTCAAGGTTGATAACATCAAGACAACTTAATATCGTATTGATAACTGAGATAATTTAATACAAATAATCCCAACGCCCTCTTAGGATTGATTGTAATGTGAAATTACTGGTAGTGAAATGCATTAGTGTTGCCAAAGGGCATCAACAAATGTACAAAGAACATACATATCTTATGAAAACAAAAACATGTAATTCATTACAAGAATCAAATTTAACATAACAAATTAATAACATATACAACTTAAAAGAAGAAAAAGTAAATGTACAAGGTTATATATATACACATTATACATAAATTATATAAGCTCGAGAGGGATAGCAAGAGGAGTGAATCTTGTACTGCTTCATATCAGAGTTGTCTGTACCGATAATCTTGAACTGAACCAAAGCTATCGACGGGCTTGCAAGGTCAAGAAAATTCGAACAACCTTTATGAAGTTAGAAAAAAGAAATAAAGAACGTAAGAAGAATAAGCTCAGGAGGGATAACGCCAAGACTGTTGTCAAAAGATCGTCGAACCTTGCACCATATGATCATCATATTGAAAGGGATTGTATATGAGTATCAATAACAAGATTGGATTGTTAGCCATGGCTAGGACACAAAGACTCAAAGAGTGTATTGGTTGGAGAAGAGGGTCTTTAGGGTTGAACCAACTTGAAGTTGCATATGGTGTGTTGATGGTTGATGGGTGCAACCATTTTATATAGGGGTGGGGGTGGGTGGTTAAAAGGGGTTGGGTATAATCGAGTGTATTGTAATAAAAGAGGTTATTGAGGTGTCATTTTCTACATATAAGGACAGGGACAGGAAGCATAATGAGAGTTTGTTTTCTTGGTTTTTGAGAATTTGGTACCATTCATTATTTTAGCTTTGACTTTTCTTTCAACTCTCCCTACAAAAATATTTACTTTTTGAATTACAACATTTAAAAAATTAAATTTTTAAAAAATATATATATTGGGTTCAATTCTAACTATTATATATTTAAAGGGTATTTTAATAAAGAAAAGTATGAAAATATAAATTAAATTTCATTTAGTGGACATTCATAAGTGGAGATATATAAAGTCATAACTTTATAAAAGAAAGTGACGTATTTTGTAATAAAATATGTATAACTTTTTTGTTGGGTGAAAGTTGTAGAAGTAGTACAACATTATGTATGCTTCATCTTTTTTGGTGATTGATAGCATTTCTTGATGTCTCAAGGAAAAAAAACATGTATCTATACTTGAAATCCAAGTCTATATCATTAATCAAACATTCAAAGTAGCTTTAAATATTTACAAAAGTGTTGGCTACAACATATGATAGTGAAGGGAGGGGTTGGACATTCATTGTTATCATTTATCAATAGCTCGATTGGTTCTGCTATAATGAAAGAAACTGTTAGACACATTGCAGGATGCAATTAGTTTCCGACATGATTATGAGTTAGTTATTCTTTAGGAGTAATAAGGAAGAGAAACAGTAAAGAGTTTAGAGTAGTAAGGTTGGGATCAATTGTGTATTAGCTAGGATGCCTAAATCACCCTAATATAGTACATAATTCGCACCCAATTTACGCTTGGATTTAAGGCTTCATGCCTTCAGCCAGTTATGCTTGTTTGCTTGCTGCGTCGTTTGTTCCATGTGTATGACCAGCGCACCTACTCACGTCAACAAAATGAAAATAGAGAAAATGAAATAAAAATTAATTTTAAATATGTTTACCCAAAAGAATATCTTTTTATCTATTAAAATACAATTAAGTTTTAGTGTATACCTTAATAAAGAAAAGTTCATACACGAGTTCACATCGCATAAAACAATATTTATGTTGTATTTGTGGGACTAAAAATGTAAATTTTGTTTTTTAGAATCACGCATGTGATGACTATAAATGTAAATTTTATCTGATATAACTAGAGATGTATACCACTTGATAATTTAGCTCATTTCAATAAATGGTCCCATTAGCTTAGGTTGGCACTCGATTGCTATAAAGAAAACAAAACTGATAAGGTGGTCAAAACAGAAATTCAGAGGTCCATGAAAAATTTCTGATTGGTCAATGAATTAATATTGCAAGTCAAAATAGGTACCCCTTGTTTGATCTTGTGGAACTATATGTATTCTTCGAGAAATAATCTATTATTTTTTTTAAATTTTATGTTTAAAGATTTCAACTATCACCTATAATCCGATAATAATTTACAATATCGGTTTGCCCGATAATAACTTAATTTATGTTTTTGTTATAATGACAATCATGGTTGTATGATATATTTGATTTATATTGATTTTCATCTATTTTATTCACAATCATCATCGTGAATAAAATCAAATGAAGATCAAGCGTGAATTAATAAACAATTACACACATGTTAAATATGTTCTAACCTTCTCGTTGTATTTCTTTTGAAAGACGAACTTACACATGTTAAATATATTATTAAATCTACGTAACTATTGATTTATCTCAATCGGTCACAACTCTTTAACTCAAAACAAGCATCAGGAGTAACTCCAACAGTTTTACCATTAAACCCAACTTCTCACCCTACCTACATGTGATTTATAAAAATTTTGATTTATTAATATAGAATTTAGTTGTCATTTTTCATCTTATGCTTGTTACATAAAAATCCTAATTGTTAATAAGTCGACAATATAGTGATTTTTTTTAATTTTTAAATAGAAATTTTATGCAAGGGATTTAAGAGAAAGGGGAATTTTTTAAGGAAGAGAAAGGGAAAGTTATGTGGCATTATGTGAAAATGTGAAAAGTTTGAGACGACGCTTTTCTCTCTTATATTGTGTTCACATGTTTATTCTAATGAGAGATATAAGAAACGGTGAAAGAAAACCTTAAAGAACGTGCTTTCAACAAATTTTTAAGGAAATGAATTCAAAGGAAGATAAGATATAAATAATATTCTCTTCAAAATTCGCTTTTAATTTGAAGAAATTAAACAAATTAACCAAATACAATTATAAGATTTTATCATTTATCATTTTACCCTTCCAACCTATGATTCATATGGGTGTAATTATAACATTGTAACTTTTCTTTTTTCTTTCAACCTAGAAACATATAAAACATTATTTTTTTCTTTTTTATTTTGAACTATTAAACATGAAATTATATTATATCCATATATTTTCCTTTATATCTTTCTCCTTAATTATTCATTCTTTTTTTTTATCATTTATTAAACTCGAAAACACAATCTTAGACAAAAAAGTGATTGTGAAAATTTAATGTAACGTCTATATAAAATAGAGAGAGTATCAGAATTTATAGAGATAGTAAAGATAAACTTCCTCCTCCTTAACTTAGATTTTAATTCTTTGCAACATGATTTTATAGAATCATATACACCTAAAATGTAACAAGTTTTCATAATTTTCTCAAGTTATCACTTATATTAACCTCACCATTCTCTGGTCTTCCATTTGTCCCTCACTTTACAGGTTCCCATTTCATGCAATTCTTCCCCTATTTATTGCACATGTGATGTCAATCTCATATGACCCTTCACCCCCATTAAATGCCCCTGCAATTTTTATATTTCCATTTTACCACCCTTCACTTTTCATCAATTGTCAATTCACCACTTGCTAGTGTGACTTCGATTTTTAGTCCAAATTTTATTTATTATCTTTTTCTAGCGCATTTTACTATTTTCAGTATATAATTAAGATTTAAGCTTTCCTTTTATAGAATTTTAGTCATACACTTTACAAAGATTGTCCACAAAGGATGGGCCGTCGAGATTTAAGAAGATTAGGTTGAAAGGTACGTGTTGATGATAAGACGATACCCAATGGTTAAATATTTAAGTTTTAAGCTTTCGTAATCGGGTTCTAACATGACACGCAGTGAACGTCAAAATGCTCAAAATTTGTTGCAACAATTATAATATGTTTAATGATGAAACTTATAAAAAAAATATACATGTAATTTAACATGTTTACATTTTAAGGTTGAAATTTCAAGGACTTGCACGTTAAAAACTAATTTATTTTACCACCACATGTAAACATGAAACATCAAAAATGATTGCACACACCATCATATATTTTTATACATGCAAATGGATGAACTAAAGTGTAAAATGGGTTTTTCTTGCAAAATAAAATTGAATCAAATCCCCAAAATTATGCCGAATATGTCTCTCATTGGTTTGTACACTTGATGGTGGATTGATGGTTCAAGTCAATTCATATTTCAAAACTGTCATCATTGTTATTTTGTTGTTACGTCACACCACAAACATATTATCTCATTTTTATTTATAAATATCTACTTTTAAGAATTAATAAATATTTTAAATGCAACACCTTTTTAGGCATTTCATGTGATTAAAAATTTAACACCCTTTTGTTTAATATAAACTTTTATAACGATATCTTGAACTCTTCAGTCGTAACTTTAATGGTTTAGCTTTTTCAGATTTTACTTTTAGGTTTAGATTTTATACTTTAACTTTTAAGTTTAACGGTTTTAATTTTAGGATTATACTAGTGATGGAGGGTATATATTTTAGAGTAACACATGCTTAATTATAATGACTCTTGATCAAACATAAAGTTTGTTAGCCAGAATATATGTTATATGTGTTAAAACTATTATTCTTAAAGAAACATATTCAGCAAAAAGTTATACGGTAAGAATATATGTTATATGTGTTAAAACTATTATTCTTAAACAAACAAACATATTCAGCAAAAAGTTCACTCACACAACAAAGTTTGTGACTTGTAAGATGAGAGTAATCAATCACAGAGGATAAAAAATTACTCCTAAATAGAAACTAGGCCAGGTATCGAAACCTCTTATTTTTTGTAAAATATATAAAAAGCATGTATCACGAAAACAATAATACATTATCAGATATTATATAGTTTTTATTTTTGGAAATCAGACAAATATATGATTATGTTTACACCAATAATAAAGCATTAGATAATAAATATATTTTACTAACGTTACTATCACTTGGAAATTTGAAATAACCAAGTAATTTATTACAAGTGTTTTATATGAAAAATGGGTTTTCGATTGAGCGATCCGAACCCAAAAGTCAACTGGCCCATTATCCCCAGCCCATGTAGTGAAGCCCATATCTTGGCGCTTTATCTTATGCGTAATATGTTTAGCCCACGAAGTAAATTGATTTCGACTTATTATTTTCTACAACTTATATTGCAGCCATTTAGTTTAAACTTAGAACACATTTAATATCTAATTATATCCTAAACAATATTATCCCTAGGAGACTCTTTTTCAAATCCTACTCACAATGATTGTGTAAAATGCGTTGTGTTTGACTCAACACGTTTAACACATTTATTGAACCTGAAAACGATATGTTTAACTAAATATTTCATCGAAACAACACTAATATGAACGTGATTAACATGATTAAATCTAACTAGTTTAATAACAGAATTAGAGGGTTAATGTATGAATTCAATAAAACGAATGGCACAATATGTCTAACATGATCATCAACACTACTTTAAAGAGACAGTTGAACAAAAGACTTTAGACACTACTCAAAATTATAAAATTGGGTAGAATAAGAAATTCAGTTTAGTATATATAATTATACACAATCTCGTTTGACAAACCAATATTAGACATGTCATGTCGTCTTGTTAACCCATTTAACACGATTAGCTAAACAGGTTAGGCTTGTTGAACCCTCTTAAACACGTTCTTAACCGTATCATTAACATGTGGACCCATAATATTTGTTTACCACAAACCCAAATTCGTTTAACTTTTGTTGAGTCATCTCTTGATAATAGGTCGTATCTTTCATTGTTCGTTTTACGATTAGTTGAAATCTACTCAAATCCTAACAATTACACACTACACTTAAACAATTATTTTTACAAGTACGAAATCTATGTCAAAATCTTTGTTCATATTTCAAAACTCTAATAAACAAATACAACGTGTAACGAAATTATGACATCCGATTTCACTTTTGAATGGATCATTTGACATTTGACACAAGGGTGGGTTCTTTTATTCAATATTTTGACTTTCATAACATTCATTAATTCATTATCCTTCAATCTTCTTGAAGGTTTGAACTTTGGCATCACGCAATCACAAATATAGTCCCTTACGCAAAATTGTAGGGATTGGAGAAAAAGTAATTAGATCAATGCGTGTAATCCAAGCAATTTAAGTCAGTTTTTTTCTTGTAAATTGATATTTAAACTTATAATATCATTGTTAATAATATTACTTTTTTTGTAACTTAGAACTTCAAGTTTGTTGGGTTTAGGGCATAAGTACCGTATAACCTAAACGCAGTCTTATCACCATTTACTAATCAATCATTAGGTTTGAGAGTTTTATGAGGAGATCAGATTTCCGTTCAAAATCTTAAGTAGTTAAAATTACCTGATTGACGTCACTTGAAAGAAAATCCCAATAAACCAACATGAAATATCAAAAAGTTCATTTACATTTATATTATTTTTATAAAATAAAAGTTTCAAAACTAACATCACATACATATCATAATTATCACTTCATGGTAACAATATGGGCAGAGCTATGGCTATGGATTGGGTGGCAGATTAGACCCATAAGTTTTTATTTTTACATACAACATGTACAGTCGAAATCAAAGCGACGTGTAGGATTTTATAACATTGACGCTTATAAATATTTTTACTTTCAGTTACACAGAAATTTTTTTATACTTTTTTAGTTTTAAAGATTGTTATAATTTAGAAATATAAAATTTAATCACATTTCATTTAAATTAATAAATAAAATTTTCAAACCATTTACCCACCGAACCTGCTATCCATTAGAAACTACAACCCATCTCTAAGCGAACTCCACATTTAAGCCCACCCGTCAATTTTGGGTATGTTTTTTTAAACTTATATGAAACTTATTACTTGGTGGTGATTGAAGTTTCATTTTTAACTTTAGATCACGTTACTTGTTGAATTTAAATTGAAGTTTCTTATGGATGTTTAGTTTACTTGATGGATTTCAATTAGGGTTTTATATTGATTTGTTTAGTATTATTCTTTAGGAGATTGAGTTCCTAATTAAATAGTATGTTAAAAAAATAGTAAGTTAAAAGCTCCTTAAAAATGTCAACCATGTAAATAATTTCATTGAAAAAAAGTGTACACCAATGAAAAAATTATATGGTCGCCACTGGATAACAAATCTAAATACTAGAGTACGTAAAAATTAAGTGTGAAATAATGAAATACAACTACTTATTTGTTAATATTGTGGAAAGGTTTACAAAAAAAGATAACAAGTATAAAAAGATAATGACACCTATTCTATGTGGCATGGCCAATTCGACTTACATTAACATATAGTAGATCAATATTTATCATTAAAATTATGTTAATGTGTTTTTTATAACAAATTCAACTTAGATATAAATGTGTTGTGTACCCTCGTCGAAACAAAATATATGGTAGTAGATTATATGTGTTTGGTTACCTGAGACAAGTTATATGTTCGTTTACCCTCAGCTCGTTGAAATTGAATAATATGGATATGTTATACAGTATAAATCTATAATAAGTAGTATTTCATAGTTGTTAGAAGTTTTAAGTTATTAAAATGTATAATTATCATATAGTAATTTGAATATTAACCGTATGAGGTATGAATATCACTCGGGATCTCCGAATGAGATACAATATTACCGTAATTAAGATTGAGATTATCAAGTTAGCTAATGATCTTAAACCATGTGTTGATGATTTTCTCTTAAAATTGTTGAAATATTGAATAACTTATCATAGGTTTGTATGTCATTGGCTCATATGTTAGTCCGCTAATACCCTACATATTCTCATATAAACCAACTTTTAATTATTAGTTAATTATGATTGTTTTTACTAATCTATACATACTATAAAACTAATGATGTCCTCTAACAGTCAAACAGTTAAAGCATTTATGAAAAAACCCACCGCTAATACATCTACGGAATTAAGGTGTGAACAAATTTGATTTCTAATTTATTATTTCTATTCACGTTACTCATTATTCTAGCAGTGATAGTCTCTTTGATCCATCAACTAAATGATTGGACATTTATACAAAACAAAACATGAACAATGCCCTTTTGAGGTTTTGTGTCCCCCTTTGCAGTCATGGCCATGTGAGTCTTTGCATTCTTTCTTTTGGATTACCATTAATAATTATTTTAAAGTTGCTTTTTGATTATATTAATAATCTGGCTGTCTATAATCACAAGTTGCATGAAAAGGTTTCATTTTTAGTAAGAAAACAAATATATAATGGTCTTACTTTCCCGCCTACGCTTAGCAAAGTTAAGGGGCTGTTTGGTTGGGTCTGACCGACCCCGGTCAGACGTGGAATGTTTGGCTGGTTACCTCTTGCTGGAGAAGAGGTCTGACTGAACCACTTATTCGGTCAGACCTAAACCAAGATCTAACCCGAGTCAGACGTGGAGGCGGATCCGGTGAAGCGGCGAGGGTCTGGTCTGCGACGGCGAGGGCGAGGGCGACGACGAGGGGTCTGGTCGGCGGTGCTGCCGGCGGTGAAGCCGGAGAGGAAGGGGAGACCGAAGACGGCGATCGGAATTTTGGTCCAACCAGATATCCAACCAAACAGACTTATTGGTTCAGACATCTTATTGGTTCAGACCTCTTACTGGTTTAGACATCTTATTGGTTCAACAGTTACCCATTTAAAAGTTGTCAAACAGCCCCTAAGTTGTTAAAATTAAAAATCATAAAATTGTCCTTTTTAGACGTATATTATGTGTATAACAAACTATAAATTGTGTATAATTCACCTATTGCAAATGTTCCCCAGAAGACGATCATATATAGTTTTAAATGAGTCTAATTTCACGAAGTTGGGTTTACCCCAATGAAACATGCATCACCCATGCAATGTGAAGCTTAAAAGATCGACTCCTTTTTATTTTTTGGAGAATAATATTTATTAAGATATGATTAAGTCACAATCAATTTCTAAGAATATGTTAATATATTATTTTCAAATATGAGTGATATTGGAAGATAATATACAACAATTAATATTTATGTTCATAAGTCAAAGTTTGACAACCAAAACAACTTAGATTCAATTCTTGATAGCTTTGACAACAATCTTTAGCAAACTTTGTTGAAACTTGAAAATGCCAGAATAGTTTTTGTCAAATATTTTGGTCTTAAAAACACAATTATTATTTTAAATAAAAACAAAACAAGTTTAAATAAAATTGTCACAAACTTAAAGTGCATCATGCCTTTATTATAATAAAAAGTATTGATAATGATATACAAGATAAAATATTCGTATGTTTGATGAATGATTATTGTACTTTTTGAAAAGGGTATAGAAAATGAACATTCGAATAATATGCTCTTTGAAGTACAGGGTGTTTTTTGTCATTTCAGGTAATTGCGAGGGCTGTCCGCCACGTAATTGAATCGTATTTTAAAATACCCACCCGAATGTTTACACGAATCATCCGGTACACAAGTGGGGTGTATCCATTATTATTTTTAACAAAATATTAGTAATATTTTATAAAAGTCTCTAGTGATGTTGAAATAATAAATATACATGTTGTTTATTGAGTATACTTTTACAATTATTAGCCTCATCTTTGGGTATGATTAGAGGTGTACAAATCGGTTTTATTACCCAAACCGGTTCGGATTTAAAACCGAACCGGTTTTTTGGTCGTGGGGTCAAACGGTTTTTTTTTCAAACCGGTTCGGGTTACAAACTTGTTTGGCTCACCGGATACTCGAACCTGCCAAACCGATTTGGACCGGTTTGAAACCGGTTTTTTTAATAAACTGGTTTTAGAACCGGTTTAACCGGTTTTTAACTTTTGAAACCGGTTTATAAACCGGTTTTGAGGGTGGGGTTACCAAACCGGCATACAAACCGGCGGGCTGGGTCGGTTTGGGACCGGTTTGGGCCAAACCGGTTTTTCTTTGAAACCGGTTCCGGTTTTTTTGGCCGAACTGGTTTTTTTGCCCATGTCTAGGTATGACCGATGGCTCCACAAGCGAGGAGGGTGCCATTAGGGAAAACAACGGGAAGGTAAACGTAGCATGGTGTACCTGGTCATTCGACGCTCGTTCAGAAAATGCTTGTTCAATTTACCTTTTGGTTGTAAATGAGATGATAGGATTGGTACGGTTTGTAAACAAGCCAAACACGAGCAGAAGTCCGCTCAAATAGGTTCAACTTGAAATTTTTTTATAATTTATTATTAATATGTTATAATTGTATATATACACACACAACTATACAAATCGTGTGGCATCGATCATTTTTTTAGATTGTCATAATATTCTTCATATGCGTATAAAGTTTTTTATATCAATGATATAAAAATCTTGTGTTTTGTAAAAGATATATTATAGAATAAGAATTTATATAAAATGACAGGCTAACTTTAACCTAAATGCTAATCTCTGTTTGATCTTTACAATTTCAAATATGATAGTTATAATTAAGTGATGCATATATAATAAAAGTAGCTTGAACTTGATTTTTTTTTTTAAATAAATCCCAAATATTGATCATGACCAACAGAAGAAACAAGACAAAATTTAATTGACTTTATTTACTTGTAACCATATAAAATACTACGAACACATGTTTTTAAAAGTAAAAAAAATGAAAATAAAAAAAGAAACACCCACTTGGGCACTTAGGTCAAATAAATCTCATTTATAATGATTGGTGACTTTACAATTAATATTAACTGTTTCAAATCACTCTCAACTTCCATGAAAACGAAACGTTGCATGCCTCGTCATGTATGATTCGGATCACACCTCTCGGGCCTACGTTCTCGAACGGCTTATAATTATTGTTTAGTGTATATAAATATATTTTAAAAATAAAATGTATGTATGTAAAAATCTTTCATTATAACCTACTCTTTTTGGCATGATTAGGTAAGATTTATTTATTTTGTTTATTTATATATAATTAATCTCGAGTGTTAGAATGTACTTTTTACAAATAGTTGAGTGTTACTTAATCATGAAAATAAGACAGCAAACGATTGTTAAACAAAGAACAAACATGATACTTGAAAAACTTTAGTAATTTTAGTTGCTATAATCAGAATTTTTAGAACAATTCATAATGTACTCCATTGTGTGTCATTTATAGATTTTATTGTAATGACTTTTAATATAATCCACTACCTTACCCTTTGGAACAGTTGCAATAATCAGATAGTTTGGAATATTTTACAAATTTTGATTGCTTCAAGTATTAAATTGCAACAACTTTTTTAGATAAAATGAGACATGTATTATGAAAAGGGGTCGGCTATTCATACTCGCCTTAAATTTTCATTGCGACACTTTTTTTAAACGACAATTATATTATCATGCTTAGGAAAAACTTATAACTGGAAAAACTTTCGATTCAACCTTGAGCATTTTTGCTCAGATTTAGACTTCAATCCAATACATTCTGATATTTATATATCTTGAACACTTCATTTTAACCAGATGATCAACTCTTATGTTGTATCTCTTGTGATTAGGGTGTTCAAAATAGCCAAATTCGAAACCGAAGCCAAAATATTCGAAAATCCGAACCCGAATATCAAAAAATGCAATATCTGAATTTTGGATTTGGATTGATAGTGTTTTTGAGGATTTCAGATGTTTAAATTATCCTAGTTTTTTATAATTTATCAAATAAAAATATTAATTAAAATTTTCGGATATTTCCGAATATTTTGGCTATTTTCTTTATATATTTGGATACCCAGAAACTTTTTTAAATAATATTATTAAATTTATATAAAAATTATTAAATTATACGTATTTTCTATAGAATTTGAATATTTGTTCGGATATCTGAATTCGAATACGAAATTTTATTAAAATGTAACTAAAATGAGTAGACACAAGTAGCAATCATATCATTCATAATTAGTGATAAACTATAAAAATGTAATTTAAATTAGGAATAGTTTTATAAAATAGTATTCAAGTTTCAGGATTGTTATAATTAAGTCACTCATAATTTTTTTGTCTAGGTTAGGATTGTTCAAATTAGGTTATTCATGAATTGCAAAATATTTTTTATTTAAAAAAAATTTGAAAACTAAAAAAAACATACAATATTTATAATAAAACGAATTATTTAAAAACATTAGTGATATATTTGAAAAAAAATATATATTGAGTGACTTAATTATAACAATCCTGAAACTTAATTACTATATTATAAAGTCATTCCTAATTTTAATTACATTTTTATAGTTTATCACTAATTATGAATGATATGATTGCTATGAATGGTATAACAAAGTTATTCCTAGTGATAAACTTTAATGATCAAATAGAAACAAATAATTAGTGAAATGATTGAAACAAATAAAAATATAAATGACTTAACTAGAACACTTTTAAAACTTATTTTAATTATCTTAAAGCTTCCCTTCAAATTAATAGAATAAGTAGCAATTAAATGCCGGCTTAGAAAGTAAGTTACTTCAAATTTATTTAATAATTTCATTTATTAGAAAAATATTCTTTATGATATACCGTATATAAAAACAACAATAATTAAGTAAATAAGCTAATGTTAGGAAGATGCCATATAAACACAATGTTTATAGTTGTCCGGATAGGTGTTAACTAACCTTGGATGTTCTCATATGGTAACATCGGTATCATAGATTGTGAACATTTTTTCATATGTAAGTAACATTCCTATCGATTATTTTATTTTTTTTATTTTATATCTTAAAAAATGATGCCTTTTAGCTAATGACGCGCGTATGCACTAGCAATAACCTACATCGAATTAATACAAGTCTTGCATATAAAAAATAATAATAACAATAATAAAACCTAATCATTCAAGTGAAATTTGAAGTATTTTAAATAAAACTAAAAGATAATTGATTGTATGTTTAGCCCCTGTGAATATATATATCATGACAAAGAAATCAAACATTTCACATAGACCATATGAGTTATTTTAAAATTACAATACCACACAAGACACAAGGTATCAATTACGTGCATTAATCTAGTTAATTATCTATTTACATTGTTATTTCCACTGAATCTTGCCATGTTCCCTTGTAATAAAAAAAAACAATTATAGTTATTTAGTTATAATATATGCGTAAATTTGGTCTACATGCATGAACTGATCTAATAAAAATAAGGTCACTAAATTCTAATAATTCAAATAAACCAATACAAATTATATACTTATAATAATTATCATAATAAAACATATAACTAAAAACAAAATAAATAAGTTCACCGAATCTCAATTCATCACGGATAAGTTAAGCTCAAACTTGCTCAACAATGTGACGACCATTAATTCATGATATAAGCTCAAGAAAGACTCGGCTTTGGCTCTAAAAACTTCAATATACATAAAGATTTTGAAGTAAAAGTTCATGAAATTGTGTTAAGCTCAATATACTTGTGTTTATAACACGTCTGTATATATACGCATAGTTATTCAATTACACTTGGTATGTATTCATATTAATCTTTAACGTTAGTAACTTTTTAGGTAAAGATATTCAATTAAAGGTATGTTTTCATATTAATCTCTAGGATTCAACTTTATACATGTACATGACATAAGACTTGAAACTTTTGATAGGAGATTGAGCCTGAAATCAAACTCCAATGAAATTGCAAATAAGCTCTACTCGTTTGCATCACTTGTTAAGATAGAATAAGGTTTAAATGTTGCCTCGACAAATCTAAGAGAACATAATGTAATTGATTAAATATCTTTATATATACTATTGTCTATTTGTCTCATATGCCATCTAAAATTAAATTGTCATTGGTATCGTCTCGCCCTCATAATTTATATAATTATATATCACTAAAATTCATATATACACACCTAAATACAATATCTAAAAGATATGATCCAACACATCTCGAATTTAGTTTTTAAAAATACTAATAAGTGTCATTTATAGAAGCAAACTCTTCCTTACCACTTTAGGCGAATCTCACATCAATTTGTTCTATCCAGGGGAGAGACACCGACATATATACCCCGTCTCAAATATCACAAACATGTTTTAGGCATAATGAAGACTTAATTACACGAGTGGTCCCTGTGGTTAGACCTAATTTCACATTTGGTCCCGAACTTTCTGAAATTACAAGGTCAGTCCAATAGTTGACACAAATATAACATGATTGGTCCTTATGTTGGATGGACGTTAAGTTTTCTGTTAACTTTTTATAAAATGACCATAGTACCCTTATAATAAAAAAACAAATGAAAAGAAAAACTAAACTTAGTGGTTCCCACTTAAAACCACAACCTCACCCCGTTTCATCTTCCATTCTTCCCCACCCCTTTATCAACTCCGGCGACCCCAACCACCACCTTCCGCCGCCACTGGCTCCCTCAACCACCAGTGGTATGACCCAATTCCGGTGACCTGTACTCAAGTTTTTGCTAGCTTGTTTGATCTATTCTTCTGTTACTTTCTCACTCGATTTTTCGGTAACTAGCAAGAGATCTATGGTGGAGTATAATGGATTCAGGTGAGGGGGTCGGCGAAGAGGGTGAATCGGGTGAGGGTTGCGGGCGCTAACATAGATTTTGATTCTCGTCGGTGTCGAATTCTTGCGAGGTTTGGGGTCAAGAACAGTTAGCAAATGGGGTGAAAACCGGTTTTCAAGGTGCAGTGGTGGTGCCGTGGTGGTGGCATGGTGGTTCGTGGTGCTTGCAAACGAAGAAGAAAGGAAAGACAATGGTGCTATGGTGTTAACCGGTTTTTCGACGAGGTGGCGGCAGTGGTCATCGGAGTTGCAGAGGAAGATGAAGTAGGGTGGGGTTGGTGGGATCATATGTATTATTTTAGTTTTTTTAATGCTTTTTTACATTTTTAATTTGAGAGGGTAATTTGGTCATTTCACGTGTACTTAACAGACAAAATCAACAAACATCCATTTTAGGGACCATCGTTGTTACGTTTGTCCAAAGTTTTGGACCAACCTTATATTTTTAGAGAGTTAGGGATCAAAAGTGAAATCAGGCCTAACCACAGGAACCACCCGTGTAATTAAGTCCATAATGAATTTGGATGAGAAAAACGTTCCACAATTAAGTTCGCTTAGGTGGGAGCAATCTCATGATGGATGACCTCTTAGGAAGATTGTGACACCTTACACAAGTCCACTATTTTATACCTTTTTAAAGACCAAAGTTTCAAGAGTAAATTTTTATAAAAAGAACAATCGTCAAGTTTAAGATTATTTTTTTTAAGGATAAAAGATATGAATAAGTCAATGACATTAGATTACCAAGAATGGTGTAATTTTGTTGTTACAAACTTTCCATCTTTGGTCAAAGTTTTAGCGCCACATAACTCTTAGCATATACACACTAAAACTTTATATTCGTTCTAAAGATAATGAAACGCTAGACATTACACTCCCTCTCTTACACGCGTCAAACGCGTACCCCGTCCATCCGTCCATTACAACATTTCACCAGTCATAACATCACAAACGTAAAACTGCTTTATACATCTGTATCGGTCACCATTCCAGTTGTCATCCTATACGCGCGTATACAATACACTTGGCTCCCCTATAATCTTATACGTGCCCATATACAACGTAGAAGAAGAGGTAAAAAAAAAACCATAAAGCCGTCACCTCCACGCCATCTTTGACTAGCCTCTCAGAGCCCGACACGTGTCACACACCATCTCCCTCAACCCCACACCCTATAAAACCCACATTCCTCCATAACCGCCATAGATTCTCCTCTTCACCTCACAGAACCTTCCATCGTTGCCATGAAAGTGCACCAAGAACTCAACCAACCAGAGCGTGACACGTGTCGCACCATCGAAGTTGTTCAATCCGCCGGCGCCGGAGCAAAGCCACCGACGCCGCCGGCCGATAAGTTTGATTCCAATGGCGAAGAGCTCTTCACGCCGCCGCTCAATTTCTCAATGGTCGATAACGGAATATTCCGTTCTGGATTCCCTGATACCGCCAATTTCTCCTTCCTCAAAACCCTAGGCCTTCGTTCGATTGTGTACGTTGCTATTACTGTCTAATTATGCTTCAATTGTTGAGGATTTTGCTAATTTTGTTTGATTTTGATTGGAATTGGTGGCTAGGGTTTGCGATTAGTGGTAATCCAGCTGCCGATCAAGTTGCGTGTTTGTTTTTGAGATGAATCTGACAGTTTTTGTTTTGGTGTTTTGTGTTGATTTCTAGATATCTGTGTCCTGAACCATATCCGGAGCATAATATGGAGTTTTTGAAGGCTAATCGGATTCATTTGTTTCAGTTTGGAATTGAAGGAACTAAGGTATATAATTACATAGATCGATCTTCTGACTGAATTCGTCGCGATTCTTCGTATTGGAACGAATTGATGCAACATTCGGTATATATGATGCTATTGTTATGATCATATATATATTCCATAAGTTCTATAGGCATAATTGAGTAACAGTGGCTTTGTGAAACAATTGAGGGTTTCTTATCTTCTACAATATATGTGAAAATTAAGCTGTTTAGTGCTTGAAGTTAGATTTTACAAAGTAATTTTTATTCATCTTTGATTGATAATATGGTTGAAGTTTGAAAGAATTTATCATCTTCATCATTTTGGAGGGCAATCTTCATCTCTGAAACATATATGATAGCTGTAATGGTGATATCTTTGTAGGAACCTTTTGCTAATATTCCTGAAGACACAATTCGTGAAGCGTTAAAAGTTGTTCTTGGTATGTAATCTATGTGATAACTGATAATATTAAGCACTTCAGATTGAATTTAGAAGGTGTTCGATTTGGGCTTTTTTTCTTATTATACTTTGCTGTTTACCAGATGTAAGAAATCATCCATTGTTGATTCATTGCAAAAGGGGCAAGGTATGATTATATGATACATGATGTGATATTGTGTTCTGTATCTATACATCCAAATTTGTTGTTAATTGTTATTAATCATACTGTTATTTCTTGTTGCAGCATCGAACGGGTTGTCTCGTGGGATGTTTGAGAAAGATACAAAGATGGTGTTTAACATCAATCTTTGATGAATACCAAAGATTTGCAGCTGCAAAAGCTAGACTTTCGGATCAAAGGTTTATCGAGCTTTTTGATGCATCTGGATTCAAAGACATACCCCCATGCCCATGTTCTTGTTCTAGGAGGTAAAACGTCATATTACCGAAGGGCGTTTTTGTCTTTTCATTTTGGACCGATTGGAATAAATTGAATTAGGCATTGAGTTCACGGAGTATGTTTAGCAGTTCAGGAATGATATTTCCCATTCCTTGAGGACGACTTAATCTGGTTTTTCTCAGCTGTTAGGGTTTAGTAAATTGTTAATGTACCCGATTAAAAGAATCGAATTTAATATATATCGAGCTATTCCGTTTTAAAAGCTCGTTTTTTAGTTATGAACTTATGATATCCCCAAATTACTTTAAGGGGTGAGCTTGAGTTTGCTTATTAAAACTCAAGCTGTTTATTCAAAACAACTTATTGTTGTATTAGACACACAAAAGACAGTTGGTACATTGAAAAGACATAGGGTCGGATCTTTTCTTATCTTTATTTATTTTTTAAAATTTATTTTTAGTAATTTTAGTGGCTAATATGGGGTCATATGATCACTTGACTAGTGAAAGATTCTCTTGTTATATTTCTTGAAATTCCCTGTTACTTTTGTTCCCCCTTTTGGATATTGTCTTTTCTTGTTGCTAGCATAAGTGCATGTGCTTTTCACATGGTGGTCTATTTGTATCCACTTATTTGTTGAATTTTATCAACAAAAATTAAAACAAACTTCTATTAAATAGCTTGTATTTTTTGTTGAACAGCCAACAACCACAATTAAATAGCTTATACATCATACCTGAATGAACATAGGTTTGTCTCACTCTAGTTGATTCTATCTGTAAACTCACACACATTATAGAAATTATAGATATTTATTTTAATTAGGACTTGAATCATTAATCTTATGTTTAAGGACATAGTAATGGTAATAATAAGTTTATCTACTTGATTTCTCCAGGAAATATTTTAGATTTTTAGTTATTCAACTAATAAATAATCATAAGCTATTTGCATCTTACATTAACTCCTTCCACTTGCAATATCGGTTTGAGGTCATCCTTCCACAAAAACGATTCCCTCTCCTCTTTCACATCACACTCTCTTATTCACACAACACTCCTCAAATATTACTTTCGGCGCCTCTATTTGGTATTCTTTTATTTTAACAACGTTTGTGTATTTGAATCATAATGATCTGATTGTATGTTTCACCATGGGGGTTTTTATGCTATCTTCAAGATTATTATACACACTAAGCAAATTGCATCACAACACAATATTTAGCTTGACGGGCATATCCTCTAGGATGGTTACAAACCGGTTTGTACGATACAAGTTAATAATTAGTTTGGTTATCGGGTTGGCTGACTGGTTTTTTATGCACCACTAGGTGGAAACATGTCAAGGAGCGAACCAAAATGTTGGGACTTCTTGCTCTACATTGTGAAACATTCTCGTGAATTCTAAACACATAATACCTTCCTATGCCAAACCCGATTGTACACAAGCATTGAACACGATGAACATATCAAATGATTCACGGAACCCATATACATAAACAAAATCAAACCTTAAGATTTACAAAACCAAGATGAAAAAGAATACTTGGGTCCTATGTTTCCTTCATTACATCAATGAATCATTCATAACTTTTTTATGATTTGAACTTCTGTTTTATTTTTATGCCAATTCATCCCCCTCAACGCTTGATCATAATTGACGATGAAGTCTAACGCTTCTCCATTACCACTTGACGATGAAGTCTAACGCTTCTCCATTACCACTTGATGAGGAGTACTATTCTTGTTTCACTTTTGCATTATTAAGTCAAGCAACATTTACATCATTTATATTTTCTTCACATCTCTCCTGATGCTAGAATCTCAACCAGTCAAATATTCACCTTTTATGTTTACGTCAAAAAGAATGGACAATGCAGAGCTGACATGGATATTGGATATTGGCCCAATAGATGCCAAAGATTTCGGCCCAACTTATACGTAGACAATGTACAATTAGGCCTACATAAAAGTAGTCGTAAGCCCATACATTGACTACCAACAGCCCAACAGGCAACAACTAAGTGTCTAAGTACTAAGCCTACGATATCTAAAATTAGATGCATCTAATATATTTCCATTATTTTCGTCGTAACTGACTAAGTACGATCTTTTCTTAAGCTTCTACTCTATATTTTTATTGATTATCTATACATACACCTTGTAAAATTTGAACAATTGACCTTTTGAACATAATTGATGCGTCTTACCACCAAGCTATGCCTTTAAGGACTAACAACTACGTTTAATTTTACAAATCTAATATATACATGGAATTGTTTAAAATTTTTGTCACATTGAACTTCTTCATTCCTCTTCTCCGATTCCTCTTTGTTTCTACCGTCATCGGATCTTGGTGTCGTTAGACCTTTTCCCCTATTGTCCCTTTTGCATGACGATTTACTTTCATCTTCTCTCACTCAATCTGCTATGTGAACGTATCTACTAAATTAAGTATTTAAATTAGGTTTTACTAATTTTTCTTTTTCTAAACGTTGTTGTAGATTTTGTCACCATAGTGTTATGTCGTGCCTTTTACCTTCTTGTACAAAATTAGGATATTGTCCAATTTGTAGAATTTTTTGTTTGTCGCGACGGAGTTTCTTATCATTTCCAATTCTATGAGTTATGTTTTGTACAAGATTGTGTTTTCTTCTCATACCATCATCGTTTTAGCCTAAATGTTTGATTTTTCACGCTACTATAACTTGGGAATATATATTATTTTTTCACCCCTCCAATGAACTTTAGCAATCCATGTCACTCTTTGGCGACTCAGAGCCAATAGATGGCCCAGACAAGACAATCTCTTGTAACATTATAAGTTAAACAAATCTAGCTTGAGCTTAATATCGCTTAGGCTTTACTTGGCTCACTAAGGATCTGTTTGGCAAATTCTGAATGATTAAATGTTGAATCAATAAGAGGTCTGAACCATTAAGTGTTGAACCATTAAAAGGTCTGAATCATTAAGAGCTAGTATACCGTTTAACTATTCAAATGCAAATATCTGACAAATTCAGATAAGAGGTCTTAACATTTCAGCATTAGACCTCTTAACTATTCAGTATTAGTATAATACTTAACCATTCAGAGGCAAATGTCTGAATCATTTATACATTTGCTCGCGAAACAAACAGTCTGAACCATCAAATGTTGAACCATTCAGACATCTGAATAATCAAGAGACTGATTCAAATGCTACCAACAAATGATAAACTTGTGAACTCCAACAAATGGTGGGAAAGATGATAAACATGTGAACTCCAACAAATGGAATGGAATGTTATGGGCTTAGGGTTAAAAAAACTTGGTGTATAGATCACCTTTCTATAAATCATGTGGTAATCAAATATATGTTGGGTCACAACTCACAAGAGGCACCAATAATGAAAATTTGGAGACAAGTGGGAGGGGAATCTCTGCCATAACTGAGATTCTGTTTATGGTGAATAACATTATTTGGTATTTTGGTGTGTATATTCATAAATATCATAGTGTATATCCTTTAAACTTTACATGAGAATAATCCTATTAAAGTTATATATAATTGTTGTAATGTGATGGTACTTTGTATACGGCCTAGCTCTACCATTCAAGTAGGTGATGACGTTACTCGTATTCATGGTTTTGAACCGATCCTTATTTACAAACAACATGTTAGTCTAACGAAATTAAATTTTAATTCGATAACTTTTTTGATCTTTTTCTAAACATTGTCGTGTAGACAAATACACCAATTTCATTTTAAGTTTTTTTTATCTCATACTAAGAGTCAATAGCCTTAAATGGATAGAGATCATAAGAATCTCTCTACTGGGTGGGTGGGCTCTAAAATTTGTCCTTATACATGGCCACCAACAAAGAAGAACCACACACTTTTTTTAACCATCTAGTTATAGATAAAAAAAAATAAAAAAAAAAGCTTAAAATGTTTTGCTATATTAATGTTTTTATTTAATTTGTATTGAAATAGTTTATAAAATAGCTAGTGGGAACCAACTAAAAGGTATATAGATAAATGCAGTTGATATAAATATAAGATAAATGTTTAAACAAAAATTGTACTTGGTTCAAAATGAAATATTTTTGAAATTGATATGTTAATAATAATGATATTAATAATCAAATAACATATTGCAAAATGAATTGATTAGATTATCCATTACAACCCTTAACTAACATAAGAGAAGATACAAATCTACAATTAATATTAATAATAACATATCTTCAACCTCTTTAATATCCATTGGGGAACTCACATTTCCCAAACTCTGCAAAATAATCAAACACTTTAAATCATTAGTCCTCCCAACAGTCAGTAAAAAAGGCAAACTTAAAGCAAAATGTTAATGACTTCTTTATGCTTATAATCTTCAATTTCAAACATCTTAATAACTTTTATGTATACAATCTTTGACCACTTTTCACTCCAAATTTGTTGTTTCTTTAACTTCTTGGAGTAACCTCACCATTTTGGAGATTAGTAATTTTCTTATGAGTACAACCATTTTTACTATTCCTTATCTATCAGGACATATAATAAAACCAGATGACATCAAAATAATTTAATATTAATATGTATATGTATACAACATACAAACAAACATATATAAACTTGCTAAAATATGAAAATAGTTAATCTTTTGATGTGAATTTATAATTCTAACAAATAAACAACAGGTTCAAATTGAGATAGTTCAAAGAAGACTAACATATTTTTGAGATGCTAATTTGTAAGACAGGAGCATCAACATGTTCATATTTTTTTAGCTAATTATAGTAACATAATTTTAACTTTTTGACTTATAATAGTAACAAAACTTATAATTTAGTGGAAATAAAGTTTTTTTACAATGACTTTAACCTCTAGAAAGTAGAAAAGCACCTCATGAATCACTAATTGAAATATGCAATAATATTTTTAGGAATAACTATCTATATAAGTCCATTAGGCCCATAATCCAAAAAGCATCTTGTAAAAAATTTGGTCCACCCCACCACCATGTCAGAGATGGGCCAACCCATCCAGCACTACCAGCTGCGCACGTTAGCCTATGCCCTAAAATCTAGTTATTCCAAGAACATCACGGTTTCCTATGTTCTTGAAACTACCAAATATTGCAAAGTTTGACTGTATTAATACATGTATTGTGCTTGTATATTTTAAGAAAGGGTACTAATACACACACCCAGATAATTGACACTCTTTTATACGTCATACGTGTCGTTTAAGGTACACTGAAAAAACGAGAAAAATTCAGGGGGCTGTCAGAGAGTTATACGCCCCATATAGCCCTATACGACCCCCTATACGACACGTATAGGGTTACACGACGCGTATAGCAAATTTCGACACTTACTACGATGAAAAATTCTGGAGGCTGTCATAGGGGTTATACCCCCTGTATAGGGTTATACGTCCCCCATATACGACGCGTATGGAGCTATACGACTCGTATAGAAATTTTAGGATGTTAATTTATAATTTTAGGGTGTATCCACACCCTTTAACAAATTATCTTAACACTTCATTAAAATCAAGTAATATTTTGGGTGTAATTTTATCCGTGACAAAAAAAAGATTATTCAAATTAAATCATAGGGTTTTCTTTCATCTACGTTGAGTTTTCTTCTAAAAAGTTATTCAGAGTTAAATCATAGGGTTTTCTTTCAAATAGATGTTACTTACAAATATATAAAAAACGTTGACGTAACAAAATAATAATAATATTCATAAGCAAGCTAGCAACTAGAGTAAAAGAGTACGTACTCGGTGGTTGTGTTACAATGTGCGCGGCCCCACCAAAATAACATGAGCCCGCAGCACGCCCCGTTTTCTGATAGTAACTATTAAACGCAAAAGACGCGTGTGCCTCCAACGTGTTAGGATCATAACACGTGGCACCCGGTTGAATCGAACGGCAGTCAGCACCCCCTTCCCCACACGCATAATCCAACGCCATCTGCAGCCTATCCTTCCCCACATCACTAGCCACACACCACGTACCCGACCCGGTTCCAGATCCAGAACCCGACCCGGTTCCGGACCCGGATCCGGTTCTGTTCATCGGACTTGAAACCCTCACCGGACCTCCGGCGACACCTCCGGCCACCGGCGATTGTTTGTCTCTATAATCTTTTAAATCCTCCGTCGTAAACGGGACGGAGTAAACCTTTTGCTGGTTCGGGTAAAATAACCCGTAGTTCCTCTCCGACAACGCACCGTCTTTTCTGTTCTCGTTGAAAAGCGCGAACAGAAAGACGGTGAGTTTCGCTTTCGGTCGGAGAGGAGTACCCGAACCAGTAAGAATACGTCTTACAAGATTACCATTATAAGCTTTAGCGTTTTCAACACTAGCCCCTATCTCATTATCATCACCCTTCGAAGGCCACCCTGTTTCAGTCACCACCACCGGAATATCATCAAACTCCATTAACGACATTGCAGCAAAAACAGCGTCAATTTGGGCGTCAAAGAGGCTGTAATATCTCAGCCCGTTGCCGGCGTCGGGGACGCCGGAGTTCTCCCGGAAAAGGGCGTAATCGAGGGAGATAACGTCGGAGTTTGATTCGTAAGCGAAAAACGGGTATGCGTTAACCATGAGGTACGACCCGGTTCGCCGGAGGAATTGGAGCATGGGTTTGAAAACGGGTTCGATTAGCTCCGATCGGAAGGCTCCGGCGGACGATGGGTATGAGGTTTGTAAAGCGCTTAAGGCCACCGGAGATGAGATTTTGATGTCGGAATGGAGGTTGAATTTGAGTAAAGCTTGATGGAGGTTGTTCATTGCGGGTACGAGGTACCCGGTGGTGTTGTTCGGGTCGACGAAGACTTCGTTGCCGACGGCGATTGCTTCGATTTGGGTGTGGGGGTAGTAAGAAACGATGTTCCGATCGACCCAATTGGTGGCGAATGAGGGTTTTCTAGCGGCGGTGTGGAGGAGCTCGTTTGGGAGATCGACGGTGACTTTGATTCCGGTGTTGGATAGCGATTTCAACACCTCTGGATCGGTGTCGTACACTTTGACCCGAGTGATTCCTTGAGATTTCAACAGGTTCACCACCGTCGCCGGAGGTGGTAGATTATTAGCCACTCGACCGTAGTTCACACCGATCGAACCACCACCGTCTGCAAATCAAAACCAAATGCAAAAACGTTAAAAACCCATGAAATTGAGATGATGAAGGTGAAATCAGAAATGTAGTATTGTAGTATCTATATTCTATACCTGCAAGTGCAACAATGGCGAAAAGGTGAATGGAGAAGATGATGATGATGGTGTTTGGTGCCATTGTTGGAGATGATGGTGAAAATGTGAAAGGGGGAAAGTGATTTTAGGGTGTGTTAATGTTTTCGGGTCAAGGAGGGTTTGATTTGGTGTGTTGGTAGTCGGGTCGGGTTATTTATAGAGGGATTTTGTATGAATCTTGTGGTTTCAGTTGGGTCAGATGTAGTGGATGTCATGGTTATAAAAAGATGATAGAATTTATTTGAGATTGAAAGCATGGATGACAATGGGGAGATATTCACATGTTTACATTTAGTTTGTTGAATAGATTAGTAAATTTCAAAGTGTAGTATGGTGTGATCTTTGGTGTTTAATTTCAGTTTTAAATAGTGTTAGATGATGCTATATGTGATTCGTTGTATTACGTTTACGGTATACTTGTCGTACAAATACATATACATGATAAGTTATTTTAGTATTTAGATTTTAGTGACCTGATCATTGAAGGGGTCTTGTAATTCAAGCTAGCTCTACATTTGAACATGTCCCGTAACTTTCCAGATACATCCTGCAATATGTTCAAAAGATTCTCTTATGTCATTAAAATTACGGTCGCACCCTACAATTAATTTGTTACTAGATACACTACTTAACAATAACATGATAGAACTTTGATATGTCTAAAGAGAGACGTCATATTTAGAATCGACATTTTGTTTAAATAACAAATATTAAAATCTTATTATTACATACTAGCTTGTTGTATGAAACAAATAACAGTACTTATGATTCTAACATGCAACACAATAACATTAGATTTGTAACACACTGTCCATCATCAAACTATAGTCTGACATTTGTGAATCTAAAACATGTTATATACAGATATCAACATCATACAGACCGAGTACCCCTTGAACAAACCAAGCTACTCTCTTGTTGACATAGAAGTCATACAACTCTCAACATTTACGAAACCATCCATATCCAATAAAAAAAAGATGATAGAGAACAAATGCAGAGTTAAACAATATAAACCTAAAGGGTCCTTTAGGCCTAACCTAATATCTCTTTAAGATAAGAGAGGACAACCTAACCAAGTAGGAATTCTCTTTCTCTAACTACTTTCACCCATCTCTCTAGTACATCTAAAGTATAATCCTCATACACATTCATACATTTGATGCACTATCTTCTTCCGAACATTCAAAGTATGGAATAGCAAAAACAATCCCACGTCAATCGACAAAACCAAGCAGTTAGAACCGATACCATAACAGGGGTGTTGATGATATCTTACCATCTATTATATGCATTTTCTTATGATAAATTTTACAAAACGTAAGATGATTTCCTTCACACGTCGTCAATGGTCCTCTGTGTATTTTTCTTTCGGTATTGAAAACGTAGTACATCACTATGATATATGGTTCTTAGCTTTTATCTGGGATGTGAATGACATATGAACACAAAATGCTGATGAAAAATGTACATCATAATATAACATCAAGACTTGATCAACAAACATGTAGATACAGCAAAACGAGAAAAAGCTAGTGAGACGTACAACCATGACACAATGAAAGGTGGCTTACTTATACAAACCAACTGTTATCGTACCTAAAAAAGTTTGTGGTTCAAAATAAAATCCCAAACGGGCCGGATTTAGGGGGTCACATCCAGTTTTAGCGGTTTGACGGGCGGCTCGATCTTCAGCGTTTCACGATATGGAACGTTTTTTATACTAAATCGTGGTTTGTGCTAAAAAATTATAATAATAAGAGATGTTTCATGTACGCAAACATACATAGCTTATAGCTATATATTAATATGACTACAAAAAAGTGCTGACCCGTCTCAAGTTGAAAACCATCTGCCGAAAAATTAACGCGAAACCACCAAAACCGAGCAGTGACTATAAATCTCAAACCAGCCGAGCTATTTCTATTTTAAGACGGTTCGATTGACTTCAAAGGTTTATGAACACCTTTATAACACACATTAAAGAAAGCATCTATACAAACATCTACCTACTGCTATTAACATCATATATCTATACAATTAGGCCAGTTAGTGACTGATTACTGAAAATCAACTCTGTTTCAAGTTTCTCCTAGGTGACACCTTTCTTTCCCCGCCGTCTGCCTGTAAATCATTTAAAAGTTCATCAGATTAAACTGTCACGTTGTCATTGTATCTAACAATAACAAGCTTTTATTAAGTTATTGTTTGATGTAATTGACCTGCTATATGGGGAGAGGTCATATGCATAACGGATTACTGGTCAATTTCATTAAATCATGAAATAGAAGTTATGTTAAATGGTTAAAAAAGTAAATCATTACAAAAATTTACACAATATGTTATGGCTCATAACATTTTTGATGCAATTGACCTGCATAACTGGATCTCGATTATCACAGGTCAATTTCATCAGATCGTAAAATAAAAGTCGCTATGCTAAATGGTTTAAGAATTAATTTGTTACATAAAATTACACCAAATGTTACAGTTTGCAACATTATGTGCAATTGACCTGTATCCGGTTATAACAGGTCAATTACATCAGATCATGAAATAAAAGTTATGACAGATGGTTCAAATATATCGGTCGCATAAATTTACATGAAATGTTACAACTAGTAACATTTTGATACAAAAACACCATAGACCCACAGATTTTCAGCAACTTACCTGCATTAGATTTCTAGATCCCTGTGATCTATGGCTAGAATCCAAAGGCATTGGCCTCTGGGCTGGTTGATTAAGTGTTCTAATGAACTCCTGTAAATGATTATATATGCTGCAGATTTAGAAGTATGAACTTTTTAGTTTTGACTGTGATTTATGAGCATTAAATGAAATTTTTTTATGGCACAGATTGTATCCAGTCTGACCTTAATCGATGTCTGTTGCAGGCGGCAAAAAATGCAACAAATCCATTAAAAATACTCCGAACGGCACGAAAAACCTATAGATACAGTATTAATGATACTTGGTAAGCACATAAACCACATATGATACAGTAATAATGATGCTTGGTAAGCACATAAACCACATATGATACAGTTAAAATGATGCTTGGTAAGCACATAAACCACATATAGGCATGAAAACACTTGAAAGACAAACAAAGTTTAAAATTCCAAGTACCTGGGAAAAGAGATCATTCCAAAGAGACCGCCATATAGAAACCTCATATGTATTGACTGCTGACTCAGCATTTGAAGCTAACTTAAATATCCCACTTGCAAACAACCATATGTCTCGAGCCAAATCGTATATTTGGTTATAAACAAGTCCCACAAAATTGGATAGACTGAGAATGAGACTAACTGGAGCATAGAGTATTCCCCAAAGGCACCAAAATATTGGATACATAATAGTAGTTACTGCAAAACATTAGGAAAAATAAAGATGAGGAAAGATAATGAATTAATCAAGTAAATCTAATAATCAAAATTTACAGTTGTCACCAACTTTAGCAATCAACCTAAAAATTAGACGCAAAATAGAAATTAACTTTTAATTTATTGCCGAACTGTATATTGCTGCTGTGGCCACTCGTTATGTGAAAATAACTAAAAACCAAAATTTTATTACAAGTTACAACGAATCTTCAAAGAAATCACCATGTCATTTGTTGCTACAATTAGTAACAAAATATAATTTGATTGCTATGATTGGTAATAAACTGAAAGTTGGTTGCTAAAATAATTAACTTACCAACGGCCCAGATAACTGAAGAGATGAACCACACAGGAACCAATATAACTTCAATTAGATTCTCCAACACATCCCAAGAACTTTCCATCAAAATCCAAACAAAGGAGCATACATATTGACCCATTTGGATCAATAAATTCCACACAGGATAGACAACCTCAATAAAATCAGAAAATGGGCCCCCTAATGGCTGTGTGATAACTGAAACAAATGACCGAACAGTGCGTGTCATCATCAAGAACCACATAACCGCCTTTTCAGAATTATGCAAAAACAACATGGTACCCAAGTACTTGATTCTCGATACCATCTCCCATGTTTCTATCCAATCAAAAAGAGGCCCACACAAACGGGAAGCGGTAGCTTTAAGCACGGGGACGTTTTTGTATAAATCATAGAAACCGATAACAACAGTAACAATCGAAATAACGACATATAGGGCCCGCGCCAAAGGACACATCCATGGGCGGTATATATGACAAAAACCAGGATAAGATTGACAGAAAATTACCCAGGATGGAAGTCCAGCTTCTAATAGAGTCAGTAATCGTAAATCGGACAATATTATCTTTTGTAATTCAAATGGGAGGTCATGATCATTGAACCGAAACAAAAGCAAAACATCCTTGTACTCCATTGGTTCACTTGTTTCTTCAAGATCATTTGCATATGATGAGGCCATTGGTGTACAAACAGTTTCACCATGAGTTATTTCGGCATAGAAACTGGTATTAACATCTATTCCTATAGGAGACATTAGTTTCCTTCTTTTATAGGGTCCCTTGGGAGGCGGCGTATGTAGTACGCTTATTTCATTTAAAGAGGTTTCTATCTTTTCACCAAGATTACAACGAGGAGTGCAGGGAGATCCAATGGGCCCACTTACACTGACATTTGAGGTTATTCCATCATTATTTGTACAGTGGCTGTCGGGAAATTCATTGAAAGCATCATAGAATTCGTCTCCTGAAGAAGAATAAAACAAAATATGTAACCTATTATGAATTGGTTTAAGTGTTCATATGTAACAATTTAAGGATTGATTTCATCTATATACGCCCTTTAAAAGTTCAAAACTTTATATTTCCCCCTTCTAAATTTTGAAATAATATCATATTTAGACTTTCAGAACATTAAATATATCACATTAACTCATTTCATAGTAGATAAACTAAAAACAGCAAGTTATTACAGTTCGCTTCCAAAAAAACGAAAAGGAAAAGAATGCGTTTACTATGTATTATCTTAAAGCATAAGGTTATATTGTTTTATTATCAGTGGAATGGGTTGTTATAAGTAACAGATGTTTTTTGATGTACTATATAGTGGTAAATGTGATATTTTTAGTGTTTTGAAAGAGTAGATGTTATATTATGAAATTTGGAAGAGAAAATACGAAATTGTGAACTTTTAGCAGCAAGTGTGTGTGTGAACCTGCTGATTGCCAGGTATACTAGAATACTTGCCAGATAAATAAATCAAGAAAGAAAGCCAAAGAGAGATTGAGCTTATAGGTCAAGAAGTAGAGGCACACAGGTAAAGCAAGTACTATCTGTTACAAAAATGATTTGGAACACTTCTTTTCTGGGGAGATTTGGCCAACCTAATATCAAATAACACTTTAACACAGAAGTTACACCCATACCCATTTGACCTCAAGTAATTTTGATTAAAATAAATAAATAACAAGATGACATGTGTACCATTCTTATGTGATTACGCCCATTAAAAATAAACAAGTGCCGTAATTACACAATTCGTGAACACGAATAACGTATCTTACATGATTGGCACTTCTAATGCTGTTCAAAGATATCACGTATTTTACATGATTGACCCTTTTAATGATGTCAAAGATCTGGATGTTTGTAACATAATGCAAAAGCCACGTGACAAATTGGCCAGATAGCTAGATTTAATCATAGCCATTCAAAGCGGGAAATTAGGTTGCAAATAGGAAAAATTGCAAAAATAGGGGGCGCCTGAAGGCAAAATCTTGAAATTTGCGAGGAAGTCTTACACAATTTTAGGGTATCACGCAATTACACCCATTAGGAAAAACAACAATTACACAATTTGTGAAGAGGAATCATGTACTTTACATGTTTGACACTTTTAATGTGGTTCAAAGATTTCATGGACTTGACATGATTGACACTTTTAATGTTGTTCAAAGATCCGGACGTTTGTTACATACAGCAAAAGTCACGTGACAAATTGGTTAAATAGCTAGATTTAATCAAAGCCATTCAATGCGGTAAATTAGGTTGCGAATAAGGCAAAATCATGAGATATGGGTGTCAAAAAGGCAAAAAACTGCGTAAATTGGGCGTGCCAAAAAGGTCAAATCATGTATATTGAGGGGATCGTGTAGTTTCCAAAAATCATGTATGAGGTGTACACATGGCAGTTTATTATTGGTTCTTTTGTCAAAATTACGTGAAATCAAGTGGGTATGGATGAAATATTCGGGTCAAAAGGTTATTTTGAAGTAACGGGTCATTTAAGTGTTTAACAAAAGATAACAAATCATAGTAACTTATAAAAGGCCAATTAATATCAGTGTATACAAGAAATAAATTAGAACACCTACTTGATAATAGACTCATTTAGAGATTGCAAAACGATTCTTATAATTAAGTTTTTTGTATATAATACTTTTGCCCTATTATGACATACTTTAACCAATTATATAAAGTTCCCCAAAATATGAGAAGAATATAACATATGAATTCAAGAACAGAAGGATTAGAAAAGGATGAAGCACCAAAAAAGGTCATATGTCAGACCTCACATTCACCCCACTAGCCATGCACTAAGCTTCAAAGAACTCTCCAAATAATACCCAGCCCCTCAATATTCCTTAGAAAGTCAAACTTCATGTTTTATATCCACAATATGATTTCTCAAATTTCTATCTCTATAAAATCACCTCAAGCTTATGTCCCTTCTAAGCAGCAACTCATTTTCTTACAGTATTTAAGCCTTAATTTGACACAAGTGACAAAATTTCCAATTTTATCCATATCAAACTACTCAAAAATTTATATTGGCCAGAATTCCTGAAGAACATAAACCAGGATTTCTGATGAATGCAACTTGCCTATTCAACTATACAGAAACTGAGATTGCTTATTAAAACGGTATCAGCTTATTCTTTTTAAATAAACTTTGAACTCCTTATTCAAAACAGCCTAATCCGCACACAAATAATCAGATAGGCACTTTGAATAAGCAATCACAAACACCAAGAAAACAACTAAGTATTGTATCAAAACACAATAAGCAGTTTCAATTAGCAGTCCTAAGCGCATACCTAGCATGGAGTCCAGATGCTCTTCCAATAGATATCGTTCATGTGGTGTCCCTGGAAACCATTTATATATGCATTTGGCTGCTTGCTTTATGCTATCAAATTCCCATCTTTTCATGTACTTAGCCTCTATAGCAAGAGATGTATCAGTCTGCTCATGAAATAACCAATATCAGATACTAATATTAAGCCATTACAAAGTGCATAATACAATAAGGCACGACTGCAAGATATACCTGAAGCTCGTTCAAATAATTGATACCACGAACATCTTTCCACACCACTTGAAACACAATAAACCCAAACAAGGTTCTATGCAATTTGCTATTTGCAAGCAAAGAACTCCTGAGTTTCTTAACAGGTAGTAAAGCCCTCTTTCTTGATAGTGTTGCAGCATTAACCACTGAGAACCATTTTTTCAAGTTTTGGGTGTGGTTTGAAGATTTAGATCCAGTTTTCTGTTCAGTAAACTCTGTGGTATCTTTCTTCCCCTTTCGCCCCCTCGTGTTTGCAAAAGGGGACATCCTTGACTGAACACATTAATCAAGAACAAACAAACTATAAACATAATTGGCTAATTGCAACTTAAAATTCCAAATGATATGAGACGATTGTTAAAATATTTAAGATTTCTAAGATACCTTGGTAACCATTAACTGCCATAGATGTGCAGGCCGTGATGGCAGATCTTCCAACCATGGCCTATTATCCACCAACACATACACCGCCTTGCTATCAGAAGCCAAGAAAAGACTAAGATCCGAAAGATAAGACTGCAAATCCCTGAAAATTGCAATGAATAACTCAATGACACGAATTCAAGTCAAAAATCACAATCAACAACGATGAAGATCCATAACAATTACGAATGAAACTACAACAAAACCTAATTTGTTGTCAAAAGAGACAAATCAGACATCAGAGCTCTAAAGCTGACCACTTCGATTAATTAATTTTACTTTTAGGAAGCAAAATTACACCAGAAGCACTTTAAACCTCAACATTGATAATTATAAGAAAAAAAAATCGATTCGTACGTACGTACCCTATCTGCACACTGGTTAAAGGATAAAAGTGTCGAGCACTCTCGCATCTCCTCATGTAAACCACACTCTAACCCCTGCACAAACACGATAACACCCAAATTCGATACACGAGCATAAAAAAGCATATAATTATCACAAATCAAACGAATTAAAAGTTTCAAACCTGTAGATACTTGAAAGTATTGCAACGAACTACAATAAAACCTCATAACAGAGAGATCGATCATAAGCAATCAAACAACATACATCAGTGACGATGAAAACAGTGAATTCAAATTCGATAACAAATCAATCAAATACACCACACGATTACACGAACACGATCAGTGTGTGTGTGTGTGTGTGTTAGAAATTTGCAGAAGAAAGGGGAGAATTCGAATAACTTCGAGTGGAAGATTTATGTGATGAATCGCGTCAACCATACGTAAGAGAGGGGGGTGAGGGGTAAAATGGTAATTTGGGTGTGACGTCAGCCGCCGTCGCCGTCGCCGTCGCCGTTGTGACGCCGGTAATGGGGGAAATGATAAAGATGCCCACCGGATAAAAACGAGCAGGATTTACGGGTCGAGGGTGGGGAATGCTATCGTGTGGCTCGGGTCCACGGTAACTTATGTAGTCCTCTTTGGCCCCTTTGGTTGAGAGGAGTAGGCCAACAAGTCCTTTATCTATGTTTGTAAAATTTATAGTATTTGTTTATTTTCTTTCTTTCATATCGTAATGTATCTATTTCATTATCTATAAAATTTAAAGTATTAGTTACAATAAATTTTTATATTTAAAGGTTTATTAGAAGCGGGACACTATGTCTAAGTAACCATGTGTATTCTTACGAACAAATTTGCCCCAAAAGACCACGAAAGATGCCACATAATACGACACGTGTGGCCGTGAGATGATATGGAGTCGCTCGTTGTAGGGGCAACAGTGGAGGAGGGTGGTTGTGAAGGAGAAATCTTTTAGTAAAGACATACTCAGGGGGAGTTCGTGACAAAAAAAAGAGAGAAGAGATGGAGACGCACGGTAACGAAGAAGGCATGAAAATTTAAGGGTGTTCATTGGGTTCAATACTGGTTTATTTGGTTCGGTTCATATGAATTTGAATGTTTGGGGCAAATTTGTAAACAAAACTAATACGGTTATAAACCAAATCAAAAAAAACAAAATTCATGGTTCGGTTCATTTTATTCCAATTTTGGATACAGTTCGGTTTTCTTTTTTGATATCAGCTTTTCGCACGCCCCGGCATGATATCAGACAATCAATCAATATCGACGTGAATAATCTCATCTCCTATCACAGAATTCGAATAAGCTAGATCGCATCTCTGTTGACATTTCAAACAAAAAATGGTGAAACCTTTAAGATGTCTTAGAATACTTAAAGAACGTGTTTTGAACTTATTCTTTTTCCATAAAATGGTGGAACTTTAAAAAAGTTACACCGTGATGTGAGACCGATATTGACATCTTTATTGTAAGGGGGTTGTTTGCTGTGTTTATATATTAAGAGGGTGTAAAAGCAAAAAAATACATGATTCAAAGGACTTAGTGTGCAATTATACCACGCGTTATCTTTGTCACTTTATACGTGTAGCAATTGATTTTATCGTGTAGGTGCAGCGGCTAATTATAGCCCCTTATGCTAATCCGTAATTACTATATTTTTCCAAATTGCTAAATTTGACAATTCACCAATCCGACAAATATATCAATTTGTAATTTGTATTATTATTAATTTACGTGTATATAATAAATATAATATAATGAGAAATATATATAAATAAAACATTAAATTTGGTGTAATAAATTTACTTTAATTTATGCATATGAATAAAAATTTTATTTATATTGATTAATTTTTTTATTTACTAGTGCTACCACTTAATTATTTCAAGCATTTTTTTTATTACTCTAATATTTTTTTATCTAGTTCGTCAGGTGTATGGGTAAATAAACTTATTTTAATAACAGATCCAAATTCATGCAAATACTTTTAAGAAAAGAACTAAATACATGTCAAAGGATTTCTAGTCATGTTTGTTTTGAACATTGTGAAGTCCGAAGTTTAGATTTGAGTAACAATGGTCTAGATTTAGAAGTATGATTAGATGAGTGTGTTTGTCATTTTAAAAATATTTAGCTAACTAACCCATCGTTATGACAAAACTATTATTAATGATGCAACTTAATATTGTTGTTTTCGTCTAAACCCTTAAATCGTCATAGAATAATCAAAGCACTAGAAAAACCATTGATAATTTTATGGTAAAGATTGTTTTTTAGTATCAACATTCATTATATAAAGAAAAAAATCAAGTAATTATTTTCTTAGATGTATTTCACAGATGTAATCATGAGAAATGTGACTCTTTGTTTGTGTATCAAATAACACACAATACATATCACATTAGTTTTAGACGTTATTGGTAAGAAAAAATCTGATACACAAATAAAAATAGCATATATCTCGTAATTATATAAATGGCTTGTTACTCACTCAGGTTCAACCCGACAAAAGTTTCTCTTGTGGTTTGTTAGTTACATGAGCACTAAGTAATTAAAAATAAATTAATACGATGACGTTGGATGTTTATTATCTCATGATTAAATTAAAACTATGAACAATGGCGTCTGCCCTTATTCTTGTTTGGAACATCACCCCTTTTCATTTTTGTAATTTGTAATTTATTATTTTATTGTATTGTTCTCTAGTATCTTGTTATTCTATTCTATTTTTGTTTTGTTATTTAAAAAAATAAACTAGTTGATTAGTCCATAATTCGATATATGTCATTAAACATTTTTACTAGTCATGTTATTTGTCTATCTACTTTTGATTTGTCACTTGTCTTAATATAATTATTTGGGTTATTTCTTATATGTTATTTGCTGTAATATGAAGCATTCACTGTTAATAAGGGTCTAACTGATTATCTTAACACATTAAAACCTTGATTTGAGATAGGTTAAACGAGTTCTAGTTCAACTTAAAAGCTAATCTAATAAAAAATGTCTGAACTCTAACTTTTATGGCGAGCTCAATTAGGCTTACAAAAGTATTTGTTGTTTAAATTAATAAAAAATAATAATTTGTATTTTATACATAAGTTGGCCGTATATATATGAATAATTATATGAAGACAACTCAATTTTCTCATTGATCATGAATTGAAGCAAGTTCAAGCTTTTTTTGACTTAAAAATCTAACTTAACGTACTTATGCATGAAATATCAACAAAATCATAATCGTCTATGTTAAAACTTGGTCTTGTTTGTATATTTTAGTTTATTTTTCAATATAAAGTTTTTGACTAAATACATGTACATCTTGATTTCATGATATTATTTATAATGTCATGTAGTTGAATAGATTTGCAAGCACTTTTGTAGAAACACAATATCATCAAAAAAGAAAAACGACGTTGAACGTCTAGATTTAAAAATTTTAAACATTAATAAATACAAAACAATAATATCTATATCTATATTATCTAATAAAAAAGTAATCAGTGATATCACATGACACTTTCTTGTTACTCCATAATTTTTTCCCACCTAAACTAATCTATCATTTTAGTAAACTCAATATTTTAGGAAACTAAATTATTAGTTTAATTTAGTTTTTATATATAAGTTTTTGATTTAAAATATTATTTATTATCAATTATATCTAATCATATTGTTTTGAATTCTTTACTTTTTATTATTGGGTAGAATTTCTTTAATTTTTTTAATAACCATCATGGTTGGTTTGGTTTCAAGACAACCGGTTTTTAAGTTTTTTATATGGTTAAAATATGTTGTGTGATCCAATAAGTATTTGTACATTTGTGAACTATAAATGGTTTTTTTTTGTATTTTTTAATAACTATCGTATTCATATCCAACATGTGTAATAAACGAGTTTTTAATCTAACCACATATAATGTTAAGTTTAAGAAAAAGCTAATTAACGGAGAAATTAAAAATCATGATTTTCGCAGAAGCCAAATTAAAAAGATTTTCCACTAGCCAAATAAAAGACAAGTTAAATAATTGTGATCCATGTGGGCTGATAAGATCATCAGGTTGATGCCCATAATAATCCAATCTATACACCATATCATTATTTTTCAGGGACTAATGTAAAAGTTACACTTTCATATTCAATCATTCGATATGGACCCGAGGATACAAGTATGCTCATACGTGTGAATAAGATTTCAGCTTCACATATTGAGTTTAAGCTTGATTTAACATACTTACACCCTTATATACTGTAAATGTCGAGGAACCGAATAAACACCAACCTGATTTTGTTTACTTGTTCGCTTACTTTTAACCAGATTAATAAACAAAAACACACGCAGAAGAACAATATGTTGTTTGTATTTGTTCGGTAAGTGAACGGACTTGTTTATGCTTAGTTATATATGGTCATTAAAACGTTTTATCGATCGCATATAAACACAAATATAAAAATTATGATTTTATATTCAATCACTCAATATTGAAAACATGGATAAAAGTATGTTACTATCACCCCATACATCCACCCTGCTAGCAGTGGCGGAACTTTGAACCACAACATAGGGGGTGGGGCGAAAGTAAATTATTTGGGAGGTATATTTATTAAAAAATTTTACACTACTGGACCGAAAATTTATACTACCGAGCTCGAAATATAAACTACTGTCGAAAAAAAAGGGCCCCCGGCCCATAATAAGCTTCGCCTGTGCCTGCTAGTACCACCGCATTTCAATTTATCTGATGCTTTTACAAACTAAACATAGTTATTTGTCTTCGAGATTCATCTTTAATTTCAAACAACTAGAAGATTCAATTTGTTCACTTCCTTATTTTTTTAAAAACAAATTTGAATTTCAAAACTAACAACCTAGAATTCCAATCCTTAATACAAACTTCAGGTCTAAAAAAAATTCGTGAACAAAAGTTCCCACAAACGTGGTTGTTACACTTTTAAAATACAAACTAGTTTTTTCTGCCGCGCGTTGCCGCGGCTATGCAAGTTTTAACATAACCCTAAACCAAAATCGAAATGAAGGTTCGAAACTATAAAATCAGCAAAACACACAAAGTAAAACACACCAAAATCCTAAATCCATAACACACAAGAATATTTAGAACCCAAAACTAAATCAAAACCCAACAACATACACAAAACAAACGAAAATCAAAGCCGCAAGAAGGCGACAGTCAAAAATAGAAAACCGACGAAAACCAAAGCCCCAAAAAAAACAAACAAAAGGAAAACACAGACCTTAATAGCGAGGACCGTCAGGGTATCGATAATGAAAGAAAGAAAGTATGAACCCGGAGAAAGACAACGACAACGAACATAATCGAAACACACATCAAAGAGACGTGCCCGGACACAAAAAACGAACAAGAAAAACCTCACCCCTAAACCTCGAACGCACACCCAAACAAACTGTAAAAAAACACATACAAATACAAAACAAAACAAACAAACAAAAAAAAACATCACCGTCCAAATGGTTTAATTAGAATAGTAATATCAAGTTTACAACATAATTTCAAAAATTTGATTTAAAAATCATAAATATTTTTAAAAGTAATCGAACATAAACAACCGATTAATTACTAACCCATAAATCATAACCAACACAAGAACACAAGAAAAAGAAGCCGGCCCTTTGAAAGACACATTTGGGCTTTTATGCAACCATTTTACGAGCCCATCGTCTCTAAATAAACGTAAACCTAATCAAGGCCCACGAAGTGAGTTTGAAACTTTGAATCTAAGTGTGGTAAGTTACTAAAGGGTTGTTTGACAACTTCTGAATGATTAAGTGTTGAACCAATAAAAGATCTGAATCATTAAGGGGTTGTTTGGTAATATCTGAATGATTAAGTGCTGAACCAATAAGAAGTCTGAACCATTAACTATTGAATCATTAAGAGGTCTTTGAACCATTAAAAGCCAGTATGTCGCTTAACTATTCAAATGCAAATGTCTGACCAATTAAGATAAGAGGTCTTAACCATTCAGCATTAGACCTCTTAACCATTCAGCGTTAGTATAATGCTTAACCATTCAGAGGCAAATGTCTGAACCATTCAGACATTTGCTCGCGAAACAAACAGTATGAATCATTAAGTGCTGAACCATTCAAACATCTGAACTATTAAGATGCTGATTAAGAGGCTGCCAAACAGCCTCTAAGTTGTACAAAATACAAAATTTTTTAAAATGGTTCAAGTAAAAGAAATCAAAACTTTATAATGGCGGAACCGGTTTGGTTCAGGAGATAGTTTGGAATCAAGTGTGATCAATTTGATTCGGGTGTTTGACGGGTTCTTACCTGTTTATTTAACATTAAACTGCTTTAAACGAGACAAATTACAAACTGACGATTAAGATATGAGCCAAAACCAATTACTATCAAACCGGCTTTTTTCCAAGGGATTTTTACATATTTTCTCTTTCAAGATCATAAATTACATATTTTTTTCAAGCTAAAAAATCATTACTACATGTTTCTCCTTTCTAAAACATATATATTACATGTTTATCCATTTCATTAAAATTAACCTATTAAATAACTATTTTACCTTATTTTTACTAAAAATTTATACATATTGATCTTTTAATATCGTAATTACTTAAAAGTTTTGATGATTGTGTTTTCTATTTGGAAATATGATTTTACCTTTCGGTTATTGTAGTCTTGAAATAAAGTTTTAACAGAGAGGTAATTTTGTTGTTTCTATTTATAAAAAAACTCGAACTTGTGAAAATATGTAATTAATGATCTGAGAAGGTGAAATGTTTAAAAATACATTAGTAAAATTGCGAGTAAATAAATAGTTTTAATTTGGTTTGAATCCAACTTCTCCCATTCATTTCAATAAAATAATTTTAATAGAATGAGTAAATATATAATACATATATTTTTGTAACAAGGGATATAAGTAATTGATTTTTTTTTAAATTGGGTAGATATCTAATTAATGAATTTAGGAATGAAAAATATATAAATGGCAAGGGCCATCCACATAGCTCGCGGCTCGTAGCTCGCTCGAAAACGCTCGAAAAAAATTCCCTCGAAATGGCTTGGTTTAGCTCGCTTGTTAGCTTGGATCGGTATGACTTGGATTATTTTACTTGTAATATATATTTTGCATTTGCTTTTTTTAATTGTGAAAATAAATTTAAAACCGAGCCAAAACGAACCGAGCTAAGTTTGAGCCCAGATTTCCAGCTCGGTTTTAAAACCGAACCGAACCGGTTTAAATTCGAACCGAATTCAAGCTTGCTTTGGTTCAACTGGGTTTGGCTCGTTGGGTTGAGTAGTCGATTCTAGTTCCAAAGACTAAAATCCAATTTTTTTCTATCACATGTGGGCTTGGGCCTTAGACTCAGACTTTCATGGGCCAAAATTTACTTCATCTCCTACAAAAATTAGGGTTTACAATTGAGCCCTAAATGCCTATATAACCTATCTTCTGTAAACATCATATCACACATCTTCTTCAAATCTTCAATTTCACCTCGTAAATTCATACATTTTGCTTCTAATTCATCATCAATCATCATCAGCATCTTGTTTATGCTCAATTTCATTTCAATTTCGATTGCACAATCAGAAGCTTCCTATGAGGAAGAAATCCCCTAAAAAGATAGGAAGTGCCGTATGACACTTTAAACCGCAGCGGATCACGGTGGCGCTGCTTCCCTCCGCCACTTATCAGGTTCTCCGATCATTCACACGGTCACCGAGCTCTGGTATTTGGTCGGGATTGCAGATCTGCCTTTTCCACTGTGTGTGTGATTTGGAACGGGTCTCTGAGGTTTCTTCTGATTCAATTCTGTTCAATAACTTCATCAACACACACAATTACACACTGTTATTGTTGAGTTTTATGATCTGTTGTTTGTAAGGTTCGATGCCACGTCGCCGGTAGCTGAAGTGCTTTGACCGGCGATGCTATGATTGAACCGATAACAAGCTTTTGTGCGATTCGCATTTTATAGGAACCTGTGAATCGATTCTCCGTTCGTTCACAGAGCCGTTGTTTGCGATTACATTTTTTAGGTTTTCAAAGTATTTTGCGATTTTGATTGTGATTTTGATTGTGATTGTGATTGTGATGTTGTTGCCGATGAGGAATTAATCATTAAAAGTTGGAATTACCGACTGAATTTACATTGATGATAGATCGACTATCTGAGGCAGTTTTGTTGTTGATTCAGTGTTTTTGAGTTTGATTTTTGATTGTGTTGTTGTAGAATTTCGATTGTGGCATTTTGGTTCATAACATTGTTTTAAACAGAAAAATCACGGTTGAATACGAATGTTTGATTTCATAATCCATCTGTGTTTATTTCTTTTGTTTAAATTGAATGATTTGATTCACTGACATTGACTCATTTTTCTACTAACAATGGTGGCTCTTGTTGTTAGAAGATGAAGTAAATGGGTCGAATTTTAAAGCTTTGTTAATTTGTTTTACCAGTTTAAGTGTTATTTTGGTTTTCTTTTGATAATATTGAATGTTAGGTTTGTTTTAAAAGTGTTTAATCTAATTTAGTTATCTAATCTATATCATGTTGGTTTTATACCTAATTCGTAAATTGTGTGGCAAATACATCGTTTAAGTATTATTTATAGAAAATTTAATTTTTGTCATGACGTTGCAGTGTTTAAGTATCTTACTTTTAAACATCTTTTCTAGTTTAAAATATATTAACTACTAATAGTTTTGAATTGAGAAAAAAGATTTGAAAGATCTTTAGGCTTTAGTATCTTAAGATTGATGGTTTGAAGTGAATTCATGTTCAAATTTGATACATGACTGCAGATTATTACGTTCAAAAACGATACGCAAGTGCGTAAAGTGTTAATGAGATGCAAAAAAAAAACTCGGAATGAAACAAATGGAACTATGGGAACAACAGATGTAACAAAAACTGTAACTGTTTTTAATGAATCAAGATGTAACAAAAGCTGTAACGGTTTGGACTATGATGAACAACAGAAACTATACTTGTCAATTTTTATTTTTTATTTAGGTGATCTAGAAGTAACTAAAAACATTGATTTTTTTGCCACAAAATAATAATCTTCTACAATGAATGGTAATTATTTTGGACCGAATTTTACAAGGAGAACGAGTTGCTTACATTTTAGTTTTTTAGTATTTAAAGCTGTAAACAACAAACCATGAGTTATAATCTTTCATTTTAAATTTTAGGTTTTTATTTAGTGGGACTAGTGAGCAACTAAATCAGGAATGATTGCATCAAATTTTTTTTACTAAACAACTCTTTTTTAGATAATCAAATGTACACGAAGTAGTCTACACCTGATCTTAAGAGTCTTTGCAGATTACTCAAAGAAACGAGTTGCCTTTAATCTCTTCAACATATTTTTGAGAAACTCTATAAAGTGTGACCCGTATTCCAAAAAAGTTTATTTTGATTGGCACCCATTGATTTTAGTTTAAGAACAAATGAAAGTATGAGAACATAAATCTCTCAATGCATAGTTTAACTGGAGTTAAAAAAACATTGGATTTTTTAGTTCAAACAAACCAGTCGTTTGGCATTGTTAGGGGCTATTTGTTGCCGTTTGATACTCGCATGGAGCCAGCTGACTGGTTATTTCTTCTGACCCAAACATGAAAAAATGAGTTGCTGACCCAAAATCTCTACCTCCTCTTTATTGCACTCCACCAACACCCAAATCCGAAGCCATGCGCTTGATTGGCCACCTCCCCCTTCCCCTGCGCTCTCGATCGGCCACCTCCCCTCCCCCTGCGCGACTTCCGCTGCCCGACCCCGTTCTGAACGAGTCCTAACCGAGTCCCTCCGACCTGCGCGAGCCCTAACCGAGCCCCTCCGACCTGCGCGAGCCCTAACCGAGCCCCTCCGACCTGTGCGAGCCCCAACTGAGCACCTCCCGAGCGCCTCCCGAGCATCTCCTTGCGGAATGTAGATGTATGTGTATGTAGATGTATGTGTATGTAGATGTTTATGTATATGGGTATGTAGATTATGTTTGATTTATATTAATTTCTATTTTGTATGATATTTTGAAATATTTTAATTTGGTTATTTTTATTGATTACAAAACAATAGTTAAATTCAAATTCGTTAGAACAACGGGGCAATAAGGTTATTTTTATCATTCAGCAGAATCAGTAAAATATTAAATCAAACAGTCAAGTTTCAGTCAGATACAGATTCAGTCAGAACTTCTTACTGGGTCAGCTTCTAACTCAGTCAGATCTTACTCAGTCAGCGCAATCAAACAGCCCCTTAGTTTATTTGTTTGCAACTTGTTAGTTTATTTGTTTGCAACCCTAGGTAACCATGACCATGTGTCTTGTCCTTGAGGTGAGCATCATAGTGAATCGAGCCCATGCGGTAGTTTCAGTCTCCTTAGAGAGATTAGTATCCAAAGCTCCTATTTTGTTAAAAATACAACGAAGTTATAACAGACTAATAGTTTGCATTTCATTTGGTTTTAGAAGCAATATTGACAAAGGGTGGCGCAAGTATGATCTCAAAGGTTGAGGACTATAAAACAGGAACAATGGTTATTCTTTTGTATGAACATAAATCTTGGTTTAGATATGATTTAGTTTATTTGTTTATTCCTAGATTTAAGAGATTGTGTTTGCGTCTGTCTAGTATTAGGTTATCTATATAAACACGTAGGAGTTTTTGGTTCTTCTGTATCTTTCTGATTTCAGGTTATAATGTTGAATTTTTAGTTTATTTTCTTGTGATATCCACTTTGTAATTTAACAGCTTACAATCAACCCAAAAGTCGAGCCAAGAAGTAATGTTTTTGTCACCACCAACATTGCCTCTAATAGTCTAATGAGGTTTTCTAGATTTAAACTCTCACAATCCAACTTCGCTCGCGGCCACCATTTCCCAAGCATAGCTAGATTATTATGGTAATATCGAACGTAGCTGTATAATTCAGCATCAACCTCAAACACCCATTTAGTTACCTTCTTTTTACGAACCATGCATGGTAATATCAAACGTTTCTGTAAAATACTGCATGAACCTTTCGTTATCCTAAGCTCTACTGATTAATATTACTTTTGGAAAAAATGATGCAATAATTGTGTAAGAAACTAACAAGATCAGATTTTCATATGGGCAAATCAATGCTCTAATGATTCCATAATTAAATCATGGCACTCCATTATGGCCATAATAGCAAGACCTTAGAAGTCTAAGGCTATATTTGGTACTTCTTTAACAGCATATCGTTTTACTAACCAAACAAAAACTGATGAAATGATTGAAAGATAAGGAGGGAGGGTATTGGAGTAGACAATAATATTAGGGATTCTTGATTACATAGGTCAATCAAATGTATTTGAAATGCTAATGTTGATGAGAGTGGTGCATATATGGCATAAATGGAAACTCAAGTAAGTGCTTCTCATTATGGTCATGAATGAAGATTCAAATTAGGTTCTAGCATAAACCTTTTCTTATTTCCATCTACTTAACTTGCTGTAAAAAATTGCTAATGAAGTTTAAGTCAAGATTCTATTTCAATTTCAAATAATCAAGATGATATTTGTTATCCCTAGTGTGAAAACTACTAGACCTGACAATAAATCATCAAAAAGAAGTCGAGTAGAACAAACAATAAACAACAGGTCCTATAAGTAAAAGAAACCAAAATAAGCAACATTGGTGTTTAAGGAGTAAAGTTAATTAGGATTCTACATGTGAAATATCATGTTCCTAAACTTTCTTTTAGGTATATTTCTCAAACTTTCAAGTAGGAATCCTGCAGTTGCCCTGTATGTTAAACACGATGTAACAAAAATGTTTCGTGTTCCCACGTGATTTGCAAAGCATGCATATTGTGCTTTGATGATTGTTCTTTAGATGGTGTTGATTTCAAGAAAATAGAAGCGAACACAATTCTTCAAATGGTAGTTGATCGGCTTATTGATGGTTATGCTAGAATCTAGCAAGACCTAGTTAATACAAATGGAATGAAAGTAGCTTGTGAGAAGATCATAGTTAGTTTCTTTGTTTAATTTAAACTAAAAATCGATTGGCATGCCCTAATATCAAATATTATTTTCAAACTTGAAATGAATACGACAAAGCTTTTAATAACACATGTATAGTAAATAGAGTTAAAAGAATAACAACAAACAACATAATAGTAATTTAAATAGAAAATACTTGCATAACTTTAAATTCTATGATTTTAATGTATCAAATCAATCTAAACACTAGTAAAACCACTTATAATGTTCTAAACAGTCCACCACGCTAGCACCTTCGAAAATACCTTGAATCGTGTGCAAACCGCCATCAAACGCTTCTCAACATTAACAACTACTTTTCAAAATTACGCGCATAAAGCATTCAAATAAACTTACACAAATCCACACACCGTCCTTCTCCAAAACACACATATCAGATTTTTTACAAACGATACACCAATCGTTAAAACTATACGTGACACAAACAAGCGTGTCACGTATATTCATGATTTCCCAAATAAATAATGATACGTTGAAGAAAATGATTTCGGTTTTTAGAGAGAGAAACCAACAACACGTTACATTGTAGAAGAGAGAGAAACAAACAAACAAACAGTGATCGGAAAATCAAGAAAATCTTGAAACTCCGATGGCGTTTCAAGAACACTAAATCTCCACCAAAATCAATCAAATCATCCTGTAAATCAACATCCCACCGGAAACCCATCAAAACCCACATCTCCGATCATCTCCAATCGTCTCCGATCTGCCGGAAAACCACCGTCATGCGACGAGGAACCAGAGCTAAAGCCGTCGTCACCGCCGGCGCCACCACGGCGGTGGCGGTGGCGCCGCCGCACGAGACCCACGAGCCCCGTTACCGTGGGGTCCGAAGGAGACCATGGGGTCGATTCGCCGCCGAGATTCGAGATCCGTACAAGAAAGCTAGGGTTTGGTTAGGCACCTTCAACACCGCCGAGGACGCCGCACGCGCCTACGACGCCGCCGCACGCGCCATCGCCGGAGACAAAGCCAAAACCAATTTCCCCCTTTTGTCCGTACACCTGAACGGAGCCACCGGTGTCGCCGCCGTTGCTCCGCCGCGGCCGACGACGAGCAGCCTGAGCAGCACCGTGGAGACCGCCAGCTGGTCCCGCGTGTCAGCTCCGGCGACGGTGGTGCAACCGCCGGTGGTGGATTCCGGCGACGACGATTGCCGGAGTAACTGTGATTCATCTTCCACCGTTGTTGATGATGTCTCCGGTGAAGTTGCGTCAACATCGCATAAGCAGTTTTCGTTTGATCTTAATCTACCTGCACCTATGGAAGATGTTGAATTTTGTTTAAAAGTTGATGATGATGATGATGATGATCCGATGACTACACTTTGCTTATGAGTTTGTGGTGAATTCGGTTAAAGATATGCATTTGTTTGAGTCATATTGTGTTGATGAAGTTTGTAGATTAGTGTAATTTGTATGAGTGATTTTAAAGGGGAATTTAAAAGGGATTGGATGATTCATCTTTTTCTTCATTGTTGAATCTTATTAGGGTTTTTCATTTCTTTGAATGTTTCCTTATAATTTGTTTTGAAATTCACTAATTGATGCCAGAACATGTAGGTAGAATGATCATCAAATAAAGATGATGGCTTTATTGTTAATCGATCGAATTCAATCTTCAAGATTTGAATGGATGATTGGGAATTGAGACCAGTTTACAGAATCATTGAAAAAACTTATATGTTCATCTTGAAAGTTATTAAAACCTGTTGAAATCAATGTCCTGTGTAGTGGAATCAATATGCAGGGTTTTGTGTTCATGATCAGATGTTGAAGATGGACTTTTGTCAACCAAGGTATTTGATTTGGGTTTCATTTTGTAGTTTCTGATTATGCAGTAATTAGGGTTTCATATGATATCATAACAAATTGAGTTTCTTATGTTTCCCCCTTTCTTTGATGATCTTAGATTTCTAGGATGCATTTTTTTGCAGATGAAAAGAATTATGGTCTTTATATACCTAAACTAAAAATTCTAATCATATTCTTCAGATGATCTTAATTGAAGTTAATTGAAGTTATAAAGGGCAAATCTGGTGCACGACGATCCCACAAATGCACAGGAGCTCGTGTACGCATCAGACATCCTTATTTTGCATTTCTGCAAGAGGCGGATTCCAGAACAAGAACCCATGACCTGCAGGTAACATGGCAACAACCTATGACTTGTATTTCTTAATTGAAGTTATCTGATTCTGTTATCATATTCACTCGAGGTGGCAAATAGGGTGCAGGTTAAAATGGCTTTTTGATGTGTTTAGCTCGTGCTATCTTGAGTTGTTCCGTTTACAATTTACTTGTTTTGACCCGTTATCAAACATATACAACTCGACTCCTTTACATATCTTTACATGTCTAATCCTTTGTCAAACAAATACAATCTGAATTCTGTTTCATACACATGCCACATCTAGTTTTCAATTCACAACCTTTTGCATATGCAGGTGTGGGTTGGGTTTGAGTGGTGGTAGATGTAAGTCATAAAATCAAACACGAATGAATGAAACTCTTGGCGCCAAAGCTATGATGTTTGTCGATTCCAATCGCTCATAATCTGGAAGAAACAAACCTTTTGATAATAGCTGTTTTTGATTATGTGTTTATTTGAGGTTGAAATGTAAGCAGTGTTGATTTAAGAGGGTGTTTAAAAACCTGTGTTGAAACTGATTGTATGATACCAGATCTATGAGCAGGTAATCCGCTTTTGGCAAATTAGTTCATCATAAATCATTGCATAGATTTGTAAATAGTTGTTATAATTTCCCTAGAAATAGTTATGTATCGTAAATGTGTGCGAGTGTGTCTACTAAAGTATGTTATTAGTGAATTGTATGGGTTTGTTAAAGTAGACCGGATATTGATATACTTAAGATCAGCGCGAGAGTAACAGTTTGATCAATAAATGATAATTTAGCCGTTTGTTAGTTAGTTCAAGGGCAATCGAAGATTAAAATTGAAGGATAAAGCCTACAGTGTTGCATGCGGAACAATGTGAAAACTACAAGTCATCTGAAAGAGAGGTGTATATTGGGACCATAAATATATCACATAAATGCCAGAAGATTTGAAACAATATATTAAAATGAAAGATTTGGCTAGGTCGAAAGATTTGCCAGAAGATTTATTATGATTGTTACAAATCAAGAATCACTTTATATATATGAATCAATTTTACAGCACTTTGTGTGGGAGATATGCACATTAAGATTGTGTTAATATTGTTTAGTATGATTGTGGTTTATTTCACGATTAATATGTTGCTTCAAGCTAGGGCTGGCAAAATGGGTATCTGTTTAGACACGATAAGATCTGTTTAGCAAAAAAATACACTATGTATTTTTTTATTTTTTTAAAATAATTAAAATTAGAAGTCTTGGATTTATCATTTCTTTTTCTTAATACCTAAACATATAACTATCACACTCAAACCACCAAATCTAAGTGTTAAAGGTGTCGTTTTCATGTTTGATATTTGTGCTAATCGCGTCGTCTGTAACTTGTTAAACACGATAAAACACGATTTGCCAGCCCTAGCTTCAACGCTCTTTGTTGAAGGGCAAACACAACTTAAAAATCAAATGTTGAAAAACATTTAATATCTCTTGCCTTTGTAGAGTGAAAATAATAGATTCCCACTTCTTAAAAATACGTAAGAAAATAATGATTCTTTAGATATTATATACATTGCGACCTCAAATGATAATACTCAAAAATAATCATAACACCCTGTCTCTTAACTTGTTGGAATTAACAATAAAATAAGCCGTAAAGAATCACATTTGCTTTAATTGAGTTTTTTTTTTGTTGGTATTTTTCAATCATTGACAAGCGACAGCTCACACCATCTTCTTAAATAATTTAAAACGGGGACATCATCTAAAACAGAAGCTGTTATAAATCAATAAAAAATGTAAACGTTATTTGAAAAAAATATAAAAAGACAAGTTTGTAAAAAGTATAGAGTAATAAAAACAATTCGGGTCTTGATCTATAAATCTCTATAGAGTTCAAGGTTTAAAAGTAAAAGATTATACAAAACAGAAAAGGTTACCTTTTTTTAGGCCCAAAGCCCCCTGACCTGACTCAAACATAAGCGGTACCCGCAAGCCCGAATGCCCAGCTCACTCCATTAGAGCCCGGATCCATGATCCGTATACCAGAGGTTTAGCCCGAAGTCAAAACAACCAGCAGAATGCTTTTTCTCTGATTACAGTACAACAGTTCGGCTATCTAACTATTTACAGTAAACGTAAGCCTAAATTTCCTCTTTTGCGATGTGGGTCGGGTCGGTCGGGTCAGCAGGACCGGGCTGGGCTGAACGACCCTAACGGCTAATTAGCCACGTTGAATCATTTATCAAAAGCTTATTAGATAACACTCCTAAAACTTGATGTTTTCGATTCTCCACAAGCATTCTTTCCTTAGGGGTGAATCTGTAAATATTGCTGTGATAAAGTCTTGCACCTGCAAGATTCATCCATAACAAGCTTTCTCATCACCCATACACGTGTATACAAAATCATATAAAGAAAATTTTTATCTTTTTGGACAAAATTTAAGAAATAATAATACCTCGGATGACGTGAAACCACAGTTGGTCAGCTTACCACTTTCCCAAGATGCAGTTATAGACTTGAGAGGCATGTCCAACATATCTGTTGAGATTTATAAAAGATATTATAAAAACTAAAGCATGAGCTACAGAAGGACCAGAAGTAAAGCATAAAATATAATAATGGTTGTTGCCGAATGAGCGGGTCAGGCAGATCAGGTAATGGGTCATGTAAGTTCTTGAGCAGAATGATTGAGGACGTCTAGTGCACTAAACATACACTTTGCTCGTTTACTTTCATAGCAATCCTATTATTTACTTGTTTGACCCCGTTAATGATATAACCTGAATCGACCCCCGTTTATAACACCCAGTTATATGTAAACGGGTTAAATGATTGATACCTGCCAATACCCGTAATTTTGGGAGTGATGGAATTAAGTCATCAATGGAGCTTGATGGTGCTTCTTGAGGTTTTGTTGATTGATTAATACTAACCAAAGACTCCAATAAAGATGAAAGGTTTTCCAGCAACATATGGATTAACCTTTGAATCTGATAAAAGAAAATATAAAAAATTTAGCCCAGCGCCCCAGCCTAATTTTCTTGTGTCCACAATGCCATGCCAACCGTCACATCAGATGGGACATATGCCAAAATGCTAATGTAATACGAAGTTCAAAAATATAATTTATAATTTGGAAAATAATCTCTTTTTAAAACATATGTAAATATAATCACTAAATGTCAAAACAAAGTCTTTAATATTTTGAAAATTCAGCATAAGATAGGCCTGTTATTGGTTGAACAGGACATTCATTAAACTGATAACAAAATGCAAATCAGGAAAAACATGTAAAGTTCGCTACTATTTCGTACAGTTTCAATTAGTAAATAAATAAAAGTTATTTTGAGAAATGCACCTGTAATGTTTCTTCTGCTGCAATATCATCTAAAAGAAGTATGTCTTTGGTCATTCTAGAACATACAGACTCCAAAACTGCGCACATACTTCGTTTGTATGTTAAGGATAGCAATAATGGCTCCCAAATTATGTGCACTTTCTCAAGGATAAAAGCTACCTGTAAACTTTATTATAAGAGGAAGACAAATTGAAATTTCACATATGAACAAGAATGGACCGATTATACCTGATCAATACTGAATTTTGCAGATTCGTATCGTTTTGGTTGATGGGTATTTTGAAATCCATCTGCACCATCAATGGCCTGGCGACAGTTTTCACAGTAATGATCATTCAAGTTGACAACTTAACATATAGTTAAAAGTTAGGTTTTTATAATTTAACTTACATTACCTCCATTAAATTATGCTTAACAAGCTGTATTTGTCTTAGTAGTATCTCTTCTGCCATTAGCTTGTATCTTATACCTAAATCAATAAACACAGCTCCCTTCATGGAAGTTGGGAAATCTGACTGATACTGGAAGTTAACATGAAATATTTACCATCAAAATTAACCACCAATTCAATGTAAAACTGATAAGGGGAACATATTAGAACTATCCAAAAGCACACATATTGAACTTAATAAATTTATAAGTCTTACCTCAAATTTAAGGCCAAGAATCTCTTGTGATAAGAAGAGGCAATCGTTATGAATTAGAACAGCAACCTGGTTGATACCATCCAGCTGTCTTTCTAGCTTTATTTGACAAAATGAGAGATTATAAGACTAATACACACACGCGCACATGCAAATACTACAAAATGATTCTATATAGTAAGCTAAATAAACACACATCAACTTAATTATGACTGCACTAACCTTGACTGGTATAACAGCTTCATATAGAAGTAAAGCATCCCTAGCAGCATGACAGAATTCTAAAGCAACCATTGGGGATGACAAACAAACATCCTGAAAAGATGTTATAAAAAACATTGCTCAAGAGAAGTGCAACTACTTATATATGATTTTAAAAGGCGATGGTAAGTCACATTTTGGTGAAGTTAAACCAAGTTTGCTATCACCAACCTTGAGTGTTTGATGTACGAGTTCCAATAGTTGAGAAGCTGCTTCAGATATGGCGCATTTCTCAGAAGAGAAAAGCAAGTCTACATTCCCGCCATTTTTAACATCTTCACTTTTTCTTGAGAACTCCTGAAAAGAACCCACATTAAATCAATATTGATACAATCATATTTTAAATTGTAGTTACTTAATAAAAATACAATCTCATTCATTTTCAAATTATAATTTATCCCATACTTAGCCAAACTGCTTGTTATATAACTGTTTTAAAAGAAAATATATAGTTTAGAAGTTTTAAAACATATTCCTTATATGTGTGTCAATGTTACAAATGTAATTTGCAAATTATATTTCAATTAATGTGATAATTGTAATTTATGCAATATTTGAATATCTATAAAATGATATACATATGAAAAGTAAATGAAAAGTGATAAAAATTGCTGACGTGGAAGATCATTGAATTCCTTAAGGTCTAATGAGTAGTAGACGTTTTGTAAAAAAGATGGAAATGACTGAATTAACCTCACCTTAGGAAGTTTAAATTCTGAACGTAGAAGAATGTCCCTAGCTGTTGCTAAGATTTCAACCTTCTTCCTTGTTGCAAAGTGAACTTCAACATTATCTGTAAAATTGGTCAACCTTTCATCTTTGCCAGACGATATGAACATAACTTCTTTAAGAGATGTTTCAAACTCAGTTGTGAGTTGTCTTATTGTTTGGAAATCAGAAAGTTTGGAAGCGTCATCAGGAACAATCTGGAATCATAAACATCAAAAATAATTTTATATGGTATGTCTATAAGTGGGGTCATGAAAATTAAGACACTTGATGTTAAAATTCCCAAAATTTATTAATCGGTGACAGCCCCTCAACTTTAAATGTCTACATACTAAAATGAGGCCCTAAAAGTAAAAGGCTAAATGAAATGTGTCATCCTTCCAGATGATACAATGAGAATTTGTTACTTAAAAAGTGTAGTCTTTCTAGCATTCTTTGTTGCAAACTATCTAATCAGATCTTTAGAATCATTTTTATATATCTTTTTCAACTGATATATTCTCAATCCATTAAGCCTTTCCTCTAGTAACTTCAAGACAAATGTTTATTTCTTTTAAAGCAACAGTTGCAAGAGTAGTCAATAAAATCATGTAAGTGATAATTGCATTAAGAGAACAGTATAATTGTTTAATAAACTGTAGAATAGGAACAGGTCTCATCTTTTCATTAGGCATATATTAGTAGTAAATTCTGAAGCCACAAAACTTTGAGGTTAAGTGTGGGTCATGTGAATACTAGATATAATTGTTTACAATGGGCTCCATCTGTATTTTTGAGAGGTAGAAAGCCTCACCAATGAACCCATTCTAAATACATAGGAAAAAACATACCTTGGAAAGGAAGTTTGAAATGATCAATTCTGACATGTGGGGCCATGTCAATCTTCCAAATAATTGCATCCAAGAAGAATTCTGAAAGCATATATATTTGAAAATAAACTGAATGACCACATTAATCCCGGAATAAATATTTTCGGCATCCATGTACTCAGCCTGCAAACATAGAATATTAAGACACTATGAGAAGTTAATCTAATAAGAAATCATACATTTAAGACCTCAGTCCATATAAACCATCAACATGAACACAGAAGCAACCTAGATAAGAAGCTATAATAAAAATCACATCCCTATAAAGAATATGTGCTAACAATTTTCATTTTTCATCACTTAATACACGTTAATTCTGGCATAAAATTATCTTTAACAAACTAACAAGCCTCTATAATGTGATTTTAACAAATCTTTTCAAGCATATGATATAAGCCTTGACTAGCTTATTTGTCCAGAAAGATTCACATTTCCTGTCTATAACCATAACAAAACTTTTGACGAGATAGAATAGAAACATAAAGGCAAATCCATTTTCATTTAATAAATACCTGAGTACCAGAAAGGGGGGTTATTCTCAAAACTGCCTCAGTTATATCCCCTGAATTTAATCTATGCTCTTCTGAAGAAAAACTGTGAGACATAGACCGCACTGCAGGAGTTATTACATGTCTGGTCATCATATCTGCTACTTTGGCAAGCCCATAATCTAGAATACCAATCACCTACGCAAGAAAAAACAATAAAACAAACTAGACGTCATTTAACCCTGTATTTCAATACGTAGAATCAAATCATTTATGCGAATTTGTGTCAAGCTTTTTGAAGACCAACAACCTTAACAACAAAACTGAACATAAATAGTGATGCTGAAGGAACAAAGCAAAAATTGAACTTACATCCATTGCTTTCAAAACAGTACAAAGCTCAACCCCTTGAATATCATTGATAGAAATTGTGTTCTTGACACAAACAGAGTTAGATTGTTGATCAAATACCACTGCATTCTCAATGAACTTGACGAGCACCTCTTGTATCTACAAACACATATCCAGTTGCAAATGTTCACTTACAACTACGTCATATATCTTCAAAATCAAAAAACTCACAACACCTAATTAGATATCAAGACCTCAATTCAGCTTTCTAGATGCCAAATTACACGATTCAGTTTCTTCACAGTTCAATACATTTGATAATCAGTACAATTCGTTGCCTCTTGTATCTACAAACACAAATCCACTTGCAAATGTTCACTCACAACTATCTCATATGTTTGTAAAATTAAAAAACTCACGACACCTAATTAGATATCAAGACCTCAATTCAGTTCATTCACAGTTATATACATTTGAAAATTACAACAAATCGTTACCTCTTCGAAGCAATCTATCCACTTCTTCCTCAACAAACCAAACACAATCGGCTCTCCATCCTCCTTCCGATCCTCCGTCACACGTAACGCCACCTTCAACTCCATAAGCACCTCCGCCGCACCACCGACATCCCCCGCCCTCAAATCACTCTCCACAACACTCAACTCTCGGCTCAATTCCACCACTACCTTCACCAAATCCAACGCATCCTTCTTCTCCTTCAACACCACACGCTTCGACCTAATCTCCTCAACCGTTTCTCTGATCTCCACATCGATCGGTTTCCGATCCGGCGACAGGAGGCGAACGAGGTCGGAGAGTTGATCGGAGAGTTGGTCGGAGCTTACGACGGCGTCGGAGCAGCGGGAGAAGAGGGCGGAGAAGTCGTCGTGGTGGTGGAGTATGTAGTTGTGGACTTTGGACTTGATGTCGAGTGATCGGAGTTGAAGACGGTCGATTAGGAGGCGGAGATCGGGGGCGGAGAGAGGTGATGAGTCGTCGAGATCGTGTGATGATAGCAGATCACGAACGTCGATTGAATTGAAGAGGACGTCCATCTCGGTGGCGACAGTGGGTTCCGACGGTGGTGGGGCTAATGTGCGCCGGTGGTGTTGGTTGAAGGTAGTGACTAGTGAGATCGTGAGATTGTGCGAGGGGGAATGAGAGCCCAACATGTTGGGCTTTTGTTGGTTGTAATGGGCCGTGTTATCATAAGCCCGTTCCGGCTAAAAGATAATTTTTTTTGCTTGTTGGTTTGTTTTAGTTAAGTTCAGTTTTGCTTCTCAAATTTTGACAAGAATAATCGTTTTCATCTAAAAAGTTATATAAAATTAATTACTTCCAAAGATTTTTTATTTTGTTTCACTTTCAGTCCAAAAGTTTTATTAGTTGTTTCAATGTATATCCAAAATTATGAAGTTTTTTACTGAATCGAAACAATTTATGAATCTTTTGGAGGTAAATTGATATTTCTAAAGTTTTAAAATGAAATAGTTACTTTCGACGGATGTGTGTATTAATACTCAAAATCAACTAGTAATGTGCTAGAATATTAAAAGGAGGTACATCAAGAGTTTGTCACACTATTACGTTAAAATTACTCCATTGATTTCGTCTTACATTGCGTATAACTCAATCTTTTGTTATTTTATATTAGCTTTTGCTTATACATGGCAAAATATTGTCTATAGATATATCCCCATGTAGACTTATGATATATAAGTGTGAAAGAGAGAACTTCGCCCCATGTGAAAATATGGATAAATCAACGGCATTCAATGTTATATTTAAATTTATCTTATATTGTTTCTTAAGCTTGTAATTATGAGTCCTCATAGAATCAACTCGCCCTCGAGAATGTCAACACTTCATCTCATCCCCATCCTTTTTATTTTTGTTGTTGTTACGAATAGAAGGGAGAGAAAAATAATTAAAAGATAATAATATAATATTTTTAATTGAATAGAGATAGATATAATAGACGTTTTTCATACTTTAAAAACGTATGTTTTTCTGAAAATACTTTAAAAATAGAGAAAAAAATGAACGATTAAAAATAAAAAGTTGGTGATAATGTGACGATATTTTTTAATTTCTTTATTGAAATGATTTTTGAAGATTTTAAAAAACGTATGTTTTTTTGACGTTTCAGTTTACCATACATGTTTTTAGTTGTTTTTAAAAACTTTTACCGATGATGCTACCATGTATTTTCTGTTATAGACTAATAAGGTACATGTCTTTTTTTTTAATAATAACTAGTATTAAGTCCCCCGCGTTGCGGCAGGGGCGTAAAAACGTGCCAAGTAAAATGAATGTCATATCACCGTCAACGATCAACAACACCGGAGAATCTCATATTGAAAAAAGAAATAAAAACAAAAAAATATAAAACAGAACGAAAAGCAAACATAAAAACGTTAGATCATGTATATGTAACGTAAAATACTATAAACTAAGTTTATCTAAGGGAAAACATTAGCGTAAACGTTGATAAAATTTTCTACTCCTATTCTTACATCATCGCTACTATCAAACAACGAGCCAAAACACAAAAACCCTCGTCATATCTGAAAATCGGATCCATCATCGGAACCGACAAATCAAGACCCACCCTTCACCATTAATGAATTCTCTCAGTTTTAAAACGAGGTGGCCAACAATGTCCTTCTCTATTGCGTTAGTTGAGATTTGAGTTAAAATAATTAAATCATAGAACAAGATATGATAAAAGATTACTTTTAGACTGAACTAGCATTACGCCCCTTGCGTTGCAGCGGGGGCGTAAAACCGTGTTAAGTAGTACCAATGGCACACCACCGCAAGTGATCATCGACACCAAAAAAACTCGTATTAGAAAAGAAACAGAAAACAAAGAAAATAAAATCAAACGAAAAGTAGGCGTAAAAACGTTGAACCACGTAAGCAAAACGTAAAACATATACCAACGCGTTACGACATGGTCGTTAACCGGAAAAATATAAGGATACGAATGTTGATTCACACACGCGCTTGAATTGTTACTTGCAAAATTTATTCTGAAACGCAAAACAAAAAATCTGTAAAATATGAGAAGTATGGGGGATCAAAGATGAAAATAAAATAAAATATAGGGCTAAATTGTCAAATATATAAAAGTAGTATGTTAAAATTAAAAAAAGTTATAGTTTAAAAAAAAGACAAAGGTGAGTACAACCTACTAAACACATAGTACAACCCACTAAACATCGAGACCCACCCTTCACCATTAATGAATTCTCTCAGTTTTAAAACGAGGTGGGCAACAATGTCCGTCTCTATTGCGTTGGTCGAGATTTGAGTCAAAATAATTAAATCATAGAACAAGATATGATAAAAGATTACTTTTAGACTGAATTGTTAAAACATCGAAACATACAAAAAAAAAAAAAAAAACTGAATCTACTCTTATTTTTTTTAGTATGTATGGTGAGTGATTTGGTTTCTTTGGTTGGTGATTTGGTTTATGGTTAGTGATTTGGTTTAGTATTTGGTTTGATTTGTGATTTGTGTAGTATGATTTGTGATTTTAGTTTGTATGATTAGTGATTTTAGTTTGTATGGTGAGTGATTTGGTTTGTTTGGTTGGTGATTTGGTTTATGATTAGTGATTTGGTTACACAAAGGAACATTACCATTGCATGCTTCATACATTTCTTTTTTATTTTTAGTAATAATAAATGAGTTTTCGCGGGCACATATCATCGGCATCGTTTTGGGAGAAGATCTTGTGCAACGGCAAAAAGATCTCGAAGATCTAAAGATCTCGAAGATCGAAAGATCTTCTGCAACGGCAACATGATCGAAACATCTACTATTTGATGCTCACTCCATCCACATTCTTCAACCATATCTTCTCTTCTTCTTCTTCTTCTGTTCAACTACGGTTACTGTACATCAATCGATTCAACGATTCTGGTTTTAGGGCTCTGAATCCCTCGATCGATTCAACGATTCTGTTGCTTTTCATCTCCTCCGGCGAACCCCCAATCTTCCACCGTCAAACACCTCTTCTCCGGCAGACATCACTATTCTCGTCCATTCTCCCCCTTTAACCTGATTTTAGGGTTTTTGGGGTTTTCAAATACCCTTATTGTACATCAATCCATTCAATGATCCTGCTTCCAAATTGATCGACTCAATGATTCTGTTGCTTTTCATCTTCTCCGGCGAACCCCCAATCTTCCACAGTAACACACCATTCTCGTTACTTCTCCCCATTTAACCTAATATCCTGATCACGAGGATTTCAGGATTTTTGGGTTTTCTAGTCACGATACTTAGTTTTACAACATTTATTTTCTGATCTTGCTTCTAGTTCATGAACCCCTACTTCGATTGAATGCTCCTGTTGCTTTAAATCTTCTCCGGCAGACGTCACCGTTCTCCTCACGAGGATTTTAGGGTTTTCAGGTTACGATACTTCGTTTTACCCCAGTCTAAATTGATTTCTTACACACGTGTAGTGCATTCGTATTGATTTACATAATTTATAATTTGTTATTCTTTTTTAGCAAGGAACCACATGTGTCCGTCTTTTTTATTATATTATTATTTTATGGTTTATGGTTTAATCATTCCGATGCAGCTTTATCCCTGAGTTTGGGCAGCGAACATTGTTGAAGGGTCTACAAATTTTAATCTTGCAGTTGTTGCCCAAAGATTTCAGCCCAGGTGAGTGTTGTTACTTCTTTTCAAGTGTATAAAAACCAGATAAAATATTTAATCATGAATTATATTATATTATATACTATGGGTAATCTGAATAACAAAATTAGCTTACTATATATAGATACAACACAGTTTCGTTTGACTGATGATGAAGGCACATCAAGACATCAAGTGAAGAAAGATATTTTAGAATGTCGATCAACACAGTCTTGTTACTTCTTTTCGCATGTTGTATATTTTTAATTTTCTTTTTTGAAGCTTAAACTTGCCCCAGGCTCTGTTTTAATTTTCTCTCTTGTAGATATTGCTGGAGCTGACATCATTTCAGGAAGAAAGAAGCTTATAATTAATAGGTTTGTTATTTAAACATGACCATATCTATTAAATGAAGAAGAACATTACCAAATAGAATTAATTTAGAAAAAGACCACGTCACAAGGTTTATAAATAAGACTTAATTTAGAAAGAATATCCAGTCAAATAAATCAGGCTATGCATTAGAAGTTACAAGCTTCATCTCATCTAAAGGTATTTGCCATTGTTACTAATCTTGTTATCGTGTGTTTTGTTGTTGTTTTCGTAACATTTTACATGCTAGTTTCTGTTATCACCTGTCTTTTGCTTCTCTTATTTGCAGAACAGATTAAGCATAACACAAACTGTGCACAAACACTCATTTAATGAACAATGTGAGGAAAATGATGAGGAAATATGGTGAAGGATTTGTTATACTAATTGTTTTGGTGAAATGCAGGCTGCCAAAATATAGAAGGTTTAAGCTATTGGCTATTCATCTTAAGAGTAAGTTCATATTTGGCAATTGTAACCCATTTTTGGTTATTACTAGTGAAATGCTTACTCTTTTTTGTGTTATCAAACATGATCCAGAAGTGAATGGGCATCATTATCAGATGTGTTGATCCGCGCAGAAGGTAAAAGTTTAGATTCTTGCTTTGTAGATTTATTATACTAATTTATTGACTATATTCTATTTGATTTTTCAGGCTAGTTTAGTTTTCAACTGTTAATTTGGTAATAAACATTGATTCATTATTTGATTTGTATCGAGTTCTCTGCCACCCTTGGTTATTGTGTTATTCTGTTTTCGCCCGCTTTTGTTAGTGGTTCCGTTCCGTTAACTGCTCCATAGTTTTCTACTTATATAGTTATACACACATGCACGTGGATCAAATATTCAAATGTGTAATTTGAGGTACCCCACATGCATTTTTATAAGATGTGTTACGTTTACCCTAAACTTGCACAACAATTGGTCCTAGACCGAGCTTGAGAAAGCCCAAAATTTTTTAAGTTGCTTGTGATATTATCATTAAATAAAAGTACCTAAATATGTTTTTTCATGTTATATATATAAGTAATTTCTAAATTGCTCTTGATATCTTACTTTTGGTAAAAAAGCTGTTCGGGTATGCATATGGGTACACTTAGAATAAAAGTTCAAGCTATCTCTATGACACAAGTTCTGGTATTCCTGTAATTTCAGCCTGTTTATGAGCCACTTATTCGCTGCTTCCCAGATGAACATGTTATATATAAGTAATTTCTAAATTGCTCTTGATATTTTATTTTTGGTAAAAAAGCTTTTCAGGTATGCATATGGGTACACTTAGAATAAAAGTTCAAGCTATCTCTATGACACCGGTTCTGGTCTTCCTGTAATTTCAGCCTTTTTACGGGCCACTTATTCGCTGCTTCCCTAATGAACATGTTACATGCAATTTCATTTTTCCTTTGGTAAGAAAATCATCCAAGGGTGCTAAGTGATATTTAGAGGATGCTACCTTAGATAGGTGCAAGTCATATGTCACCGACCCAGATGATCATGCAAACATTACCATAAGCTCTCATAACATATTGTTTTTCCAAAATTATTTGTAAGCAGAATAAATTCTATAGGCATTGTTAGAGTTGTGTTATCATTTACTTAATTTGTTTGGCTTTCTTTATAAAGAAGGTGGGCCAGCACCGGGTTGAATATTGATGTTACATCACCAGTTAATTGTTTTAATTTCTATGATCTGTTTTTGTTTTTACTTTTTGATCGTAGGATATCAAGTATAATTTTAATGACAAAGATTGACCAGATGTTAGTGAGGAGAAATATTCGGAATGTAGTATCACTTCCTGCTGAGCTCAAGGATGGGAAGCTGTCTTTCTTCTCATGAAGAATAAATTGCTAAAGAATCTATGACTAGACGGGCATGTGTTTTTGGTTGTTGAATAAATGAAGTCAACACGACTTCTGAATTGTTTTCTAATCTTTAGTTTGAGTTATTTATTTATCTGATTGAGTTTCGTTACAGGAAGCAGAAGCTAATGTGATGTGTGTTTACAACACAAGTAAGAAGCTTGTATTACAAAGAACACAAGTACAAAGCTTGAAAGTTACAAGGAACTTAGGCGAGTGCAATTGAAGCACCACCATCCTATTTATACTAGTTACAAGTATTCTAGATTTTTCTATATCTAGACATTTCTATACATAATATCTAAGACTAGATTTTTACATGGATTTCTCTAGATGCTCCATGATCATTCAAGGGTGCTCCATGGCTGATTTTTGTAGTGTTTTCTAGAGAGTTCCGGGATTTTTAAGGGCTGCACATCTTACTCCTTTGTAGCAGCCTTTTATGCTCGGTTTCTAGCACGTCGTGGGACGTTCTAGAGTCTTCCAAGGCTGCAACGTTGTTGCAGAATTATGTGGGCTGTTCCGGAATGTTCCGGGCAGCCTTGTATGCCTCATAAGTGCCCCTAATCGATAAAAATTTGGGTGTTGCGATCTGCGTTTTGGCGGGTCGTGACACTAAGGCCTAAACATGCACAACAATTGGGCCTGGGCCTGGCCTGAGAAAGCACCTTCAGTTGAGCCCACTAAATAAAAGTGTTTTTTTCATGTTATATGAGTAGTTTCTTTCCTACACTATTTAATAGTTTTACAAGTTAAGTTGCCCTTTATATTGAAGTGTAAAATTCTATTTTCTATTCTTAATAAAACTATTTTGAGATATTGTTAAAGAAAGTATATTCTTATACTTCTTACAATGAAACTGTTCTTAAAATTTAAAATTTCGTGTTTTAACTCTATATATTTTCAAAATACAATCTAAAAATATATATTTATTTATTAATGTTTAAGCAAAAAGAACTGAAAATAGGCAAGGTGGGTTGAAATGCCGAGTGCAAAATCTTATTGTATATTTTGGCTAATTGGATCTTGTATTGATATCCCTGATGTTACATTAGTTGCTGTTTTGGATCTAGTTTCATAGACTATATTTTCTTTATAAAATACTTTTCATCATTTATTGTTTCTATAAATCAGGGATGACCATGGACATCATACCTCCTAATTATTACTTAAGCAAAACATCAAAGTCAGTCGCATCATACCTCACCGATTTAACCAACTAAATTCATCTAATTTTAAGAAGACCAATTATTTAACTAATCATATTCATCCAGTATGGTGATTCTGGGGAGATTTAGTGCAAATTCTGAAGAATGTTCACAATTTGATTATGATTGTGAATCCAACTAGAGTGATACAATATGCTGTGTTTATTGTATTTTTATTGATTACAGACAAAAGTTTAAAACTTGAAGGAGTATTCTCTAATTACATCTCTAATTACACCTTTTAACTCGTAATCGATTAAAGAGAGTTTCTTTTGGTCTTATCAAATGTGTATTAACAAAAATGATACGATCACACTAAGATCACCAATATTAGTATATATAGTGCATCATCTTGTAAGATATTATACATTTTGGCCACAAGCACAACAGTACTCATAAGAACTTTAGAGTTAAACAAACCTCTATAAGAGTATTATTTTGTTAAAAACATATCTATTAGCTAGTAGTACTGTTGTGATAGGGTGGTTAGATTTTCTCAACTTTGTTTCCATTTTCATTGGGTTTGAATTAAAGCTTGTCACAATTAAAACTAAACCATTTGAAAAGTGTTGAAGTGTGGACTACTATATACAATCTTCTAAGTCACTTTCAAAATAAAAATAAGCTTGTCATATTAACATTATAATTTATGCAATCTTGTGAACAATATAAACTAGTTGACCCAGTGTTTATGACGTTGTTACAAATGCGAGAGTGCAATACCCTGGGGGGGTCGGGAATTTCAGTTTGGCTTTCTTACTATAAATGTATCACAATTGTATAACCCTTGTTTGAGATTAAAAATCATGTAGTAGCTTTATCGCTTATTAACTGAAGTATTTTCTAACGGTAAAATCTCACTCTCTTATAACACACTCGTGTGCGTAACACAATTTGAATGTATAACCTCTTTATTGTTAGGCCAGGTAGACACCAATAGGCTTCTATGATGACTTTAATGTGTACCATTACACAATCTCCTATAGATGTGATTATATGATAGCATGATGCAGATTTTAATTTCATTGTTTGTATGAGAGTGATGGGTTGTTGGGAGGTAGGCATCACATATTTAAACTTGTGAACTTGTCATAAGATTGTGGATGTCATTGGCTTCACATACCCACCTAAAGAGGTAATGATATGGTCAAAGTATAAGTCATTTAATAAGTGTGCGTGTCATAATTGTCGATTTCACTAAAAGTTATCAATTCAGTTCAAGTTATATTATCTGTCACATGTTAACAATCAATAGAGCGTTACTGAGAACGTTCAAAATTATTTTATACAAAAAAAATAATCTAAATTAGTATTATGATAATGTGTTTTTTTATATAAATGATATTAACACATTAGATATTTATATAAAATTTAAAAAAAATACTTGAAAGAATTGAAGAAACACTAACATAACATCAACAATAATTTCTAAATAAACGACCATATTATTACATACACGTAACAAAACCTAAGCAAACAATTCACATAGAATTCGAAATCAACAACTTACATTCCCTTTGTACATCATGCATAACACTATAACAGATGTAACAAAACCATTTATAATGAATATAGCACATTACCCATACTATTAATATTTTTCTTTCCTTTTTCCAGTTTGTATAATCCAAAGCTTTTCTAAGATAGTGTTGATAGAACGGTTTTAAACAAATGTTCAGAGATTATACGGTTGGTTTTTTCGGTAGGATGAAAAGAATCCCAGAAAACATATGTGTTGGCGTTCGAGCAGGTGAACGGGTTGTATTGATCACACATATATCCCATTTCAAACAATCCTGAGGCACAACATGCCACTGCTGCCGACTCGAATCCTGTATAATGTTCAACAACAGTGTCTTCTTAATTGTTGTATTGTTTTTATTTTATGACTTTAAGAAACGAGGAGAAATTCCAATTCAATGCTTATGTTTTACGGTGTAGATAGAAATACTCGAAAAAGAAATGATACGTTTGATGTGGTCGACCTAATATTACATGACATGAATCTGTGTTAGAAAAACTTTCACAGGTTCATCGCATAAATATCTAATTTGGTTATCTAAGTAGTAAAGGATAATTGTAACTAGTTTAATCATAAATATTTTGGATCACTTGATAAACTTCGTTAAATATGAAAAGTAGGTGATTTGCAAAAGTTTTGTCGATCGACATGAGTTGATTGATGTTGGTTTTGTACGTTAAACGATTACAAAAAAATAGGTTAAAAGTAAGATATGCGGTCAAACAGATGTGAACGCTTTTAGCTAAACAGGTCGTCATTTTGGGTTGTCAGACGGGTTCATGGGTTGACATGTTATTTCTATACAGTGACATAAGATATTATAATTTCAACGTGTTTATTTTTCGTACATTTGTCTTTTTGGTAGTAAATTTGTATTTTTAAAATAATATGAAAAAAAGGTGTAGTTAAACGTGTTATGCATTACTTTTAACCCGATATCCAACCCGTACAATCTGCTTATTTTGTCATCTCTACTTTTATTATCATTTTGGAATTCAAGTAAGCAAGAGGAACTAGGAAGAGAGAAGCAAACATTACCATATGAGGATGGTTTTTGGACAATTTGCTCAAGAACAGGATACGGATTCGAAAAGACGATTTTACTCCCCGAAAGCTCACCATTCAGACGATTCACCAAGCCACTCAACTTCCCATTAAACGACATCGCCACCTTGTTATACTCATTGTTGCACATACCTCCATTTCCACTCATAAAACTCGTGGTTCGCTCCAATGGCAAACAACCCATTGGAGGGAGACCCCCGAGTGATACTTTTCTCGCACCGAGACCATGGAGCTCCTTGATGAGCGACTCGGCGATCCCGACTAGATAATCTTGATATTGGTTGATGGTGTATTGTGATCTCCTGTTGGGAAGTGTATAATAGTTCTCAAGGAAGTCATTTGTGCCCATGCTTGTAAGGTAAACTGCTTCTGATATAATGGTGTTGGCTTTTTGTTCACCCAAATGGTCTTTTAGTTTCTTTTGGTATTCCTTATAGTACTCCACTTCCTTCCATAGAGGTATCACTGACTGCATTTAAAAGATATGATTATTATTATTATTACGCGAAACATGACACGAATCTGTCACGAAAGTAGTTAGGACATGAGAGCAATTAGGTTTTAGGTTGTTTTGTCGAAAAAAACTTAGTAAATTGTTGGCTTCAAGTTGATATGTGTATGTTTAGCTGGTCTGACTAAACATGTTATGTTTGGGTTGATTTGTTAACTCTTCTAAGTTGATTTTAAGAAGAAAAAAAAAGTTAATATAAGTTTCATTTGATGTATTTTACAACATGTCAGCTCGTTTCTTGTTTGATTACAATCGGTCAACTTGTTTGACTCGTTCTTATAAAAGGGTTATATGATTTATGTTTGCGTTACGCTTTTTAAATGTGTAATCAATATCTTTAATTAATACAAATAAATATATAGGTTGTGTTTGGGTTTAGTCTCACTTTATGTGGTAATGTGTATCTATTTATTTTTATTTATTTATTATATTTTAAAGAAAGACTCACACGTCTATTTGACGTTACTTTTAAACTATATTAATTCCCATTCTAACTACTCGTGATGGTGTTTAAGCCTTGGTCTACCGACCTAAATTGATATTTTTAATTTATTGTTTTATATTACTAATTATATAACAAATTAATATTTTTATAGTTAATTTTGAAGAAAAGAAATGGTATGACGGTATGTTAATGACAAAAGAACTAACTGTACGTATTTATAATCTATAGAGTATTGCTACTACATTTATTGAAGATTTCAATATATACTAGGACTAACATATGAATTTTGACTAACAAAAAAATTGCAATTTTTAATTTTTTGTATATTTATGTGGCAATATTTATGTCAAATAAAATTTAATTTCACGTATCCACCTTTACTCTAAGGATGACAAGCAAATCCGAACCACACGAGCAAACTCCAAACATTCAGGACAGATAATGGACGTGTAGTTAGGTATGGGAACATGTATGACACTTTTCTTAAAAAAATCACGGGTGCAAAAAAAAAGTGATATCAAGTGATATTATCTGATTACCCAAAATAAAGATACTCGTTTACCTAAATCATGCCCGTAAACATGTTCATTCTATTTTTGTTTTCCTTTGGCTTTAATAAAGTAATAATGTAAACTACTAGTTTTTACTTTTTAATAAACTAACAGGTATACCCAATACTCATTAGTATACCCAATTGTGCAATATTTTGGGTATGTGACTGATGTGGGATATAATTTTATAATCAGATGTGAGACAATAATAATTAATATACATTCTAAACCCGTCTCATTACTTTGCCTAATCAAGATACCTTATTTAACAAAAATTAAGTAAATACGGTTTTGACGTATTAAAATAAAAAGTGAAAATTGTGTCAGGATGTTACATTTCTAGTAATTAAGTAGACACACGAAATAATTTCATGTACGTCACAGGTGTTTTATGATGTTTTGAAACTTTTTTATGATTTTAAATTATCTCAAAAAGACTAGTAGTTGTAGTTACTTTTAAAACAAATAAACACATAACAATGCTACAAACAATAAAGACATGTCTAATGTCTATAAACACATGACTCTTGCTTCAACCGTCCGTACACCGGTGACCGGAAAATAATAATCGGAAAACTTACAAGCACGTCGGAAGTAGCATTGTCGTAACCGGTTCCGGCGGAGGCGAAACAAACTCCGGTAGCGAAATCCGATATGTTGTACGCCGGATCCAAGTACGCGGGCACAAACGGCCGGAGACCGAACCACTCGGATATAAAATCCGACGGAACGCGACCGTTGGAGAATCTCCCGGTCGCTTTTCCGCCGAAGAAATCCCGGCCGTACGGCCGGAAATTGCTTTTTAACACCGTTTGGATGTTGTTGTTGTTTCCGGCGTCTACTGATGAGTCGCCGAAAACGATCACCGCCGGAACGTTTGCTCCGGCGGTGAAGATTTGCATGAGGATGGTGGTGAAGATGATGAGCATTGTTGGGATGTTGAGTGAAGAATGCTTAGAGAAGAGTGAGAACATAAATGAGTATAAATAATGGTAAAGAAGATTGGCGTTGGAGAGCAAAAAGTTTGTTGTGAATATTAAATGAGAGAAGTGATATTTATTGTTGTTTTGAGATGGTAATTAATGACCAATGGGTGTTTTGTTTTGAATTGAGGAATATATAGTTTTCTTGTGTCAAAATACTATTGGTTATCGCGTTACTGGTAAAGAATATGGGTTTTGGTTTAGGTTTAGTATAAATAGGTTCACGTTACCTTTAAAGTTGAACGTTGTGTTTAAACTGGTTGGGTTATGGTCGTTCTAATAGGTTTGCGGGTTGACTTGTTCGTTTTTATTAATATTCTTAAAATGTATTTTTTGTCATAACTTAATCTGGCTTGTATATTATGTTAAAACTTGAAAAAATAGAAATGAGTATGGGTTCTCTGGTTTAAATAGTATTATTTTTATAAACTTTTGTGTTTTTTGTTGTAAATTTGTATGTTTTACATATAAATAGGTAAATGTACAAATGAAATCTGGTTATGCGGTCAGCATGGTAATTTTTTGGCAACCTACGAATATGCAAGTCATGTTCGAGAATATATCTGGCATGGTGTTTTGTTTAATGAGAGGTTTAACCCGTCAACCCATAAACATGACCCATTAATATCCCTACTCTCATGGAAACAATGAATATGTGTTGGTGATTTTAGTTTCATCATGTTATTTTAGTTTATTTAGATATAGTTAAGCTGAAAAGGAAATAATGAATAACCATTCATATGATTTTGGATGTGTGGAGCTCGTTTAAAAGTATATATGATGTGTAGAGTTGTTTGGTATATATGATGTAGTTTGTCATTTTGCTAGGAGAAAAAAGTATTTCTAATCGTCTTATTTTCTAAAATGTAGAAAATTTTAATTAAGTTTTATAAAAGTTTGATGTATATGATACCCAAGAGATGTTTGATATAATACGCAAGTAAAAATTAGTTTCTATTAAAGTGATGATGACAATTCCTTGCAAAAAGTAATTGTTCTTTATAACATTCACATATTTTAGAAACAATATACGTCATAAGTTTTCAAACTGATGATGTTATAATTCAAATATACCTATAAATAACATGCATCATTTTTTATAGTTTATTTTTAGCTCCGTTATAAAAATACCTATAAATTCAAAAATACTTATAAATTAGCTCTCCTCATTTTTAAAAGCATGTTTTTAGTCATTTTATAATTTTTTAGTTTATAAAATAATCCACACACTTTTTAAAATTAATTTTAAAAAATCATTATTTAATAATTTATTTTTGTCAAAAGTTTTTATCAACCAAAATAACTAAATAAGTAATCCCAAACATGTCCTATAAGTAAGTGATGAACACGATATGAATATAACCAAAATTTATGTTGGCTAGTACAACCATTTTATTAAATATGCAAGCTGAACACAATTTAATTAATAATCTGGTTAATCACACGAGATCGTTAACCCTTCTAAACTTAAGGGTTTTTAGAAAAGTTCCGATCTAAAATCTATAGGAGGTTATTTAAAATGTTTTTAACATTTGAAATTTGATGTTTATATTTTTAATCTGCTGTCTCACTTATAAGTCCTTAAGGTGAAACTAATTTTAATTTTAAAGTTTTCGCCGGCTTTTACACTTTAAACTCCTTTATCTAATAACAATCATTAGATTTCATAAAGATACAAAACTAATATAATCAGGGTTTGGCACAATTTTTCCCCACAACCCTTAATTGATTAGATTTTATTTAAGTTAGTGTCTTAAATTTGTTACGCATTTGCGACAAAAGATAGGGTTTTTTAAGTTTGTTGGTTTCTTGTCATCTGAAGCCGGTTCGAAATGTAGGGTTTCGGTCTTCGTGGGAGATTTGTTGAAAGTTGCGCCGCATTTTCCGTAGGAAATATGGGTATTTTGTAGTTGTGTATACTCAACTTCTTTCATACGGTTGCTCTAATTTTAAGCTACACATATAAACTCAAGTTTATTAATTAATTAGAGTAATAGATATAAAAAATTAAAAAAGATGTATTTGAGACGAAACACAACACGACTCATATTTACAAATACACACTAAACGAGCTAAGCCAAAACACAACACGATTTTAAGTTTTTTGAGTTATGTTGGTCATGTTTAGATTCACTTGTTGAACTCGTCAACCCATCAATCAAATCATCAACCAAAAGGACTCAAACCTAAGTTTAGGTAATAATATTATTATTTTTAATTCTACTTTATAGTAAAGGATTAGTTGTAATTTTAGAAATTTTAGACTTTGTTTTAGGTTTTACTTATTAAGGCTGACGTGGTATTAGAAAAAACTTATAAAAATATGACATGAATGTAATTAATTACATGTATTTAATATTTCTTTTATTGGCTAACCGGTCATGCCTTGAGTAATAAACATATGTTACAAATCTTCTTACTTAATGCTATGTATTATCTTATAATTTGAATGCCTTGAGTAATAAATGGCACGGTATTAAAGTTTGTTCCAAATTAATCTGTATTTTTAACGGCAAATGTACAACCATGTTTCGAAGAATTAGTGTTATCTTAATCGGATCTACGTATTCGTTTTTCAGCCGGGACCACACCCCTAACACTCTCGGGAGGAAACCCATAACTGGAAAAAAACCTCATGACTCAACCCTAAACATTAATTTTGTTATAGTGAGACTTGAACTCATGACTTCTTTATATTTACATGTTTTAAGCATCTTATTTTAATCACTTGAGTTAAGAATCATTGATCAATTTAATCTGTAATTAATAAGATTTAAAAGCATATAGAAACTAGTTACGTCATCCATCCTCTTCTCATAAATCATTTAGTTACTTTAGGAAACACATCTATTAAGTGTATATTAAAATTTAAGTAAACTGAAAATTACGCAAGGTTTAAAGGTTGTCATGAATTTTATTCTGTTAAATATATATTAGTTTAATTTTGAAACTTGTTAAACCTTATATGTTATTCTGTTAAAGTTTATTCTCAAATCAATTATATATATGGTCCCTAAACATTATTACTTGACTAAATGCTTACTTTTTCAAAAATTTATAGCCAGTCACAATTATTTACCACATTATAATGTGTTTGATTCTTATTATACTGACGACATTAAAATTCTTGTTTGTTAAAATTCTTTACTTATCTTATTCGCCCCCTTAGCTGATGTAACATCCATTGAACATGGATGTGACTGTAACCGACTAATTATTTTCGACACTTTGGCATTTGTAACTCTATTAGTGGTATTTGGATTATCGTTCTACAAGACAACATGAGCAATATTCAAAATTAAAAATTAAATTACATGTATGCATTTACATACATGCAAAAACATATGCCTATACATAATGAAAATTAGGACAATGTGACATACATACAAGAGTCAAGATTAGGGCTCATATTGCTGATATTGAATTTAGTGTTCTCCAATAGCTACATTGGTGGTATTGAAAGCCAACAATTAATGCATATTTATAATGGATCTATTCAATTATAATTAGTACACAAAAAATCTATAATAAATGTTGTTCTTTATGGAATTATATTCATACATGTTACTATATATTTTTTATTTTCAACCAAATAAGTTCACAAACTAATTATAATCCTAAACCGATTGAGATGAGATATCCTAGAGTTAAATAAAGCAGGAGGTACTATTTTCAACTTTTACCTATAATAAAAAAGAAAAGGTTAATTTCAGGTTAGGCTAAAATGTTTTTTCACTTAAGGTGAGTTTTCTCCTAATAGTGATCTCAGCTTCAAGATTGATGGAGGACTGATGTACGAGCTTCCATTAGAAGAGGTGCCAACCTAGAGCTACAAGGTTCTGTACTCGAGTAATGAAGATGATCGGGTGGGCTAGCGACCCGTCAGTGATCCAATATGCCGTTCAAAAAACCAAATGAGCTCACAAATACATATATATATATACAAAACTACTTATGGACGTGCATAAATACACAAACATTCACATATAATACTTATATACTATAAGGTATTGTGTATTTGTGTGTATGTATGGAATAGTTAGTGCATACATGAATATACACATACATATCTCATGCAAGTTTTTATGTGCATATATATATGGTACATACTTGTATGATAAATATGGTATGTATATCAATTGATGAATGCATATGCATTTATGTGTGTATACATGTGTTATATATATGAGTATATGCATGCACTAATGTCTGTGAATTGTTGTATGTATGTGAGCGAATTTATGTTCATTCAGAGCTAAATTAACATGTTATATGTGTATATTTAGGTATGCGTATATGTATTTAAGTGTACATGCATGTGTACATGTGTTATTATTGAACTATATAATGTAAATATACAAATAAGCATCTAGCTAGGAATTCATCAAAAATGTTTGTTCTTTCTAGTAGATTATTTATACTCATAATAATTTAAGTAATCAGTAAGAAATCACCATTTTTCTTATGAATTATAATTATAAACATAATTTAATTTACTTTTGGTCCAAAAGTTCGAAACATGTTTTAGCCATAAGATACTACTTGGGTGAAATTCATGTTTCAAATAATGTGAGCAGAATGAATGTGACTACAATGTATTTTCTAGTGGGGTATATTTTCCCTATGAATGTTACATTTATACCTCACCGAAAAATGAGTTGTACTTGTCTATCAATGTCTTTATATTCAGAAGGTTATAAATAATTTTAACAACATATATACATATATGTAAATATATATTCACACGCACGTGTATATATATACCATAAGTTATTATGAGTATTAAACCATTCATTTTTCAATTTTAAAAAACTAAAATAAAAAGAAAATGGTATAATGTAATGGTTATTATTTATCACTCCTCTTTCGGAAAATTGAATAAAATTAAAATGAGCAAATTTGTTTAAATGTTCGGTTGCTCATATACCTTACACATGATGTGTACAAAAGTTAAACATACATGAATAAAATACTTTGATGAGTTTTATGTATATAATGTACTCATGTGTGTATACAAAACATAAAGTTTTTAAAATAAAAATCACTGATAAAAAAATTAAATGATTAAATTTGTTTATTTTGCTATTGTAATAATTTAGTGTTATGTAATAACTCTCAGTATATATATATATAACGAAGTTATATTTTGTGTGGATTTACAATGTTAAGAAAATTATAAAACATGTAATAAATAAAAAACAAAGATCTAAATTAGTAAATGAGATTGAAGGGAGTCGAGACGACATGGGATGAGTAGGGTAAGATGAGTGGCGGTATACGAATCTTGACAAAAGTAAAAATTTAATATTGTATAAATTACCATTATTAAGCTTAATTAATCTTCTTCCTTATATCACCTAATGATTTCATCAGAAAGTTTGGAATTTTCATAATCAAGCTTATACGAATCTTCAACTAGTATATATGAACCTACAACTAGGTTTTAATGATTGTTGTTTAAAATCATATCTCTTCTTTTTGATGAGTATAACAAGTACTTCGAGTACAAGAACACATATCGATACATTGTTGTGTAATTTTTATTCCTTTAGTAATGCACTGCTTATGTTCTTTATGTATTTTATATTTTACTTCTAAATTTAAGAAAGTTAAGCGAGGTAACAAGAAATGTAATCATTTGTAATATTCATGATGTTTAAAGAGAAATATGATGTAATGTTAATGTAAAATAGTGAGAGAAAAAAGGACTGCATATAAATTTATCAATTCTAATCCAAGTATCCAACCACCAATGTGATCTACTGCTTCAACCAGTCATAGCCATAACCGGTCACATAAATGGCGACGTTTTGCGAGTAGTTAATGGTGGTTCTTGATCGAAAGGTACACTACATTATGGTTCTGAAAACAGTGTTATTTGATTATTTATCCACATACTTGTCGTTATCTAGATTTTAGTATTATAGAATAAATAATCCAACATATCCAAAACGAGCTAGTATTTTCAACATTATTCAAGTTATCTAGATTTTAGTATTATAGAATAAATAATCCAACATACCCAAAACGAGCTAGTATTTTCAACATTATTCATAGCTCTTACTTTAAAACATGATGGACGCAAAATGGATTTAGTTATATGGATTGATGTTTATCTTCTTCTTTTTTTGTTATATCAAGAATGGATACTTATATTTTTTAATATATAGAATAATAAATAAAAAAGTAATATTAAAAGCTTAAATTCCAACTAACATGGAGGCTCGTTACTATAATGGCGAGGGCAGGTGAAAGACAGTGTTTAGACTTTTGGCTGCCTCCCTTTCCCCACCACATTAATGGAAACAACATATTCGCCACAAATCCCGATCCACCAACAACTTCTTAATTAAATTTTTTAACGATATAATCAACAAAATATTAAAATAATTTTATATCAAAATTTATTTAAATAAATAAGTCTTTGCAAATAAATTGAAGTGAAACTAAAAAAAACGCCTGTACACGTGTGTTTTTGTTATCCATCAAATTATTCATCTATCTTTTTCAGAATATCTATTACCTGTAAATTAATATTTTTTTATTATAACGGATCCAAAAATGGTAAAAGTAATTGTTTTTTTTAACTAAAACCCGCCAGGCAGTAAAAGTTATTGTTTTTTCAACTAAAATGTATTATATATGAAGAGGCCGATTGCTATATAAAATGTAATTTTTGTACAAGGCGTACGAAGTCACCAAAGCGTGACAAGTGTTTTTTGGCGGACGGTTAGTTTCGTGCGCGCTACAATTACGCATAAAATGTACATAATTACGCAAGTTATATTCATAATTATGCAAGTTATATTTATTATTATGCAAGTTATATATATAATTTAGCAAAATATATGATAATTACGCAAGTTATGTTCATAATTACGCAAGATATATGATAATTACGCAAGTTATGTTCATAATTACGCAATTAATAATCACACAAGTTATACGCATAACACATAAACGTTTTAAAAGAGTGATGATTAAAAAAACATTATATCAATACTATGCTCATATTAAAGAGGATAAAATACTCGATTTTATGATGTATTTAAAAAAATATATCATATATATACGTTTAAAAACCGAGAGAAATTTGAAAAAAGTCAACAATTGTAAGGTTTTCCAAATATACCGCTGCCAAGCACATTCTTTGCATTATTCTTTTATCTTAAATCTGAACTGCTAATCGCTTAAACCAATGGTTGTTACACTTCGTACACTTCGCACGAATTAAATTTTTGAAAAATATCACTTTGACCTCTTTAAGTTTATAAAGTTTTGGGTTTAACTCAGTACAAATTTTTACTTAAAAAAAGCTATTTTCTTACGTTCGTATTTTTATGTATGTGTCGGTACGAATCGGGCCAAATATAAAACGTTTCCGTGAATATATTATATACGCTTTGAGATCTCCATTTCGACTTTCGTCTACGTTTTGACGTAAATTTTGTTCAGAAATGAGTCGGTTCAAATATAAAACGATTTCTTTCGATGGTATAAATCCGAGTTAGTCTACATTTTAACGTATGTTTAGTTTGGAAACGAGTCGGGACGATTGTAATCTATGTGCTTTTTATGTATATTTTGAGTTGGTTTACGTTCTGATATAATTTTGTTTGGAAAAGAGCCGGGTCAAGTATAAGGAATTCTTTGAGGTTTTAGAACTTTTAGAGCATTCACATGTCATTTCTTATCTTAATCTTTGTAATTACACTAAAAATCACTACTATTTGTCATTTTTTGCAATTAAATAATACTTTTTAATACATTTATCATTATTTTATCTCTCTTCTCTACTCACAACAACTTTCAAAAATATTAAAAAAAAATAAGGATTAAACAATATTTTCTTAAATTTACAAATAAACAGTAACATTTTATCTCTGCTCCACTCACAACCACTCAAAATCATTTCATATAATATAAGAAATACACTCAAATAATTTTAAGGAACTGAATGTGAATTCTCTTGTGTTTGGATGGGTTGTAATCAAAACCGGAGTTTGAAACCAAACTTTTAATCAAGAGGATAGATGGGGCACGTGAGATCCAATATAGATCCAACTTTTGATTCACTTGTGGGATCCAAGTAAGGTGTGATGAAAGTGACTCTTCACAAGCTATTGTTATTGCAACAAGACCTACCCCTAGGGAAAATCGTGTGGTTTTTATGAAACCATGTGGGCAATCACTAATAGAAAATCGTTATAGTGGTTGTTGATGCCGCTTGAGAAGAAGTACATCTCTTTTTAAATATTTAGTGCTCGAGAAATATGAAACTAGTTTAGCGGCTTTACCCCAAATACTATAAATGCCCAACAACTAGTGAAAGGGGATGCACTTATTGCGAACTTGTAAGTATAGAAACACAATTACATGATTAAGTAGGTCACGAGAGGAGACTATAGGGATATATTTTTCAATATAAACAAAACACTTATGTCATGGTCATGTTATAGACATTCTTTTTATCGGATGCTATTGATAATCGTGGACGAACTTGGTTTGTGTTATCCAATAGTAACCATGTAAGAATCAAAATAGTAATAGCATGCATAAGGTGTCTGCTTGTGTTCAACTACATTATATTTATTTAGATTAAGAACATATAATCAAAAATCAAAGCAATACAAAGCAGTGACGGAGCTTGAACACTCCTATAAGGAGGTGGTGGGCGAAATAAAAAATTTTTAGGGGGCAAACTCAATATAAATAAAAAAATTATACTACTGGACCAAAAATTAACATTACTGAATAAAAAAATAAGGGCCCGACCCGTTACATTCTTCGCCCTTTGATACAAAGAGCATAAATAGTATCAAAACCCATTTTTCATCATTGTGATGGAAAAACTTAACAAATAGTATTGATGTAAAATATACGAATAAGAGACACAATGATATCCAAACACACTGATCGGCCCAATATGTTGTGAATCGGGGCAATTTGAGTAAACTCAGAGACAATTATAATGAGGAATAGACAAAATGAGGATTAAAATCCTCTGTGAATGAAAACAACATAGTAGAGAGCTTATTTTAATGTGTGTGAGTCATTTTATAATTCATGCTTTCTACAACGGTAATAAGCCTCATGCTTCCAAAGACAAAGACTGATATGGGATGGTCAAAGACCATAGTCCACTCGTCTAAACTAGCAAGCCCAACATTTAAGGTGTCTTTTTTTAGTCCAAAACTTCACAACATAACACCCGGAAAAAAGGCTCAAACCATAAGCCTCATGAGCCTAGTTCAGCTCGATATATGAAGCTTAGACCCGAGTTCAAGCTTATATATTATATAAGTTTTTACCTTTAAATTTGAGTTTACGCTTGAGCTAATTTATTAAATGAGCTTCTATTCGAATTGAGCTTGTTTAAACTTAAGTTGGTTATCGTTGTATTCAGGAGTTTTTTTTGAAAGAAGTAAAATGAAGTTAAAAGAAAATAACAAATATTGGTGTTCTAGAGTTCTATTAACAAAAGAAGTTAAAAGGAACTGAAATGAATAGGAGGGAAGATGTTTTAATAATTTTCTTCCTAACTTTGCTCCCAAGCTGGAATGAAGTGAAAAAAAGTGAAATGGAACCTTTTTAATAATCTTCAAATTTACCACTTTACCTTTCAACCTAGTTTAGTAAAAGATAATAAAAAAAGAATTTATACAGGAAAATTATAATTTTCTTTCTTTTTCTTTTAGCTCGAGAGCACATAACATTTTTGTTTATTTTATTTTCCTTCAAACTTTAAAACACAAAGTAAAATTAAATCTTTTTTTTTTCATTTCTTTCTTTTCTTTTAAAATTTCTTTTTTCTTTTTTTCTTTCATTTAGTAAACTCGGGAACACAACGTTAGTGAGACGATTTGAAGTACTTGATGAGCAGATTGGCTCGTATATACCCGTAATAAACAACTATTTGATGGAGTTTGCTTGTTGAATAGCATACTGAATATAAATGCCGAATATTGGGCTAAAAATAATAGTAGTGTTGGGCTATTTCATCATCTCATATTGGGCTGTTAGCTAGATTGGATGTTTCATGTTGCAAGTCGTTCTACTCCTAATCGATTATCATAATGCATTTACTATATATTTAGAAATAGCAAAACAAACAGAAAATGCTCTAAACTCATGTTTTTTATATTTATTTTATAAATTGTATATTAATTATTAATTATGACTTTAATGAATGTAAAATTCTTGAGTAGTCTATTTTCTTGTGAAAGAACCTTTAGTTTAAAATTGTTTTGTATAAACTCTACAAGAATATTAGGGTTCATAAGACTTTTTAAATCGTGTGATAACTAAAATGACAAAAGGGAAAAATCAATGCCACACACTCACACATACATCCGTGAAAGAAATAAACCTGTTGCACTCAGCTTTTGAATACTATCTGTCCAACCTAAGCTACGTTCTACCTTAGTCCCGTGAATTATCGCTAACGATTTCTACATAGTTACAAAAAAATTACAATATATTTTTATTAACACGTGAAAATTTATTTCTTAATCTAGTTATTATATAAATAAAATCTCGTTTAATATAAAAATGTTATTATTATAGACTGCGTTCAACGACCTTCAAAGTCAAAGCATCTGGAATAATCTCCCGCGCTTACGTCAGCATTTACGCACACACATACTTACCCCTTCCGCAAGTTACAAATACATAATTCTCCATAAAATTATTCAAATATCTCGTGAATTTAGCTACCTTCGATTTCCCATACAATTCGCACAATTTAATTCATCGTGATTCGATCATCAATCAAGGTAATTTTGATTTTCATTGCGATTCGATCAATTTCAGTTTGATTTTCTCTGTTCTAAAGATTCATGAAAGTTTCGCCTTTGATTTGATAGCCATACAGGGGGATGAATCATTCATCCCCCTTCTGATTGTTATGAATATAGATATCTGGGTATCATTTGTAACTGGTGTAGTGAAATTCGATTGGTTTGTTGAAGTTTTTCTGCTTATATATGGTTTTGATGTTGTTGAATTTGGTTTTTTTGTTGTTAGCCTTTTGAATTGTTGCGGAAGTTTTGAATTCTGTTGCTGATTGCGCTAGTTGTTGTGTTGTTTGATGGTTTTACGATGATCGGAACCTCAATTTTGTCGTTGATCGATGTATGAAGCTGAAATTGAATTTAGGGTTGCAGGCCTCTTTATGTTCAAAATCGAGCCCTAAGTTATTATTCTTAGCAGCACTTTTAGATAGTTTAGGGAGTGTAGTTTCAGTCAATACATCCAATAGTCTATTTTATGATTTGATGTACTTGATTTGATGAACTTTAGCTTTTTGTGACTTGATCATGTGTAGGAAATTGGATAAAATTTAGGGTTTTTCAAGTTTTGTTGATAGTAATAGCTACATAAATGTTGCAGGAGTCAAAAATGGAGGAGGAAAGAAATACTAAAGAAATATCAGTTACATGGAGGGGGAAGAAGTATGCTTTGACTATGAATATAGGTGCCACTCTTGAGGAATTAGGGCAGGAATTACAGAAACTGACTGCAGTGAAATCGGATACTTTGAAACTCATTGTTCAATCCCGAAAATCATCAAAGTTATTATCTCCTTTCTCTGATGACCACTCTCATCTCACACTGCAAGAAACATCCATCATAGAGGTACCAATATTAATAGAAGATAGTTTACACAGTCCGTTTGTTTGAAATTTTGGATGTTTCATAACCAGATGCACACTTTTTACTCTTAGGGGAAACCTATACGTATGATGGGAGTACCAAAAGAAGAAATTGATCAAGTTTTAAGAAATGAAAAGATGGACATGAGAATAGCTGGATTTGATGAAGAGGAAAAGCGAATTAGACAAAGAATTTCAAATGGATTGGATACCCCATTGAAGCTTCCTCAGGGAAACTATGTTTTCGGTGATTTTAAAACGCTTGATCTTCCAGGGATTGAGGTAATTATTGTTTAATTTTATGGTAAACTGAGGTAGAAAAGGTTTTTATGAATAATGACATGATTATATGTTCTTTATAGTTAAATCCTCCAGCTTCAGAGGCATTGAGACTTATGCATACGCTTGCTGCAGATAGAGGAATTGTTGCTATCATGAATAAGGTATTGCTAGTGTTAGAACTTAAGAAACCGTCATTTGATCTATATTGAACAACCTAGGCTGTTTTATAATCATATATTCTAATTGTGTTTTTCTTTGTTTATGTGTGTAGCATAAATGGCGTGTGGGAATAATGACTGAAATGGCTCCCGAGGGTTATGTTGGTGTAAGTCCTGTGTGCATCCTCGGTTTCAACAAGGTAATTTCTTATCCAAGTATAGTAACAGAAGATAGAACCGGTTTCCATTGTTTTCAGTTTTCTAATTTTCCAATTATTGGTTCAGAATCATGGTGAGGAGATATCTTTGCGTCTTCGGACCGATGATCTCAAGGGTTTCAGAAAATATCAGAGCATTAAGAAGACTCTTCTACATGAACTTGTAAGCTTTTGTACCATTGAAAGTACAAATATTGTAGTACATCCATAAAAGTACCTGTTTTCTTTTGAATTGTTTTTATTTTACTCGCTTGACATGTTGGTATGACACATAACCTAAATCGACACATTCATACCTTTATGGGTCAAGATTATTACATCAAGAAACTAAGTTATTGATTTTTCACTTGTTTGGTTTTTTTTCAGGCCCATATGGTTTATTCCGAACACGATGCAAATTTTTATGCTTTAGATAGTCAGGTAAGCCAGCCCAGCCTTTTCTTTTCTTTTTTATTATTGTTAATCAAAACACATTTTGGTAACTGGTATTTTACTCTGGGCAGCTTAACAAGGAGGCTGAAGCTCTAGACTGGACTAGATCCACGGGTCACTCCTTAAGCGGGTCTCACAAGACTCAACAACATGTACCCGAGTTTCATGTTGCTGATACTAGCATTACTAGTAGTAATTTGTCTCATAAACTTGGGGGAAACCGTTCATCAAATTATCTAGCTAATGCTCGAGCATCTTCAGTTGCTGCCGCTTACCAACGTTTATTAATTGCATCCAATGATCCATCAAGAAAACCTGAATCACAAAATGAACCCGACCCTGATGCTTCTATGGATTTGACCAAGAATAAGCCTGATGTTATGGAAATCAGTGAAAAGCAAACTTATGAACCCGATCCGGATGACCATGAAGCAGTGAACAACAGAAACGAGCCTGACCCAGATGACCATGAAGCGGTGAGCAACAGAAACGAGCCTGACCCAGATGACCATGAAGCGGTGAGCAACAGAAATGAGCCTGACCCAGATGACCATGAAGAGGTGAGCAACAGAAATGAGCCTGACCCAGATGACCATGAAGCGGTGCACAACAGAAATGAGCCTGACCCAGATGATAATATGGACAATGAAGCTATGGAATGCGAAGCGTACGAAGATTTGACCCAAAATATTACTACTTTTGGACTTAATCATGACAAAATTGAAGAAACCAGTGAACCAGATCCAGATGATGGTATTTTACATGACGAAGAACTACAAAGAATTCAAGATCCTGTTGTGATTGCGTGTAATCGTCTGAAAAAATCCATTGAAACACTGCAATCTGAGGTTAGTCCCTCCGAAGCTGCCATGGTTTTTCAGACTCTTGTTAAGATAGTCAGGAATGTTATCGAACACCCTGATGAAACAAAGTTCAAGAAATTACGCAAGGTATGTGAATAATAATCGCCATTGAAAAACTACCATTATAAAGAAATAAAGATTTACATCCTTATTAATCATTTTCTAATCGATTCATCTGCAGGCTAACCCTGTAATTCAAAAGAACATTGCAAGCTACAATGGTTAGCATCTTTCTCCATCAATCAATCTGTGATCACTTCAGTTACTGTTAACTCGATGATTTTGATTTGAAATTTATGAGTTTGTTTCGTGTTGTTGCAGGTGCAATGGAGATATTGTTCTTGATTGGTTTTTGTGAAGATGTAGTTCAAGATGAGATCGGGCGAGCAGAAGCTTATTTGGTGTTGAAGAGAAATGATCCTGGTTTATTGTGGCTGGCTAAATCCTCATTGGAAACATGCATTACTTTCTAAACTGTTTGTTAAATAATATCGTCCCTGTTGCACATTTTTAACTGTAAAGTGATATTGGAGCGTGTGGATTTAGTACGCGTATATGGGGTTGTAAACGACAGTGAGAAGTTGGTGTATGTTAATAACACTTTTTGTTTATTTAACTAAACGACCGAGCATGAACACGTCTCCATTTGCATTGTTGATTGTTGAACGTTTGTGTGTTTGTTTAGCGTGTTACTGAACCGTTGATGGTATCTATTACAAGGCATATTCTTGATGAAATGAATGCTCATTTTCTTTTGTTTCTAAAATCGATTTGGTTTTCTTTTTACAATTTTTGATTTATATTGTGCTTATTATATTAAAGTGTAGACCTTTTAACTATTTCATTAAATTTCATGCCCATTGTGAAGTGCTAGTCTAAACTCTAAACCCACTGGTGTATGTTATTTATATATTACTAATTACCAACTTTGCAATACTTAAAAGGTTGTACAATATGCTTAATAGGTTGTACATATCTTTGTCTTTTTTTAATACTTAAATTATTTCTTATTTTAATCAAATACTTTTATACTTTTTATCATTTGACCTCGATATTTTTTTAACTTTCAACTTTGATCTTCTTTACTTTTATATTTTATAAGATTTTTGTTTTACGGTTCAGTTTAAATTTTGCAAGTTAGCACAGCGCAACGTGCGAGTGTGGTTCAACGTTTTTACCCTTATATTTTTCCCGTTTAACGACCTCGTCGTAACGTGCTGGTTATAGATCGACCTACTTATTGTTTTATATGTTTTACATTCCGCCTACGCAGTTTAACATTTTTACACCTATTTTTCGTTCGTTTTTATTTTATTTTTACTACAAGCTTTTTGGATGTTAGTGGTTATTGACGATCGTGTGTCATTTGTGCTACTTGACACGATTTACGCCCCCGCTGCAACGCAGGGGGCTTAAGACTAGTTAGTTCTAAAGTTTAATTATTGATCAGGTCATGTTCGTGTTAGCCTACAAAGACTCATGTTGTGTTTGAATTCATACCAATGACTAAAGAGTCAAGTTCTTGTTCGTGTCATGCCTGTATCAGATTCTCAAGTATGTGATGGATCCGACCCACCACCCCATGAACCCTATTAAAACCTTTCACAAATTGATCAATAATCAGATAAATATCTGTTTACATGCATATCTATAACTGTATTTCTCATTTTTATACCTTTAATTGTTAAATTATATTTGAGTTCATCCAGTTCTTAAATCCTGACCATCTGATCCGATCGATCCGACCAACAAACCTAGAAGATGTCCAATTTAATGTCCGGTCCGGTTACACGAACGTTTCAAAGCTAATAGTTTAAGATTTTAAGGGTAAAAAAGTGACATATTATTCATACATCAGGGCCTACAAACAACAAGATAAGTAAAACAAACGTAATCACCAAAGATCAGAGCTAAGGGTTTAACCAGCAAAACCTCCGACCAAACAATCACTCTGCTGCAATGAACAGACACTGGTGGCGTAGATCGTCGGAGCTATATCGCCGCCGTCGTCTCCGTCGTGATTTCTCATCTTCTACCGTTTCTCTTGAACCCTTCAAACCTCCTCCATTCTCCCCTCAAAGAAGAGTTGTCGTCACCGGTAATTTCTCCTTCATCGCCCAAAATCATCACATCTTGAAGTTTAATTCGTAAATTCAATCCATTATCATGATTCCACTATGGAACAATCAACATCTGCAGTTTAAATTTGGAGTTTATGTAACGTTTTTTAAGGTTGTACTTCATATGGTTTTGAATTAGGGTTTAGGGTTGATTTTTGAATGTAAATTGAGTCTCCTTTGGGTTATTGTAGGTTTAGGGATGGTTACACCGTTGGGCTGTGGGGTGGAAACTACATGGAAGCGGTTAATTAGAGGGGAAAGTGGTGTTAGGGCTTTATCTGTTGAAGACTTGAAAATGAGTGGGTTTGAGAGAGATACTCAGGTGTATACGTTTGATCAGTTGACTTCCAAAGTGGCTGCTGTTGTACCTTGTGGTGGTAAACCTGGTGAATTCGATGAATCACTATGGCTTGATTCTAAGGTATCATGGAATTAATGAGCTTTGGTGGGAGATTATTGTAGTGTTTTGATGATTTTTAAAGTATAATTGATCTTGTTCTTTTTGCAGCATGGTAAATCAATTGCAAGGTTTATAAGTTATGCACTGTGTGCTGCAGATGAAGCACTTAGAGATGCAAATTGGATACCCTCTGAGCAAGAGGACAAGGAGAATACTGTAAATTCTTATATACTAAATATGCTTTTCGTTACCAAAATGAGTGGAATGGGTAGTGCAAAATAGGTTAGGGTCAAAATGGTTATTTTTGGTACGGGTCAAATAGGTTACACCGGTAACCCAACACGCTTTATGTCCATTTGATTGCAAAGTTAATTTCTGTATAAATTACCTCTGTTACAGTTCTCCACTAATATTCTAACTTTTTGTTGCTAAAAATTACACTTTGAGCTCTTTTCTTGGAAGCTATATTTAAATTATCTGTTTGACCAGCAAGAGGTAAAACCTATAAATTGATCCATTCATAAGTAATTAGGTGAAATTGCAACTAGTTTTCACGACCAATGTTCTTTTGCCTTCTTTTTGTTATTTTATATATTTCTAACCTTAAAAAATAGGGAGTTTCTATAGGTGGGGGAATTGGAAGCATTGGAGATATACTAGATGCATCACAATTAATCTGTGAAAAGGTCCTTTTTGTACAACATCTACATTTATTCCCTTCCTTCTTTTAGTTTTTAAAATTCATAAAATAATAAATGTTATCTTCTTTATAACCCAGAGGCTCCGTCGTCTTAGTCCTTTTTTTGTCCCTCGGATATTGATAAACATGGCAGCTGGCCATGTAAGCATGAAGTATGGCTTCCAGGTGCGTAATCACTAATCAGTGAACAAAATAATTTTTTTTAAATATATATGTTAAGAATTGCGAAAAATGGACACTATGGTTTTCAAGATTAAAAAAATTATGTTTTTGTTTGATTAAATCATGTTCTAGTTATTAATTTTGAATTTAGGGACCCAACCATGCTGCAGTGACAGCTTGTGCCACAGGGGCAAATTCAATCGGTGATGCAGCAAGAATGATCCAGTTTGGTGATGCTGATGTCATGGTGGCTGGAGGAACTGAGGCCAGCATTGATGCTTTATCTATAGCCGGATTTTGCAAGTAATTGTTAAATTCAAATCATTTTTTAATTTAGGTTTTATAATTGTTCTCTTGGGTTCTTGCTTACTTCGGTCATTACTCTTGACTTTTCTTAAGGTTTTACAGCTTTTGCGAGGACTCATGTGATACAATCTATTGAAATATTGAAATGCAGGTCAAGAGCATTAGCTACAAAGTACAATTCTACCCCTCAAGAAGCTTCAAGGCCTTTTGATTCTGAACGAGATGGATTTGTGTATGTTAGTAAAGAACTTCTGCATATGTATTTCTATATGGGAAGAGCAATATAAATTATATGTAACTATATAACATGTTTTTGGATGCAGCATAGGAGAAGGTGCTGGTGTTCTTGTCTTGGAAGTTAGTAATTATTTTATTTCATATCCCAAGCTCTAAGTTATCTGACATTCATCTTTTATATTTCTTAACTTTAGAGTTCTGTTTGTCATAGGAACTTGAACATGCCAAAAAGAGAGGAGCAAATATTTATGCAGAGCTTCGTGGTTATGGGATGTCAGGTTTGACCTTGTTCACTTTTGCTTGTAATATTGTTACTTCTACGTTTTTTATGCAAACACGTGATATTTCTCTGTTAAGGTGATGCACATCACATCACACAACCACATGTGGATGGAAGAGGCGCCATTCTTGCCATGACACGTGCTTTAAAGCAGGTATCTAATTTAAGTTGGTGTTTGGTAATCACTATGGGTATGGCCGTATGGGTTGATAACAATGAAAGAATGATAACGAGTATGGTTTTTAATGCATTTCTTAAGATGGTTATGAAAAATAACTAGTTTATGGGTATCAATCCCATTCCTTCAAACCCAACCCTTAAATCAAACATATTCAAGCACTAACAAACCAAACACCCCCCCTATTTGATTTCTGAGCATTTATCAATTGCAACTATTGTATCTTTGACTTTAGCCTTCAGAAAACACCAATGTAGTTGCACAAATCCCAAGGAAGACCGGTGTAGTTGCAAAAGTTTCAAAAAAATAATGCTTTTAGGAAGATCAGATAGTTTTGCCTCGATTTCTGTCGCTGCTAGTAGGGCAAACATGAAATATAAACCAGTTCTACATATTTCCCCAGTTTTAGCAAGTAAGCAACCAACTTGAAATTAGCGGGCAAAACTGAAACCAACTTACTTTTTCTAATCTGTTTTAGCAACCAAGTTACATTTTATAACACAAAGGATAATTTTTCAGCCCGCAGTAGCAAGTAACTTAGCTGCTTTTTTAAAAAAATGTTGGCGTGCCATTTTATTTCTCATTTCAGGGTGTGTGTATATTTGTATAGGCCATATGGTGTCTGATGTGGCATTTCAATTTATAATTAAGAAAGATTAATTTTCAGACTTAAAAGTAATTTTACGTTTTAATTTTTTCATGTAAGAATCTTTGTGAATGTGGTGGCTGGCACGACATCAACAATTCTATGAAACTGATGTCAATTTTTAAAAAAATAGTAATAAATTCTAAGTTAATTTAATTGTGCACCTAATTTTAGTTTGCTGCTAAAACTGAAAGAACATGTAAAGTTTGACAAACTAAATCCAAGTTCGAATGATTACTATACCATAACTATAACCATACCCAGTACTTTTCGTCCATAGCAAAGCTAATGAAGGGGTTTGGGGAGGGTGAGATGAGAATGATTGCTATACATGTATAGGTTTTCCTGACATATAGGTTTTGTACAATCCCCTTTGCAAATGATTTATTGTGTTGTTTTTTCATCTCTGCGTGCTGCACATTCTAAATATTTGAAAAGTTATATTTTTGCAGCACGTTGTATGATAAAATGTTCTTTTTTGTGAACAAACAGTCAGGCCTTCTCCCTAATCAAGTGGACTATGTGAATGCCCATGCTACATCTACACCTCTGGGTATGCACCATTTTGATCAACACTTTTTCTATGGACCTCTTGTTAATCATTATTAGGGATATGTAAAACTTTATTAAATTGATTATTAATCAGGTGACATGGTGGAAGCCCAAGCAATTAAATCTTTGTTTTGTAAACATGCAACATCTGGTGCCTTGGCTTTCTCATCCACAAAGGTAATATTAATTAATTTTCCTTTTCTAATCTTCAAGTAATACATGTAAGATATGAACTGTGTACTTTTTTAAATATGAAGACAACTTGGAATACATATTTTTCTCTTGTTTTTATTGTACTACATGTTCTGATGTTGTATTATAACTCTTGTAAATTATCTAGGGTGCTATTGGGCATCTTCTTGGGGCTGCTGGAGCAGTTGAGGCAATATTCACAGTTCTTGCCATACATCATGTAAATAATAAGTTTTGTAATTACGTCATATTTTCATCATGCATGCTTCTTGTGCCATTTAGTTTAGGGTATTTGTTTAAAAAGATAGCAACTTTGGTCTGGCACGTTTTGGGTACCGGGTAGTTTTTGGACCTAAAAGTATGATTTCATGTTGGAAAAGAAGTCAAGTGGTAAAAAGATTCGACCAGGTCACTTTAAACAAACATTTTTGAAAGTTGGTTACTTTAAATCAAAATATCAGAACCTTTAATGGTTTCTCTTTGTAACCATGTCACTTTTGCAGTATATTATGGTCCTTTAGTTAATTCATGGCCTATTGCATAAGTTCCAAAATTTCTTATCTAATACAAAAAAAGTCAGCATGGCTAAAAGTTGACCCTGTAAAATTACAAAGAAAATCAGACCAAGGTTAGTTTTTATATGTAATCAGCTTGCTGCTATAGTATTGTATTAAATAAGGTAAGGATTTGCATTTGATTGGTGCAGGGAATCGCTCCTTTGTCGCTTAACTTGAGCAACCCAGATCCCATTTTCAAAGAAGCCTTCATGCCTTTGACTAAATCCAAGGAGATGCTGATCAGAGCAGCCTTATCAAATGCTTTTGGGTTTGGAGGAACAAATGCTGCACTTCTATTTGCATCCATTACATAACTAAATCTTGTTCAGTTAGCAAACAAATTTAAGTTCATTGATCAATTTTGACTGTCAACATTTTTTTTCTTTAAATCTTGATTTCTTTAAAGATGCTTACTTTTACAATGTTGATTCTGATTTCGGAATTGATACACAATTGCTTCACTACTTGAATTTCAGAATTCTAAATTTGTACAAAATTTGAAGCAAAATTATGATCATGGTGAGTACAATGATCTAAAACCTTCTGTAAGTGGTACCACTTTGGCTGAAACCTTTGCCTGCAACTTAGTCACAGCTTGACGAATTTCCTGTAAATGTTAACAAATTTGTATAAAAAGAAACAAAATCACAAGAGAAGTTTTTTTTTCCTTTGTGGGTTTTTTTAAATACCTCAATGTGGTACCGCGATGAGAAATGAGTCAAAAGAATTGCCTTGTTCCTAATCCACTCAGAATGCTCGATAATCTGACATTTGGGTTGAAACAAGCCACTTTTAGTAAGATCCTAAACGAGCTAGTTTGGGTTGAGATTTACTTATTCAGGATGAAACACAACCCAAATCAACCTGTTCCAAAATTGCTGCCGGTATTTAGATCAAAACGTTACCTCGTCAATATGCATGTGACCATGTTCTCGTGCATGCTCAATGTCGCATTTGTCATCCAAGAAAGTAGCCTATCAAAGATAATTAGTTCTCATGGTTCGATAATCAACTATACTTTGCATAAATGCTGGAAATTAAGAAAATAAGTACCTCAGTTATGAGAATTTTGGCTCTCAAGGCATCAGAACTTCGTGGATCAAGTAGAAAATCAGAACTTGTATCGCCAGTGAATGCCACTTCTGGCGACAATATGATATCTGTTATCTGAAATTACAAAAACAGTTAAAAGATAATTAAAAAACATGATGAAACAAGATGATTAAAAGGTGCTTTTGGAAAACAAAAACTACAAACCTCAACACCAGATTTCTTCTTTTTCTCAATCTCCCTTCCTTTTAAGTGCATGTATTGCTTTTTCAGTTTCTTACGAACTGAGTAAATCACATAACCCTGAATATAATCACCCATTTGATGCTTAGTTCTGAAGTACATGAAATTACTTACTCAAAAGCTTAATATGGGTCTTGTTACTAGTATACTTAGTAACCAGGCGCGAGGGCAACAACAAGAGAGTATACCTAACAACGTTCCCTAAAATAGAATTTGACTGGAAGTACATTCATTTTGGTTGGTCGAAAAGATCAAGAGAGTATACCTGACTTGGTATTACGTGATGAGTTTTAAATGGGCGTACGACAAGATCGTTTCTTAGCTCGTACGTTTCTCCTGAGAATATGATGTAAAAATAAAAAAAATATTTGTCATGCTTTGGAAAACATCAATCGATAATGTCTTGTAATATAAAACAAAGAGGAGTTTAAAGAAACCAGACCTACATCCAATGCAACCAAATCAAGATTTAATTCCACATCACCCATCTTCCTGTGAAGCTCAATCAAATTTTCAACATCTTCTTTAATGGAAGGAGGTACAAATACAGTTGGAGGACTCATGCTGTATAAACCGCGAGTTGCCACATACATAGGTAGCCCACCCTAGAACAATCGAAAATTGTAAGCAATGTTTGGGATTTGTTTTCCAAATTATTTGCGAGTGAAATAAGACGTTTAAAGTTGTTTTTTCCAAACTGCCCATTTAAAAAAACAATAATGAGAGAAGCATTTTTATTAAGCAAACACAAACAACCTCTTATGATAATAGTTAAAGCATACGACTACAAACAAGTGTTTTGTTACAATTAGTTTATACAAAAAAAGGTAGTATACATTTTGACCTTTGATTAACCAACTAATGAACCCAATTCAAGAACTGAATCTTTAAAAAAGTTCCTCTAAACACAAATCAACAAAACTAATAACCCTGCTCAAGATTTGTTAGATTAACCAAATTATATAACCCTTTAGCTTCCCAACATCAAAAGCACCAACATTTTCACTTAATCAAACATCAAAACCACAAAACATACAAACTTACAATGTGATCAAGATGAGCATGAGTAATAAACAAGAAATTCATCGCAACAGCTCTTGGGGGACACCTTCCGATATCAAACGCACACTTGAATTCAGGAATAATAACACAAGTCTCATGACCACCAATCGAAAGACCCTCGATGTTGTAACCCTCTAACCCCGTTCCTTTTCGAACAACTTCAGCCCTAGCTTTCCGATACTCTTGTTCTTCAATTGCGTTCCCAATTGCCGATAAAAACCCTGAATTTTTCAGGGATTTTGCGGCAAAATCATGGGGTTTTGATGGGTTTTGAAGTGTAATCATTGGTGGTTGTTTGTATGGTTGGTGATGGGTGTTCGATTGGTGAAATTGGGGCAATGGTGGGAAGCTAGGGCTTGTAATTGTCATGGATGACCGCATTTTGTGTAAAGAAATTAGGGTTTAAGAGAGGTTTTGCTGATTTTGAATCCATATTTTTTGGGGATTTTGACATTGTTATCTGCTGCATATCCTTCAAGAGTTTGACAGTAGATTTTGACCCCCTAAACTATTTGGGAATAACAGGTTTGGACCTTTAAAGTGTTCTGTTTCGACCATCTACCCCTTAAACGGTGAAGACATTTCTCTAAGAGATAGACTAAGGTGCAGTTTGTTTTTGAAGAGGTAAAATATTTGCAGTTCTCGGATCACATCTGCAGACATCTGTAGAAAAAGAGGTGGACCAAACATCTGCAGTCTGCAACAAGAAAACTGTCTGTTTTTTAATGTCTGCAGACTGCTAAAATAAAGTGGTGGTGGTATATGGCGGTGTTGGACGGTGGTGGTGATGGAAGCGGTGTTAGACGGTGGGGACGGTGGTGGAGGCGGACGGTGGTGATGGGGTTGGTGGTGGAGGCGGATGGTGGTGGCGGCGGATGGTGGTGGCGGTGGACATGGGTGGTGGTGGGTGATGGTGTTTAATTCTCTGCAGATTTTAGAAGACTTTAGAAGTGGTTGTGCTAGATCTGCACCAAGAAGAGCTCACGTAGACGTTTTTTAATGAAACGTCTTCGAAAAAACAAACAGTCTGCAGATGATAATGTCTGCGCGTGGTCTGCGCGGCGCAGACAGAAGAGCCTTCGTAGACCTTTTTTAGAAAAACAAGCACTACCTAGATGTATCTGCATGTTTCAAGTAAAAGTAAAGAGATAAAATGACTGATTTAACAGTAGGAAAGTGTTTATTAAAATAACGAGGGTGAGGTAAGTTTAACCCATCTGCTTTTTCACTCTAATTTAACAAAAGGAGAAAGCTATGGTAATGCAAGTTTTGTGATGAAATAATCACGTCATTTCTTAAAGTATAAGTGAAGTGAGTTTTATCCCTAAACTACCTGTTAAGTATTAAAAGTTATCTCAACTTGTTTAAGTGAACACTTAATATATATCAATTGTTAGCTACATTTGTTTTCAAAAATATGTTGTTAGAATTGTATTGGCTAGGAAATAACATATAGGATACTAAGATATGTCTGTTTAAAATGGAATTGGTTAGCTAACAACAATGTGATACCGGTTAAGCAAACAAAACATTTTTGTTTGATTTTACAATTGATCAGTAAACAATATGTTGTCATGCACAACACGCGGTTGAATATCTACTTTGCTGCATACGTGAATGTCACGCACGGAGGTGGTGTTGTTTCATCAAACACCTCGTCGTTTTGTATGAAATAACAAATATAGACCCGTTTTGTGTCAATTTTCTTAACACTCATTAACAAATATATCTTTTTCAAAATATTGTTATATCTTGATCATGCCATGTATCAATGCACTAAACATTGAAATATAACGGACAAATTTAACCAAGTATTCATTTATTACAATTTTAACAATAGAAATACATTAAAACACTATCATTTACATCCATTGATCATTCTTGATCAAAAAAGGTTAAATTCAAGAATAGGATAGTGAGTTGTAAAGAACTGTACATAACATATACAACATTGTACACATGATCTATGAAGTGTAGACTTGGGTACTATCAAACGGATCGTTGTATGTAACATCGCTGCAGACAGTGATTCTAGAATCAGAGGTTATTATCTCAGCATTTTGAAGCATAAAACCGCTAATTATAGGTAAAGGGAATCCAATCCCAATACGCGCATTCACATAAGGCAAAAGAACAGTTTCAACTATTGTCCAGATCACCGGCTGCAAAAACATAGCATACAAAGATGATCAGCATTTCTAAAGCAAGATTAGTTCTTTGTGGAACACTGATTGTTGTTCTAAGTGTTGGGTCGATCCAACTCGTTTTGACCCATAAAAAACTGTACCAGTTTGACCATAACCCGTTTTACCTGAATTAGAAACATGTGCAATGTGCCTATCTTGCTCCATTTAAGTGACATGTTACAATCATCCATCTTCAAATGAGACGCAAGGTTGTTTCCGGTGATTTGAACTGAACCCATGCCAGAAAGTACCTGTAAGAAGGAAAAACAATTATGGGAACCCATTTAGATGGTCGAACCAATTTTAAGCAGAGATATGCAAGAATCGTCAACACTGTGTACAAGTGTTAATGCAGTTTTTTTTTACTAAAAACTGGTTTTGTATTGAACATGCCCCTATATAGATATTGCTTCAGCTATACGTTCTTTTCTTTTAGGACATAAACTGGAGTTATACTTGACGATAATAAAGATTACCAATGAGATACAAGCAACGGGTATTGTGGTGTTCCTGTGAAGAACATCAATAACCAAATCTGAATAAATTGTAGAATCAATTTTCTGCGATGATATCTGCACAAGCGGTGGATCAGATAGAGAGAGATTTAAATTCATGTTCGCATTTGGGTATTTTCGGTAGAGTTCAGGAACAATAAATCTCCACCCTGCTGTGTTCAAAAGCGATTGTTCAGGAAGCTTATCCACAATCCAATGCATAAACATAGCCTGAGAGCACAAAGTTATGTCATTTAAATGAATGCAAGATACAAAGCTTTAAAGTTTAAATTAGACGTAGCAAAACATGTGATCGAGCAGTTCAAGCCATGGGTCCAAATGGGTTCGGGTCAAAATGGGTAATTTTTTTGTTGTGAGTTAAAACTGGTCAGGCTGAGTTGGGTTGACCTGAGACGCTTGTCAGTTAAAACGTAACCTAAATCGACCCATGTAAAAGGAAAAAGCTCCACATAATAGCAACGTATAATCATACTATTTTATGTGCCCCGTCTCGTAAGTAACTTTTAAGCTGTAGTTTCCATCATAGCCTATTTCAAATACTTTAATTACCAGGTTGGGACATAAAAAAGTATAACTTCCAAAGTAGACAGTTTTGAAAATTACATTGCTATTCTATGGTATTTGCACTTTATAATAGTGTGAATAATAATATATATTTATGATTTGAGAACTCACATTGTAGTATAAAGCAAATGCAGATTCGAAAACAGCTACATCGAGGGCAATTCCAATCATTCTTGAAGGATCTGAACAACGGACAGGTGGCTGCAAACTGTTACTGTTTACGTATGAATGTGTGTTGGTTTTATTTTCTATGAATAACCCGTTTATCTCAAAGCCTAATGACTTGTCACTTAAAAAAGGTTTGTTAACAAATGTGACATTTAATGATGCCACATCATCAACTCGAAGTTGTTTCGGGAGCCTTTGTAGAAGATATCCAAGCTTTGAAATTTCGGTTTGTAGTATATTGGTGATTGATTTTTCTACTGTTGACACTATATCTTCTTTGAAAGCATTCAGAATCCTGAAAAGTAAGACTTTAGGGTCAAAGCAAACATATTTGGATAAGTAGGTAAAGATGTAGATAAAAGAAAACTAATTATTGGGATAAATGTATTAAGGGATGTTCTGTACAGAACCAATATTAAGTAAAGAAATATGACAACGGCATAGATAGTTGTACTACATGTGCATATCTTCTGTGCGTTACGCTCAAGTGCTTATGCAGTGCGTATATTTCTCTACTTAATATTGGTCCTTAGCTTTAAGCAACTTAACCTTGAATCTTTTACTTGCATATTGAAATAATCATGCCAATTTTGAAGTGGAAAAGTCTACCATTTGACTTTGAATATTAGTCAAACCAATAAAGAAGATAAAGTCAAAAGATTAACATACCCTTGATAGAGCCAAGATGCACCTCCATCTAGATCTATGGTAATATCATTTATATGACAATTACATTCAATGGTGGAGAGTCTCATAGATCCTTTTCTAATATCCATACCCAATGTCACCACCATCTCCATGCCATTAACCTTAGCATGATCATACCAACACTCATATCATTAAACAACAAACAATAAACTTCCATTTGTTTCAAAAGTACTAAACTCAAGTAAATCATACAAAAGCATACGACACCGTACGAAAATTGTATCCTGTAGTAGAACATGCTAAAATTTTTTGTAAATAACCAAATTTTGATTCAGACACCCAATGATACCATGTTTGGCCAACACTAACAATCTTTCTTAGTTTCTAACTATTTAAGGTCATAATAATGTGATTTTCTAATAATTTTAAGGTGAAAATAACCTGATTTGAGAAGCAAATAAGAAGCTGATGCAAGGAAAATGAAGTACTGATGTAATTGTAGAATTAATCTGATTATCTCATTATGATTCATTGATTCTAATCCTAATTCTTGAAGTCAGCAATAATCAATCTGAATCTGTATTCTGATTGAACCCATAAAACATAAATTACAAAATTTCACTGCAGAAAGATCAATAATTTACTTATTCTAACTGATATGTAAACCAAAAGCTCAATATATGCTCAAATTCAGAAACATTTAAGACATTTAACTGAGATTTTCAAGAAATCTTGAAAATTAACATCACAGATTCACAGAATACCTCAATATCAGCAGTCCCACTATCCGAAAACGAAATCGGAAAAACCGAAGAACCATAATCATAATGCCATTTCATACTCAAATCACAGTTAACATCCGACCCCGAAATCGATACACCGTAGGCACTGGGTATAACTTGCGATAACCCAACATTCAACCGATATAAACTGACATCAGAAAGAACAACATGAACTTTACCAATCAAAGGGATATGAACAGTACTATCGAATTCAGTAAGTGGGGATGGAGTGATGGTTGAAAGTGCTTTCTTTACGAGCAAATTCTTGAGGAAATCGAGGCCCTTTTGGGATATGAGTACAGAGATGAATGATTGATCGCTGGTTGTGGGGTGTGGGTGGATGAACAGAGAGAATGTTAGGATTAGATGTATGGTTAATGGTGACATGAAGAGTGGTGGAAGAATGTGGTTCAAGATTCAAGATTTTTAACGATGATGGTGATCAATGATTTCATGGATTCATGATTTCATTTGGGTGTTTTTGTTATCAAGGTTTCTTGAGTGTGAGTTGTTTGTAAGTTAAGGTTTGATTTCCAACTGTAGGACTAAAAGAGTCCTAGTATATGCATGTATATGTTACTTTAGGCGTTTTAGGATATTTAGTCTTTAAGACAAATTGAATAATAATTTAAACTATTAGCTGTTGGACGATAATAATCCACGCTATTAATTTGGACGTTAATACTTTTAACTTTCATTTTTATTACCAAAAACAATCACAGTGACATAATTTTCAAATATTTACGCTTGATTTGGACTCGATTCGGTTTGCAACAATAATTATGAATGAAACGAAGAAACATACAAGCTAAATTAAGGCTAAAATAGATATAAATCGAGCGTAAAAATTTAAAAATTATGTCACTGATATTATTGTTGGTAATAAAAGTAAAAGTTAAGAGTGTTAGCGGCTAAATTGATAGTATTGATTATTATTGGCCAATAGATAATAGTTTGGATTATTAAAATCCAATTTGTCTTTTGTTAAATGAGTGTATAGGCTTCTAAACATGCATTTAAGTTTTTACTATACATGTTGAATGATCATTTAATTCTTGAAGTTTACTTTTAAGTGAGCATATAACTATGTTAAACGGGTGCTTAACTCTTGGTTTTCTCTGTTAAAACGTTCAATTTGTTAGTGTTGTATGTATAACATGTAAATGATATTTGTATGGTGTTCTCTAGTATAAAATTTTGTTTGTTATGAATAGGAAATCTTTGTAAAAGAGTATCAAATGATGAATCTTTGAGATTTATAAGGTGTTAGCTCTAAAACTTTTAGATTTATAAAGTTTAAGATATAGATCTTATTGTTTATACAAACATATAATATATAGTCGCGCCTAATTGTTTTATTAGGTGTTTATAGTTGTTTTTTTTAATTTGAAAATTTTCAAAATGCATTTTTAAAGAAAAAGATCTGATCTAAGTTTACCTTCGAGACCTTCCGTTGGAACATTTTTCTGAGCATGTTTGACAATCATGCAAAATGTATGATGAAGCATGCGTGTTGAACTTCAATTGTTCATATAAGTAACATGAGTCCAAACAAACATATAAACGTTTATTTATCACAGTAGATAACATTGATTGTGTAAATTCAAGAACTATCTGCATGAAATACATTGACATCCTTTTACTAGTCAAGTATTTCTAAATTGAATTAAAAATATAACATAATGTTAGTTTTGGTCTATCTTAATTGTCAAATCTGGATTTCCAGTCGATGTTTGATGAATTAACATATAATAACTGCCATTTGCATCTTTCTTTTTTTGATCTTGTTGGGATAGCTATTTTTTCCATGAGTTTAAGGCTAATGATATTCTTATATGTAATAGTTTCATGACAGTACTAGTATAAAATATAACAATAATAGTAGTAGTAGTATAAGTAGTAGCAGTACCATTAGCGACAATCACAACTACGGTCCTCAAGATATAAATTTTAATTAACTAACTTCAAGGTTCATTTTAACGTATAATGTCACAATAACCTTCGATATTATCATATCAGAGACACTTTACAAACCCAACCTAGATAATGTTTAACTTCTTTTACAAATGTACCACATCATTAATTAACATAACATATAAAATTACATATTAGTGATATCAAATCTAACAGTAGTTATTGTTTATTGTCACATCTAATTTCTCTTTCTCCTTTCTTGTTAACCTGTCAAGTTTGAACATTAAAATCATCAGTCATGAAAATATAACCTAATCATATATATTTTACCTATTATTACCTTGCAACACTCTTTATTTAAACCGTAACGAGTAGACTTTTTCCGCCTCGAGACACTTGTCGCTTTGACCCTATTTCGAACTGGCCTAGAGTAAGATTTTTCGGCTGTTCTTGAGCTCAAAGAAACGTTATCGAAATGCACAGAAACTTCGTTTGATCCACAACTTTCTTTCTCTTCGCCCGCTAAATCTGATATCACTCTACTTTTAACCATTAGTTTTTGATTCCCGTTTAATTGCTCAAACCTTTTGCTTATATCCCCGAAAGAAGTATCATGTTGTCGGGTCGCCATCCATCTCTCGAGCCAACTCCAACTCATGTTTGCTTCTGTTTCGCTCCCCGATCTCACACTTTGCTTCTTCTTTGAGCATATCCTTAGCTATATAAACAAGTTCCATAACTATAGTGAATTCAAGATTTTTTAGTAATGGTGTTTGGATGTCATTTTGGAAAGAGACTATACTTTAAAATAACTACAATGTAATAATCAATTGTAATAAAACACGCTATAAAACCTTCGATGGATGATACAGTGGTAAGTGCTTAAGTCCTTAAATAAATATATCAGGGTTAAATCCAGCTTACACTGATATTCTGTCTGTAATCCCTTGAAGTTCACATGTCTAGCAAGTTGTATTTTACTTGATACTATTTATTAGCAGAGTATTAGTGGGTCTTGTGAGTTTTTGTTAAATGTTACCTGTTGTGAAAATGCATAGGCAAGTGCCCTTTCGCGCCTTGTAGACGCCTCTAGTCTATTTTGAATCCTCATTTTTGAGATGTTGCTACTCACGGTGCTATCATCCCAATCTTTTGGCTAAAACAAAACATTAGATATGAGTTAGAAGTGGTAATTTCAATTCATTTACGAATTATAAAGTATATGTTAATAGTGAGTTATTATGAATGTTTCAAATCAAATAAAATTAGCTACCAAGGGAAGTGGTTAAGGGGATGTCCTAGTGACAAGGAGCTAATTGAAAATTGAAACTAAAAAGAATTCCAAGTTAAAACTAACAAAACTTTTTTTTTATATCTAAAGTTACAGATGCGTAAAATACAAACGAAACGATGTAACGCACCGGATGTTATGAAGTGATTCATGATCAAAAGAGACTCGAGTTCATGATTTTGATTTATTATATTTTATCTTAGAAACTTGTGAATATTCATTTCATCAATCTTTTTTTTTCTTTTTTTGGAAAGGTCAAAAAGAACAGTCAATTCAACATCAGCTATAAACTGTCAATTTTGAGTCTTCTATATAAAAATATACATATTCTTCCAATCCTTAGATTCTTTTAAAACGGTTGATTTTATCGTGGGTTAAATATGTTAAAAGTCACTTAAATTTTATTTCTTGTGTTCATACTCAGTAACTCACATATCATTTTATCCATTAATTTTATTAATTTATTATTATTACATTTAATAAATTTGCAATCATTATTACCCCATAATTCGTTTTAACAACTAGCATAGCAGTACGTTCTTTATTCTGAATGTTTCTTTATTGATAATGTGTTTCGTTTAAATTTTACTTAAAACACAAAGTAGATTAGGATTAAAATATGAGTTGTTGAAAATAGATGGTTTGATATAACAATTTTTAAAATCAAATAAAGATATGTTTATAACTAATTCACCTTTAAAAAATAATTATGACCCGCCATCTAACCCGTCACATCTTTGAACTCTACGAAGACAAATAGAGTTTGATTCCCCTAGTATATTTGTATATTTATACCTTTTGCTTCAACGTTTGTACTCTCGCGCCCTTGTGATGATGCATAGGACGAGTGAAACTTTCGCTACCATCTACAACCTCAACTATTGAGTTTCCAGTTTGGACTTCTACTGATGTTGCTATCGACTCTAGATCTTGATCACCCATATCCGCTTCTTCAAGTCTTTTAGTTTGACGTCTCGCCTGTAAATTTAGAAAAATAATAAGTTGTTAAAGCATGAAGATCAAGAAAACACGAAGATCAAGAAACATGAAGAATAATTAGTGCGGAACCACAACTTGTTATAAGAATAAGATTATCTTTCTTATTGACTATAGTTTAAGTCATGTTTTCCTTAAAAAAAGAATTGAGCTTTTTATGTAGAAAAACTGACATATTCTGGTAAACATGATCAGCGGACCCTTTTGACCCTCGTCTAGTTCGGTTAAAAATGAAATCAAATAACATGAAGATGAGTTGGTGAAACGACCATAAAGCTTCTAAACGCTGACTGAATGACTACTGCAGCTTCATTTTCAGAGATCATTTTGGTCTTTTCATCAGCCTCTAGACTCGCATTCGAGTGTTCAGAAACCGGTTGTGTGACAGTAGCCTCGGAACCTTTGACAGATGTCGAATCATCATCAACTCTTGAACTAAAAACAGTAGCTTTTGATGTTCTAGCAGAGTTAGAATAATCTTCTGAAACAACAGAATTCATAACAGCTGCTTTTGAGCTTGTTCTAGAAGCTAAATCTTCCTCAGCTAAAATTGAACTAAATTCATCACCACAAAGGTATGATCTAACACTAGCCCATCTCTTTCTTTCAACTGCATGGTTTCTCATTACCTAATGTAATAAAAAATCAAGAAAATTTTACAAAAAAATCAAGATCAAGATTCAAGATCAAGATTCAAGATTCAAGATTAGATGATAATTGATAAACACTCACATTCGTGTCGTGGGTGGTTCCAAACGATCGATGCTTCGAGAACGCGCTCCTCACGAGTTCTCCGGTGATACCCATCTCTACAATTGATGGAATTCATCTAGGTTGTTTTGGTTATATTAGAAAGAAAGGAAGGAAAAAGATACCACATATGCTTGTGGTACAAAAGAACAATAACATATGGTCCACTTGTATTTACTTTTGACAGTATGCTAGACAGTTTTTTCACTTCTAAATAGATTATAAGCTTGAATATGAAGAAAGTGCTGACACTAGAATACATTTTGATGTAAAAATACTGATAACTTCATGGTACATTTTGGATTTTGCAAGCTTCTTGGATTCCTAGGGTTGTTAATTAAATATGTTCATTTGTTTATTGTGTTATTTTAATGTCGTTCGGGGGTTGTTATTTTGAAATGAACGTTATGAATAAGTCATTCAAGGTTCAGATAATCAAACCGGAGGTGACTCGGTGCTGGTTTTCTTCTTTAACTCCGTTGAATGTCACATTGTCATCTATCCAGCTGTTTTTTATCTGATTCTGTTGTTTAGTAATATATATTAATGAGATCTTGTAAGTTTTTTTTAATCAATTCTAGTGATTAAAAAAGGTTGAGAAAATAATAAATATATGTACAAATAGCCTGGATTAGGTAAGGTTAAAGAACTTTAGAGCTGGAAATGTTGAACTTTAGATCAAGGAAGTGATGACTAGAACTGGAAAGTGAAGGGGTAGATAAGAGTTATCAAGTACTTTACTTTTTTTACATTTTTCTTTTATTATTCTTTAATTAATTTTATAATTTTTTGATGGTGGTGCTTTTGAGCACATGGTTGGTAGCAGATTGGGTTTCATAAAGTTTTCTTGCTAGTAGGGTTATGTCTATTCCATGTATAATTCCCTTTTTTGATGTTAGTGCATTTTAGTTTTGGCCCCTCTACAACAACAATCATGTTGGAATGCTTATCATTTCTTTTTCTTACACACAATTCTTGACCATGGGACAATAATAGAAGATAACTTATATGTTCATTTATGATACATGTTACAAGTGTAGGGGACCTAAAACTTTTAAGCAAAGTGTTGGAAAATAATCTCATTAGATGCCCATATCGGGAGATTATAGATTTAAGTCTCACTCTGAGTAAAATATTCAGAGTTGAGTCAGATAGTTTTCTTAACAATAGGTTTCCTCCTGAAGAAAATTGGGGTGTAATCCCGACTGGAATAAGTATAGACGAGCCCGATTAAGATAACACCTATCATTCGGAATATGGTTGTACATTTGCCGTTTAAAAAAAGAAAAGAAAATAAAGATGTCCATATTGGTAGAAATTTGAAGTAGCTGAGTGTAAACATATGCCTTGCCATTTTATCATGTTAATATGATTTCCTCTTACCTTTTTTTTTACATATTATTTTAGATGTTGTTCAAATTTTATAAAAATTTACATAAAATATGAAGGCAGGATAATTATCATAGCGATGTATTTGAATTTATATAAAACATTATCTATAAAACATTATAAAAAAGTGTGAGAAAGAAATTGTATAAGTATCTGCTATTTGTTTACTCACCTTTCATGCGAGCAACTTTCGTTAAGGCTTTCTCCCGTTCTCTATCTTCTGAGCCAATTGACTTCATTTCTTTTCGTTTGGGTTATCGACATGGAGGACGAATGTCCCCTGAGCTCTTTGACCACGGACGATCTAAATATATTACAGATTTGAAACATTATCAGTTTTAGCATTTTAATTAATGAACATGTCCTTGGCTTACAAAACATATCGTCCCAATACGTTAACAACATTTCCTTTTCATGTTTTTAACTTTCATCTGTTGTCAAAATTTATCCATAAGGTTTATATTAGAGATATTATAATATTAACTGTTATTGTTCTCAAATGTTAGTTTTGAAAATAGTGCATTATGTCCTAATCTTAATAATTTACCACTATCGTACCAAATGTCTTAGTATATTTTATCTGCAATCTGCATTGAGTACAACTAAATTGCAGCATCTCAAAGTAAAGTCCTTTTACTTTTGGCATCTCGAGATGTTAAAAAACAGTTATTTTAAAAAATTTATCTTAATTTCGGATGAAACATCTTATCTACTTAATTTAATGATGATAAGTGACATGTTTAAGAATTTTTGTTTGTAGAGAACAAAAAATATTGGATAAATATTTAAGGAAATTAAAACTTCAAGATTGCATCGAAAATGCTTGTTTCTTACGTATTTACATAGTAAATCAGCTAGTTTTCTAGTAGTGAATCAGGATAAGTAAAAAACAAACTAAAAACTTGTGTGATATATTTTTATAAATAGTTATTTTAAAACCTTTTATCTTCAAATTGGATGAAACATTAAATCTACTTAATGATGATAAGTGACTGGTTCCAAAATTTTTGTTAGTAGAGAACAAAACGGGTCAGGTAAAAAAAATTAAAGGAATTGAAACTTCAAGATCGAAAATGTTTGTTTCCTACGCAATTGCGTAGCAAAACAGCCAGTTTTCTATTAGTGAATCACGATGGGTAAAAAAACAAACTAGAGACCCGTGTAATATATTTTTATGTAGCATTATAAGATATACTGAGAAAAAGAGAGTGTGGTAAGCATTTACAAAAATGTCTTATATATGACATTTAAAACAATATATAGGTACAATCGTTTATATAATTCTCATAGTTCCTTACTTAAAGTCAGTTTTATGTTGAAACAATGACACTCAAACAAGTACCGAAACACACTTTAAACCTCTCTTCTTGTAACTCATGACCGTATATGCATGTCACATTATATATCTATAATAAAAAACAAGTGAGGTGTTACAATGAATTTTTGTATTTTTGCTTTTTGGCCACAGAAGTTAATTTTTGTGTTTTTTGCATCAACCATTGGTGAATTGGTATTTTGGTGGTGTGAGGTGCTACAACAAAGTTTTATTTTTTTTGTATTATGACCACAAAGTTTGTTTGCATCAAACATTGGTGATTTTTTTTCTATCGTAAGCTATAGCGAGTATGGTTTTTTTTTCTATCGTAGTCATATTAAGACTTGTGTTGATTTCTTTCAACACCTTAACGTTAGATTGTTATTAAAAGTCTTGTTACAAGCTCTCTAAAGAAGCCATATGGTGACCAAAAAGAATACTTTGCACCCCAACTCGTTATTGTTTATATTACACGTTCTTTTATTTCTTGTTAGCACGCACAATATAACCATACATATGACACAAAACCAAACACCAAAACTTTTAAAAAGATACATCATATATAGGTAACCCATGATACTAAGCTGATACATCGGACCGCAACTTCATAAGCTCCCTATCAACCGCTTTCTTCAGAAAACTATCTTCATCCAAAATCATCTGAACCGGCAATAAGCCAAGATCATTCGCCATAGCGAGCATCATCCTCTTAGTCTCGGCTTTAAACTCCTCCAAATCCACTGTTCCATTAGAATCGCGATCAAACTGCAAAAACAAGGAGTCATAGACATTAGACAGCTCTTCAGGGTCGGGTTTCACATCAATCCCAAAATGGGTTTCAATCATCCTTAAAGATTGTAGCTCTTTCAACATCTCCGAGTATGATAAAAGACCATCATGGTTCGTGTCTAGGTGAGTGAAACGGTCTTGAACCGAACCGTTGAATGCTTCATCGTCTTCGATAAAGCCGAGAATGATGCCACCATCTAGTAACTCCACACTCATATTTATTTCCTTTGGTTTTGAATTCTTAAAAAATTTGTTGGTTGTGAGTTGTGATTAGGGGTTAAGTTAATACATATATATATAGATGTTGAAAAAGTATTATATAAGTTTATTCCTAATGGTTTTTCATGGTGCTATAATTGATGTGTGCGTTTAAACAACGCGGGTCCGTGATGTTGTGGTTTTTGACTCGTTTATTTTATTCGATTTATGGTTGATGGGTTCTTAATTGCCCCTCGTCTCATATCTTCCACTTCTAGTAACGCATAATGCAATAAAGTAGATATAAAGAGAAAAGAACCAATTATATTATAAGGTTCGAGTTAAGGTACAATGTAATATTAACGTGTGAAGGATGTGGAGCCCTATGGTGCGATATCAGTAGGGGTGTTATAAAATATATGATCCGAAACCAAATCCGAAATATTCGAAATTTGAATATCTGAAATTTTGGATTCGGATTCAGATTGTGATTTTGAGAATTTTTTGATATTAGGATATCCGAATTATCTGATATTTTTTTTAAAATTTACTAAATAATAAATATTAATTAGAAATTTCTTATATTTTCAGATATTTAGTATATTTTAATAAAACTCTGGATATTCAAAATCTTTTTTAATAAAAATTATTAAATAATACATATTTTATTAAAATTCGGATATCCTTTTGGATATCTGAATCCGAATCCGAATCCGAAATTTTGGATATCCGAACTTTGAATACGGATTCGGATAGTGAAATTCACTATCTGAAATTTTCAAAAATCCGATTTTGAACACCCCTAACAACATTATATACTGTTTTGTAATTGGTTTATTTATGTCATTATTTATTTTGTTTCTTAATTATTAACTTTCATTTATGCTGGGTTTTTGAACTTTAAATCTTAAATTTTTCCTTCTCCTTTATAATTTTTAAAAAACTTAACAAATTTCAATATATAATAAAAGAAAGGGGTTAAAATAGTGAATTTTTAATAAACTTTAGAAAATATTAAATAAATAAAATAGTGAATTTTTAATAAACTTTAGAAAATATTAACAAATTTTTAATCTGAAACACAATCAAGTTCTTAATTTGATATTTGGTGAGTGATAAACTTGTAAGATGTGAAAAATATTTAAAAAAACATATATATATATATAGAGTTAGACATACATGTTAGTTATATTTTTAGTCATAAATTATAATAATTTTAGAGTATATTTTAGCATATATTTTGCATTAGTTGTATGCATTTTTCAATTATTTTATATAATAAAAGTTTTGTGGAATGGAATCTACTTTGGTGTGTTTTGATTTGTTTTGTAGGTGCATTCAATTGAGAAAACAACCAATTATATTATAAGGTTTGAGTTAAGGTACAATGTAATATTAACGTGTGAAGTCGATGTGGAGCCCTATGGTGCGATATCAGGATGTGGAGCCCTATGGTGCGATATCAGTAGGGGTGTTATAAAATATCTGATCCGAAACCGAATCCGAAATATCCGAAATTTGAATATCTGAAATTTTGGATTGGGATTCGAATTGTGATTTTGAGAATTTTTTGATATTAGGATATCCGAATTATCTGATATTTTTTTTAAAATTTACTAAATAATAAATATTAATTAGAAATTTCTTATATTTTCAGATATTTTTAGTATATTTTAATAAAAAACTCTGGATATTCAAAATCTTTTGTAATAAAAATTATTAAATAATACATATTTTATTAAAATTCGGATATCCTTTTGGATATCTGAATCCGAATCCGAATCCGAAATTTTGGATATCCGAACTTTGAATACGGATTCGGATAGTGAAATTCACTATCTGAAATTTTCAAAAATCCGATTTTGAACACCCCTAACAACATTATATAATGTTTTGTAATTGGTTTATTTATGTCATTATTTATTTTGTTTCTTAATTATGTAACTTTCATTTATACTGGGCTTTTGAACTTTAAATCTTAAATTTTTCCTTCTCCTTTATAATTTTTTAAAAACTTAACAAATCTTCTTATCTTCTTATTCTAATAAAAGGCTAAATGGGTGTGCCACTTGTCACCATCACATTCATCCTAATCAAACTTTTCTCGCCTCTCTCTCCTATTAAATAACCATATTAATTACTAATAATATTATTTATTTATTTTTACATTATAATTAACTTTTTAATGAAAATAAGAAAGAGAATTTTTTATTAATGCTATTTCTATGGAGATAGATTTTTATAAAATGATTTTTTTTCAAAAAAATAATAAATAAAACTGTTTTTATGTAATATTTCAAAATTATTTTTTTAAAGTAAATTTTTATTAAATAAAAATAATTAAAATAAGGAGTTATAATAAGAAAATATTTAAAATGAAAAATTTTTAAAACGTTATTTTAAAACAAAATGTTTAATTTATCTTTGGAAAAAACAAAAAATAAAATAAAATTTTTATATTATTGTTTTATTACTTATAGTTGTTACTCATATATTATTTCAATCATATCATGTCTTAGTCTATTATTTTATAATTGATAATTTTTATTTTATTTAATATTTTATTTATTCAGCCCGTGTAATACACGGGGTTACTAAAGCTAGTCTCAATATATAATAAAAGAAAGGGGTTAAAATAGTGAATTTTTAATAAACTTTAGAAAATATTAAATAAATAAAATAGTGAATATTTAATAAACTTTAGAAAATATTAACAAATTTTTAATCTGAAACACAATCAAGTTCTTAATTTGATATTTGGTGAGTGATAAACTTGTAAGATGTGAATAATATTTAAAAAAACATATATATAGAGTTAGACACAATACAAGTAATAAAATAAAAGGGTAAATGGGTGTGCCACTTGTCACCATCACATTCATCCTAATCAAACTTTTCTCGCCTCTCTCTCCTATTAAATAACCATATTAATTACTAATAATATTATTTATTTATTTTTACATTATAATTAACTTTTTAATGAAAATAAGAAAGAGAATTTTTTATTAATGCTATTTCTATGGAGATAGATTTTTATAAAATGATTTTTTTTCAAAAAAATAATAAATAAAACTGTTTTTATGTAATATTTCAAAATTATTTTTTTAAAGTAAATTTTTATTAAATAAAAATAACTAAAATAAGGAGTTATAATAAGAAAATATTTAAAATGAAAAATTTTTTAAATGTTATTTTAAAACAAAATGTTTAATTTATCTTTGAAAAAAACAAAAAATAAAATAAAATTTTTATATTATTGTTTTATTACTTATAGTTGTTACTCATATATTATTTCAATCATATCATGTCTTAGTCTATTATTTTATAATTGATAATTTTTATTTTATTTAATATTTTTTTATTCAGCCCGTGTAATACACGGGGTTACTAAAGCTAGTCTCAATATATAATAAAAGAAAGGGGTTAAAATAGTGAATTTTTAATAAACTTTAGAAAATATTAAATAAATAAAATAGTGAATTTTTAATAAACTTTAGAAAATATTAAGAAATTTTTAATCTGAAACTCCTCAAGTTCTTAATTTGATATTTGGTGAGTGATAAACTTGTAAGATGTGAATAATATTTAAAAAAACATATATATAGAGTTAGACACAATACAAGTAATAAAATAAAAGGGTAAATGGGTGTACCACTTGTCACCATCACATTCCTAATCAAACTTTTCTCGCCTCTCTCTCCTATTAAATAACCATATTAATTACTAATAATATTATTTATTTATTTTTACATTATAATTAACTTTTTAATGAAAATAAGAAAGAGAATTTTTTATTAATGCTATTTCTATGGAGATAGATTTTTATAAAATGATTTTTTTTTTCAAAAAAATAATAAATAAAACTGTTTTTATGTAATATTTCAAAATTATTTTTTTAAAGTAAATTTTTATTAAATAAAAATAATTAAAATAAGGAGTTATAATAAGAAAATATTTAAAATGAAAAATTTGTAAAATGTTATTTTAAAACAAAATGTTTAATTTATCTTTGAAAAAAACAAAAAATAAAATAAAATTTTTATATTATTGTTTTATTACTTATAGTTGTTACTCATACATTATTTCAATCATATCATGTCTTAGTCTATTATTTTATAATTGATAATTTTTATTTTATTTAATATTTTATTTATTCAGCCCGTGTAATACACGGGGTTACTAAAGCTAGTCTCAATATATAATAAAAGAAAGGGGTTAAAATAGTGAATTTTTAATAAACTTTAGAAAATATTAAATAAATAAAATAGTGAATTTTTAATAAACTTTAGAAAATATTAACAAATTTTTAATCTGAAACACAATCAAGTTCTTAATTTGATATTTGGTGAGTGATAAACTTGTAAGATGTGAAAAATATTTAAAAAAACATATATATAGAGTTAGACATAATACAAGTAATAAAATAAGATTTTTAAGCATAAAATAAATATAAACATATTAATATTAAATGTGAATATGAATAAGTAAAAAAATATACAATTTAATTTATACATATTATTCGATAACAATAGAGCAACGAGTAAAAATAATAGTTAGGTCACAAAATTACGATATGTTGTGATAACATTTATTTATTAGAGTTAATTTCAGTTTTGCTCCATAAAATTTAACAAAAAAATAATCATTTTTCTTCAAAAGTTAAATACATCAATGTCATTCTAAAAGTTGTATCATTTGTTTCACTTTTAGCGCAAAAGTTTCACTTTTTGGATTCAAGTAGAAATATCTTATAAAACTTTTGAACTAAATTGAATCAACTTATAAAACCTTTAAAAGAAAATTGATATTTTTTATATTTTAAAGAAAAATAATTATTTTTATCAAATCTCAGGGAATAAATGAATTTAAGTCTACTTATTATTTATTTATTATTTGTTTTTTTTCTTATGAATGAAAATAGTATTCCGGTGCTCTTATAATGTTATTATTATGATTACGGCGGGTTAATGGTTTCATGATTAAGGATGGTTGTTGCGATGGTTTTGTCAAATCTTTGTCCTTTAAAAGTTTAACATTACAAAATAATAATGGGCCATGTTGAGAAGTGGATACAATGTCAACAAACTTTTTTTAAACAGTGTGTGAAATTATCTTAAATATTCTAGTGTTTTTTTACAGAATGTCATCTATCCATTTTAATTTTAACGTTAAAAGGCCCAACCCATCCAATGTCAACAAACAACCGGTAAAGGTGGTAATATATAAATATTTTAATAAGTGAAGAGACTTAATCAAATTAAAAATATAATAATTTATTTAAAAATGACAAAGTATATTATGTTCTTGTTATATGCATGAGGTGGTTCGCTTGTTGCTCTAACTAAAATTTGTTAATGTATTTAATGCTTCTAAAGTATGCCTACATATGTTTGTATAAATTAAAACAACCAAGTTCATATAATTTCAAAATTTTCAATCGACTTGGTGGATTTAAACATAACTCAAAATTAGTTTACTCATGCAGAGAGATCCTACATATGTCAATTAATGTGAAGCCCTCAATAGAATAAACAAATTAATGTAACATTAATTCTTAAAAAATTGCAAATATAATTTGTAGCTATATATTTAGCTTGGGTAGGTACACCGCCACATTAATTCTGAAAAAAATGCAAATATAATTTATGTTTTTTTATTTAGTTATATAATTATGTAATTTCTGATTTTTTATTATTAATTTTGTAATTTTAGTTATATTTTTAATAATGAACTAGTATTTGTACCCATCGCGCGTTGCGGCGACATCGTACGCGACATGATAAAATATAGACAACAATTAACCTGACTTGTTTCTGAATTAAATTCGCGTGAATACATGAGTTGTTTCCAGTTACGTCCAAACGTCGATTAACCTGAACTTATATCGACATGTATATAAAAACATGAATGTAATTTTAATTTTAAAAGTGACAGGTTTTAGGGGTGAAAGTGAAAACATTGAAAGTAATGCGTATATAAAATAGGCATATATGCGTTTTATATTTGACAGTGTCAATTCGACTTTGAATATAAAAATTAGAGACTAAAAAATATAAAAAAATAAGTGGTTGTAAGTAAGGCGTATATAAAATAGGCAGGTAAGTGTTTTATATTTGATCCTAATAGTTTTTGTTACTTCCAAACATAAACAGACTTGAAATTATAACGATACGCACACAAACAAACAAACACAAAAAATTATTTTTTTTAGGTATACTTGTAAAGGGTAAACCAAAACTTGAGAGGTGAAAATAATATATTAAAAAGTTTTTAAAAGGTAAAAACACTAAACTTATAAGGAAATTCGTAGGGTGGGTCGAACCACGACCTCTTACACAAATCAAACAACTCTAACCACTGCGCTAAACAAACATTTTTTTCTAACATTGGAAAACCGCTTATATATACCATAGTGAATGCCGAGAAATAATATTTTTTTTCAGGAGGTCCAATGATTGTGTGACACGTGGCAAAGTCGGTAGAATCACCATCGACCTTGAGGTGTATATCATATGTTTATTGTTTTTAGATATAAAAATTATATTCTATATATTACTCTATAATTAAAATTAAAGGAATGAATAGTAATGTATAACCTTTTAAAGCAGGAATATACAAGTGATAATGCAATGTACACGCGTCTCCTACATATATTTTTTTCTTTGAGTTACAGACATCTTTTGCTTTCTCTTTCTAGGATTGTCGCTTGAATTTATATCAGAGTAACCTTGATGCATGCTTGCATAGTATCTGATAACAGGTATATATTGTCATCTTCCGGATATTCGTTGCTTGATATATGGTATCATATAGTAACATGTATATATATCGTCATAATCTTCTTCTTGTGTTAATGTTATATGTTCAATTGGATTGAGAAAAAAATAATACAAGACTTGAGGTTGAGTGTCGTTGATGGTAGTATAAAGTTCAAATAAGTTTACAAGGGTTGTTAAAGAAGTGTAGTTTTCCACCCTTAGAGCAAGTTGTGTGTATTTAATTCTTTTTCTATCACGATTGTCAAGCAAGTTTATCCGACCGACATAATATTATATAACAAAACAAATTATATTATAGTTTACTATAATTTAGTTATATACTTTTTGAAACCACGACTCAAACGTTTATTTACTCTTACTTTTAAATCACATCATTTTTAATATACTTCATCTCAGAATTTAAACTCTAGTATTTTTCAAAAAGTATTTGACTCTTATCACAAAGCTATCATTCTCCTATTATATAACGCATATTGGAGGGGTTGTTTGGTATGAAGAAATCATAGATAATGAAAATAGAGAGAAATGCGATCGAGCCTGAAGAACTAAAAACGATTCTGTTATTGATTTTGGTAGCATGGGTAATAGTATGAGTCGAGCCTGCTCGATTAAACGGTACTGGGATACTCTTTTTGATGGAACTTCTATATATTATCATTACCGTTATCATTTCTTATTGATATTAATATTATTATTACCGTTAGTCTTATATTGTTATTAATATTAAATTATTTATATAATACTAATTATCAACTTGGTTATGCATCATGGATTGTACAATGTGCATAGTAGGTTGTACCAACATTTTTTTTAATCTTTATCTTTTTTATTTTAACCAGATACTTTTACATTTTTTACAATTTAACCTCAAGATTTTTTTACTTTCAACTTTGGTCCTCTACATTTCATATTTTAAACATTTTTCGTTTTTCAGTCAAAATTTTGCGAGTTAACACGCTGAAACGTGCATGTGTGGTTCAACGTTTTTACGGTTATTTTTTCCCTATTTAACTGCCCCGTCGCACGTGGTGGTCCTAGATTAACTTACCTATTGTTCTAGATTTTTTATGTTTCGCCTGCGTGATTCAACGTTTTTACGTCTACTTTTTGTTCGGTTTTATTTTTTATCTTTTTTTTAATACAAGCTTTGTCAGTATTGGTTATCACCGATGGTGATGTGTCATTGATGTTGTTTAAAATGATTTTACGTCCCGCTGCAACGTGAGGGCTTAATACTAGTTATTATTTGTTTGCCATCGGTCGATTAATCTTAAAAATCCGGTATAATAGCAATAGACAAACAAATCCATCGGTAATTATCATCATATACAGTAACTTCTACTCCTAACGGTACATTAAAGAACCCTTGGTAATGTGTTTTTTGGGTTGGTTATAGAACTATTGAGTATGATAACTATGAGTACCATCAGATTTTCGATGCTATACAATAACCAGTAAGATTGCTGCTTTGTGTCATTGAGGTCATGAGTTTAAGTCGTGGTAATTAAACAACATCTTTCATGAAAATGTAAGATGTAATGAATCTTTTCATAACACTAGTAGAAAACTGGGTAGTTACGACCGCAAATAATGCATATGACTAACCTTTAAGGATAACTATGTTGTTTATTTCCCATCCTTGCTATAATAACAATAATATACACGTTTTGTTTTTAGAAATATGCAAACATATAAACAACAAGAACACACACACAAAAGCAAACTTGTCTTTTATTAAAGGACATAATTAATCCATTTTAACACAACATGGTAATAAACTTAAATAGCTCACAAACACCAATGTGCTTATGCACATATCGGTTGAAGCACTAGTAGTACATAAAGAAACATGATGCATGGCTCTATCAACATGCATGCTTATATCAGTTGTGAGTTTGAGCCTCTTGAGCTTGTTTGTAAGCAGTTGCCTCTGCAAGAGTGCTGCAGCACCTGCATCCGCCGTTGTAGTATCGTCCACCACCGCAGCAACCATACCTACAATACCCTCTTCCACGACGCCCACCGTTGTAACCTCCACGTCCACCACCACCGTTGTAGCCCCCACCGCGTCCGCCATTGTAGTATCCGTGATCATCATGACCATATTTGGCATCTTCTACACCACCTGCATATCATTTCATGTACTTAAACATTGTTGATAAATGATAATATTAATAATGCATGAAGTTATTGTTAAACATGTGGTTTACAGGTTACTCACTCTCATGGTTGGAGGCGAGTTCCTTAGCCGCTGCGATTTCAGAAGTAACGAGGAGAATCGTTGCGAGAGCAAGGGCGATAAGAATGAATCTCTTTGAAGCCATTTTGGTTGGTTGTATGAAAGGAAATTTAGATTGGATGAAGGATGAAGATGAAGAAGTTCACTAGGGTATTTATACAAGAATTTGTAGAGATGAAATATTATTGTGGTTTGGTTGGCTGGTGAAGATATGGGGCCAAGCTTTGATTGCCTTTTGATATTATATGTAATAAATCCATTCTTATCATGTTACCCTTGTGCATGTGCCTGTTCTTCTCTTTGATTTTCTTAAGACAAAAACAATGAAATAATAATAGAATTTTAACATTTTCCTGATACAATCACTCATAATTTTTCTAAAACACTCAAGCTTTAATATTGTTTTAATCTTGTCAAATTATTAGATAATTATATAATCTCTCTCAATCATAATGGAGCAATTCCTAAAAAAGAAAATAATGTTGATTTTTTTTGGGATCCAACAAACAAACATATGCGTTTTGGTTTTACATCATTATTATTGTCACGCGGAAGCGTCTGGTTGGTTGAAAAATCTTGTAAAATTAAAAGCCAATGATTATTAAGAAGAATTGACTAGTCAAGTTTGTGTAATTTTTTCTTAAAAAACTATAGCATCCGACCCCCGCTTCTTCCTTCCTGTTGTCACCACCTAACCACCATCGACACCATTGCTGGATAAAGAACACTTCGATGAAGGCTAAAAATACAATCCAGTTAATAAGAAAAGGCTGAAATCAGACCCGATCTAACCAAAACCCACCCTAATCCACATTGTCGGTGTTACTATAGCCAAGAGAATCCCAAAATCAAAACGTGTGGGAAGATGCAACTACAATGATGGTTGCAGTTATCAAAATCAAAGAGGGTTAAGGTTAGGGTTAGGGTAGATGCGAACACAAATTAGAAATGTAAGGCCCCGTTCCCGGGAAGCCTCACAGTTGGTTAATCATAACATAAAATCAGTTTAATAATAAAACATTGCAGCGGAAATAATTAGACATTCATTTAAAACTCAGAAACCATATTGTACTCATACATTTGTCCTTTAATTTCAAACAAAACATGTTACTTGTTCTTAAATTACAATAAAGATTTCATAAACAATAATGTCATCCATAGCTCCCCAAGTAGCTCCATGTGCCATCCTCAGCATCAACGTTTACCTGCCAACTATTCTGCATAAAAGTCAGCTTCGCTGAGTGCGTTCTAGTTTTAAATAATATAAGAAAATATAAACTTTATCCTTCATATAATGACCATGCATACATCATAGTACATAGCATTACTTGCATCATAATAAGCATGTTCATTATCTTTCATTATTTCATTATCTTTCACTTTCATCATAAATGAGATTGCACAAAGCAAGAGCTCCATGTTAATCGACAACAAATGTCAATCCCTGTCGGTATACATGAAAACGGTAGCTAACCCCCGACAGTTGATCCACACTGCAAGGCACAAAGCCCGCTCATGAATACGGATCCATCATCATACATCAGACTCACATAAGTGACGTCTATCATAGTGCTTGCAAGACTTTACATCATCAAACGGGCCCGGGGGTAATATTCATTAAGTTTCGCTTTTCATTAATATCATCTTCCACTTTAATATATATAATACTTAACTTATTAAGTACACATCATGACAAGTAAAATAATCATAAAAACATAACCGATCCTCCGCGGGACAGCGGGGGTTCGGGGGCAGCAGCCCCTAACAGCGGGGTCCTAGGGGCAGCAGCCCCTAGTGGGGTCCAAGGGGCAACGCCCCTGGCTAGCTTATAGAAAAATCGTTCTTCCTGTTAAAACCCCTTAAAATCTTGGTCATTTAAAAACGTAAATTTAGTATGCAAATAGCCCCAAAACATGGAAAACTTATAAATAGGGGATCTAGAACTCACCTGGATACCACAAATAACTTCTAGGCTAAGCTTATAAGGCTAGGATCACTCTACACAGCCTGCAGAATAGCTAACACTTAAAGGGGTTAATTTCTGCCTAAATTCGCTGCTAATTTCGCTGCAAGATCAGCAATTTCGCAGCTAGGTTCGCCAACAGTTTCGCTGCTAGTTTCACCAGCAGTTTCGCTGCTAGTTTCGCTAGCACCTTCGCTGGCAGTTTCGCTGGCATCTTCGCTGCCAGTTTTGCTGCCAGTTTCGCCCAACTTTCGTTGGAAAAACATGTCTGCGAAACTACCTGCGAGACTATAGTTTCGCAGGAAGTCCTCACAGTTTCGCTGATTGAATATGCAAATTCGCTGGATGCATATGCAGTTTCGCAGATCACATAAAAATTACGAACCAGTCCGTTTTTAACCCAAAATCATAACTTTTTACGTCCAATCTCTTAGTTTATCATCCATGAGGCTAAATCTAAGCTTTATACATGTTTTCATACGTAAAAATGTGACCTTTATGCGATTCTTTGCAACTTTTCAAAACCCTAGAATCCGGGTTTGATCTACAGAAGGGTTTAGAGGTCGATTCTTACCTGGATTTGTTGCTTCTTTCTTAGATCTTGATGCTCCAACACCCAGATCTTCAATCTCTTAACCTTGAAAGCTTCAAATCTTGAGTTTTCTTCACTTTCTCTCTCTACTTTCTCTCTCTACGAATTTTGGTGGCTAGGGTTGTAATGAGGAAGATGAAGGCTGGTTTGGGTGCATAAAGGGCTAATTATGGGCCTTTAATCCCATAGGCCACTACCCAATAAGCCTAATTTAGCCCATGACCATTTCTTTACCTTATTAAAACACCCAATAATTAAGCCATTATCCTTAATGACTCGTTTTGACTTTTCGGGGTAATACAAGAAAGGGTTAGGTTTCATATAATTTTTGGAAATCATGTGTACGATGGTGTTGAAGTAGGGGTGCAAAGAATCTGAGTTGCACACAAGCTACTCGAAATGGGATTGATAAAAAGCTTAAAGTTAGTTAAGTTTTATCGAGTCTAAGCCTAAAAAAACTCATTTAAATATCGAGACCGAGCCCGAGCTTAACGTATCGAGCTCGAGCCAGCTTGCGAGCCTAAACGAGCTTTTACTTATATATTTTTTATTTAATTTATTAAATATATTATCTAAATAATTTTTATTATATATCAAATTATGATACAACAATAAAATAAAATGTATAATTATATATATAAAATATAAACTTAAAAATAGATATAAAATTAAATATAACCATATTAAACAATAATAACTAAATAATAAACTAGCCAAACCTAAATCAAACTCGAGTTTGAAAAGTATTTGACGAGCGGAGCTCGAGCGTTAAAAATAAAACCCGAAAGCTCGTTTAAGTCAAAACGAACCGCGAGCTCGAGCCTATACGAGTTCGGCTTGGCTCGGCCTGACTCGTTCCCTATTGAAGATGGGTGGCTCCTAAACCAGATGAGGTGACATGTGAGTTCTTGGTACAAAATTGTAAGCACAAATTCCAATCGGCTGAATGTGTCACTTTTCAAACTTAATACTCAAAACAAACTTAAAACTATTATTTTGTATTTTTGTTTAAACCATCGTCTGTTAACTCTTAATAAATTACCCTACATGTAGTATTCATATATAAGCCTTTGAAATAATCCACACATAAATTGAGCATAAGGGAACATTCAAATATAATAACAGATCTTCTACATGATACATCGGCCTCCGTTAGAGGCGTAACAAAAGCTCTTCGAAATTATATTGTTTTTCATCCTAAAATTCAAGATTATCAATTGTGTGGGCTCTATCTTCTGAAATTCACCATGTGGCGCATTTAAAATCAGACATGGTTTTCTGTTATAATATTATCATCCATACCTGCGTTGACTTTCTTAACATATCAGCGGCGGAGCTTAAACACTCCCGTAACAGGGGCGAGGACGAAATTAATTTTTTTAAGGGAAGCGAACTTGATATTTATATAAAAATTTACACCACCGTACCAAAAAAATTACACTACTGGACTAAAATTTTACACTATCGATAAATGATCATAGGCATTTGTTTTATCTTTTTAGTGTTATTATATTGACGAATAAACAATGTGATCATACAATTCATTAAATAAGCCAGAAGGTGTCAAGAGCACATTTGTTTGGGTTTATTGTAATGAACCTCTTTAGGGACGAAATCCCCAAAGAATGAGAGTTCTAAAGGGGCAACACCTCCTGTCCCTGGTAGCGGGGTCTAAGGAACATTTTTTTATTTTGGTAAATATCTTTTTACTAAAAATACATGAAAATTTGATTTTTTCAAATTTTCACATGTGAAACTTGGGGGTTAAAACAGTTAAATTTCTGCGAGATTTTGAATTTGAACAAAAATTTACCAGTTTAATTTACTTCTTCTCTTTTGGTTCATGATTTTGACACACACAAATATCACACTTTGTTTCTGAACTTGAGTTTTATCCAATTAAACATTTGATGTTAACTCAAATAGTTTAATATGGAAAAAAAACTTGCAGCTCTCAAGTTTTTTAAATTATTAATCATCTACATTTTAAACAACCAATATTATTAAAAAAAAGACTAATAGGACAATAAGACCTTAAAAAAATACAAACAAAACCAAGAGAAGCTAGAACCAGATATGCATAGCACCAATTACATTTAAATTTACTCCATAACCAACCAATATTAAGAGTGCCTCCAAATGGCCACTTCACTCCTTTTTCTTCATTCTACTCCTTGCCCACAAAGAGGGCATGACTTTGATATCTTCCTTTTGACGAGACCGATTTATAATTGATTGTAGTTTCATTTATAGCTTTTCATATACACCAACATTTTAGGATAATAGTGTGCACCAATTTACCTTTATCTTCATCCGTAAAGAAAGCCTTACTAATCTCCATTAAATTACGAAATGAGAAAGCAATGATGTAAAATTATAAAATAATACGTAAACAAAATTTAATTTGCATTATTGATTCAAATTAAATGATGATTATGTAATAAAGATAACAATGGTTTGAATAATCTATAAAAGTTAATTTATATAATAATTAACTAGTTTTAGTAAACTCGTGTATTTACACGAGTTTAATAAATAAAATATTAATATAATAAAATTTATTAATTATAAAAATGATATTTTAAGATATGTAATGATTGAAATTACGTATGATAAATGACTATAACTAATAAAACAGTGATATCAACTTTTTAAAATTTTGTTTTTAAATCTTTTTTTTAAATAACATTTTGTTCTAAAACAAACCGTATATTATAACTCCCAAATTAATTATTTTTGGTTTCAAAAAACTGAATTTTAAAAAATACAAAATTTTAAAATTTTTTGTTTTTTAAAAAGGTTTTATGCTTTAGAAAAATTTATTATTTTATAAAAAATTTGTTTATTTAAAAATAACATTAATAAATAGATCTTTTTTTAATTTATTAAGTGCAAAAGAATGTTAAATAATATTATTAGTAATATAGGTAATTATTAAAAAGGAGAGAAAGGCGGAAAATTTTTGGTGATGATGATTGTGGTGCTGTCACGTGGCACCTTAAGTTACTCTTTTATTAGAGTAGGAAGATAATTACTATTATAAGTAAAGTCAGTATGTGAGGGAATGAAACAATAGCGCAATATACTATTGTTCATAATTTAATTATTTTTTGAAAGGCCAAGAAAATAATTTTAATACACCATAGACTAACAAATCGCTAGCCTAACACGATACAGACACCAATATAAATCATTTCATAATCCAATGCACGATACAGTAAAATTACATCATTGATCCCATTCCAGAGCTTGTTTTTTCGATCGGCTCTTAAGCCAAAGAATCCAAGCTAGGTCTTTAATTTCACCTATCACCTTTACGACATTAGTAGCTTTTTGATCAAATAACAATTGGTCCCTGTTTCTCCATAAACACTAAATAGGAGTCTGTATCACCAAATATCTCGTATACTTCGCATGAAAAACCTACTTTGTGTGTGTGTGTATAATATATATATATATATATATATATATATATATATATATATATATATATATATATATATATATATATATATATATATATTCCAAATAAGTTTTATGCAAGGTCAACCAGCCAAAGCTAAGTTTTAATCTTTTTTAAAGCACTTCTATCATATGTTTCCTCGTAAATTTTAGTCGAAGCTTAGAGTAAAATATATCAAAACTAATTCACGATTTGTTTGTATATATAAAGTTCCACAATATTTCTACTTATTTTATTCATTCCGATAGTTTTTTTATCTTTGTCTTGACATACAATTTATTTTGAACCAAACGTTGCAAATTTTCCGCACTATCAACACCTCCACGATTATGGTCAAACCAGTAAGTCAACCCTCACGAGTCACACCCTTAACTTGTCGGTTGTAACCCCGTTATGTTCATCATTTTCTGCTAACCACCAACTGTTAACCACAAAGTGACATCATATCTAATATAAGTCAGGCTCATTCATCTCGTTTCCACAAACAGTAAACACAATCGAAAACCTTTGTTATCCAACTTTAACAAGACCACCTATAATTCTCTCTATACATCTCTTATCCTTATATTTTTAGGAAAAGTAAACATGTCTCTCATGGATTTACTGTTCCTCCATCGTATCTTTTTTTTTCTGAGTAGTAGAAAGAGAAAGAATAATATAAAAAATAAATAATATTTTTTAATTGAATTTAAATAGATACGTGGAATGGATGTGGGATTTAAAAAAAATAAATAATAAGAGATGAACTTAGATAATAATGTTTTCTAGTTAGATAATAATGTGTTACATCGGTTAAATAAATAAAATAACAAATAGTTATTAGCGAGTATTTAAAAACTATGAAACGATATATTTAGATAAGATATAGTTTAGTTAAGTATAAGTAAGTATTGTAAGTAAAACAATAATAATATCAATTTACACTTTTGTTTTCTTTTAAGTTTTTTTAGAAAAAAATTGTTTATAAGTTGTTTTAGAAAATTGATATTTTTATAATAAAAAATCGTTGTTTAAAATTCCAGATTTTTATATTTGTTTTATATTTATTCATTATTGGAAAAAAAAACTCATTTATAAACCTTTTATTAAAAACGGTTTTAAAAATTAATTTGTATTTTTAAAAAAATCCTTTTGGTTTAGAAATATTTTATACATTTAAACTAATGATTTTAACATATTAAATTTTTCCACCACCCTACTCTTACCCATAAATTACTTCAAACTAATTTACACTATGTTTGAGTTTGAGCCCAATAACACAACCCTCTGAGAGTCAACGTCTTTACCAAATGCTCTAGTCTTATCTTGACTATACTAGTTAATCAGTTATCTAATATATTCGTTTTTAACATAGCTTATTAGATGTAATCCACTCTAATGTTGTGTTCCCAAGTTTTTACTTAAAAGAGAATATAAAAAAACCGTTTCTTTTCTTCTTGTTTTTTTTTCTTATTTTTATTTCATTTATCTTCTCATTTGTTCTCTTTACTTTCTTTCAATTTGAAAGAATTGATTTTAGTCTTCATTGAAGTCGCTTTTTAGGAGGAGTACGAGGAAGTCAAGCCACAAGCAAGCAACCAATAGGCTAAGCTATCTCCCAAACTCTCTCTTATTAGCCAGGGCTACATTCCCAAATATAAGGAATGGTTTCATTTTGATTTTGTTGGCAGTGCCGTCTATTGTGTTTTCACTCCTCTTATCTTCTATTCCCTTTTGAAATGAACTAAAAAACACAATTTTCTTATTTTCTTTATACATCCTTACACAAAAAAACCTCCAAAGCACAACTATATTTTTCGCTTCTTTCGTTTCCCTTCTCTTCTCTTCTTAAATAAACTCAAGAACGCAGACTAAGTTCTTGTTTGAGCCTTATTTAATTTATTAAGAACTTTTTTGAAATCTTAAAAATGATATAAAAAATGTCATTACTATTTACTATAATTATTTATTAGATGAGAGACGGGAAAAACAAAATAATACGACCTAAAATTATGACACGCGATATCTTAGATTTATATTCATTATGTATAGAAGCCCTTTGCATACTAAGGTGCCTTAGCCTATCTATACACAGCCACTTAGTTCTTACTAGACCCTTACTTTTATGTATATATCATATGTGTTGTTAGTGCTGTTGAAAAATATTCGAATCCGAGAATTTGAATCCGTAATAGTTGAAAATTTGGATATCCAAATTTCGTTTGGATAACAGAATTTTCGGATTCGATAGTGATTTTTCAAAGTTTTGGATATTCGGAAATCCGATTATCCCAAACTAAAAAATATTTCTTCTATTTTTTTTAAATTTTGAATGTTTTTTATTTAGGTTGGGACGTTTTAGTGTATAGGGACTTTTGTAATGTGAGTTAGTTTTTATATTTGTTTTATAATAGCATATATCTAATTATTGTAAATAAAAAAATTAAAAAAGAACTTCGGATATCCGAATCACTATCCGTATCCGTATCTATATCCGATATTTCGGATATTCGAATTTTTAAGTACGAATACTGATAATGAATTCTACTATCCCAAAATTCGGATATATATCCGAATCGAATATCCAAATTTTCTGACAAACACCCCTTAGAGAAAAAAAATCTTGTGCGCTGGGGTATACGAAGTAGGTATAGTCAGGGCCTTAATGAGACTAATAAATGTGAGGGTTAATCTTTGGTCTTTATTGATATAATAGTTTCATTCTGGGCCCTCATGAACAAAAATATCTATGTTTCTACAATGTTCAAAAGACGTGTCAATTGTCCCCTCAAAAACTGGAGTGTGATCCTGTGATATACGCTGTTTAGATTAACTTTACGGGTTAAAATAAATAACTTTGTATATCCGTTGGTTAAGTATTTTAATGTATTGAAATGTCAACTAAATCACTTAATCTCAAAGATATAAATGAGCCGAAACTTCTAGTACAATCTAAATCAAATGTAGTTTAAGATATATTAAACACAAAACACGTACCAACCGATTACTTAGCTATACAGAGCAATATAATTTAAGATAAAGTGTATCAAGAACTAAAATGCGTTATTTGAACTTTTATACATTATAAACCATGAAGCTTAATTTTGTTTTGATACCAAATACACTAACCTATTGCAACATGTGGTCTCTCAGAAGTTGTAACAAATGATATTGGTGTTATATATTGAAAGAAATTGAATGTTTATTTTTTGTTTCATATTATGATTACCCACTTCAACATCTTGCTATTTATGATATTCAACCTACAAATTCTCAATCTCTCCTCTTAAAAATGAAATGCCTCAATTTCCCATTGTCAAAAATTAATCTAGTTACTACTATTCTTTGTTCTAGCCAATTGTCATAATGAACCTAACAATTATGCAATCACACAAACTAATGGCGCCTTTATGATCGAGCTACAATGATCATCACCACAGAATCCTCTCTTTGTTTTATTTTGTTGTTGCAAATCATCACAACGTGGCATGGTTGCCTATGTTATTTGCAAACACCAATTGTCGCAACACATATAAACCTTTAAAATAAAAGTATACCTTTATAAATCTAGTTTGTACTAATTGAAACAAATAAATATGAAATTCAAGTTTATTTGCATTTAAACGAATTATTAATTTAGTTGTACGTCTAGTCCGCATCCAATCCCGATTGAAGGGGAAAGATCGTTCTTGTAAAACAGTACTGGTTTAAGGGCTTGGTAGCGAGGGTGTCACTTGTATATCATCTCCAGAAGGGGAAAGAAAGTGTGACGTCAAGTCTTGCTGTGGCTTGCTAAAAGCATTGAACATAGAATTTATTAACGGAAATGGTTGACTATTAATCCAAGCTGGATAAGGTTTAGGATAGTGATGAGACACGTGGTGATGAAAATCTCACGCAGTCTAGTATTACTTTTCGGTTAACCTAACCCCTATTATGTTAAGGGGACCTTAAACGGGATAAAAAAGAGTGGGAAAAACAGCTATGAATACAGGACAAAAGGAGTGGCACACTTAAAGAATAAAAAAAATACAACGTAGCGCAAAAGAGCATCGTCCCGGAGAAATGTTCCATTTTTCTGTCTAGTTGAAAAATGCAATGCAATAATCTAAGATGCTTAATAGCTCAAACAAGCACGAAAGCCATGAACGTGTCATCAAGAGCTCTAATTGCAAGAGGATAGGATCTTTTTAAGCTACGCTCGAAAGCTGTATTGATTTGACTTCTTTGCTATGCTATTGAAGTAAAAAACCCCAAGAAAACTTTATTAATTCTCATTCTCCTTTGGCACAAGGAAGGTTACCCTAAAGCAACCTTATTCAAATTAGACCATGAAATAATAAGTTGCATTAGGCCATGAAAATATTACATTACCCTAAAGCAACCTTTTTCTTAAAGATTTCATCAAGTGAAGTTGGATTAAATTTATAGCACCTTTTTTTTAAATAATGCAATATTTTTGTTAGTAAATGTAATTTTTTCGTTAAAAACACAACAATTTAAAATGATTGTTTCTAAAATATTGTCACGTGTCACGCTAGTTATTCATTTATTATATAGTATATATTTATAAAAATTAATTGTTACAATCTTAAAGATTTAAGATTACGAATATAGTTTATAAAATGTTGATGTAATTGTTATAATAAATAGAGTGAGATAGATCATATACTCGTTAATAAATTGTATTAAAATAACTACAATCTGAATTGTAAATGAGCCCCCCTAACGCTTAGCATGCTAACTATAGCATGTAGACGTGTTTATTTGACTTTTGTAGTGTTCTATTTAACACTAAGTTCTATATGAAAAGCACTCGTATATATATATAGACGGGCTACAAAGTCTTTTTAACTTGCAAAGGGTAGTTTACCCTCAAGAATATTGGAGACGTGTTTCTCGAAGGGGTATACACTCATAGGTATATAACTATCAAACATACGTATATAGTTACTTCTTGTATGAATACGTATTGTCATGCATATATAACTACGCACTGTTATAATCAACAATATATCGGTGTTTTATATTAATGGTATGTATTGAAAAGTTATTATATACACCAACACTACTCAAATTAGAAATAACAAAACTCTTATTTTATGATAATTTAAAAAAGGGACATTTACTTATTTTTCATTTCTAAACTTATTAATTATATATTTACCCAAGCTAAAATTTTAATTACAGATTTCTTCTTTCTAAAAACATATGTATTACATATTTACTTATTTTATTAAATTAGTTATTGAATGATTATTGTATTCATATTTTTACTAAGTTATTTTTACCCACTTCCCTTTCTAAAAACATTAATTACATATTTACTTAAATCCGGCTATTTTATATATATAATAATAATAATAATAAAATCAAAACACCGAATACAAAAGTTTAAAATTTTATTTCTAGACAATAAGTACCGATAATCAAAGTTATATATCCAAATACATAACATAATTGTCAAAGTTGTAAATAATTATAATAACAAAACATCACTACGACAAAATCCGTTAGTAAAAACAAGATAAAATAATAATTTAATAGGTTAATTTTAATGAAATGAATAAATATTTAATATATGTGTATTAGAAAGGAAAAATATGTAATTGATTTTATGTCTTGAAAAAATATGTAATTTATGGTCTTAAGAAGAGAATTTTATTTCTAGACAATAAGTACCGATAATCAAAGTTATATATCCAAATACATAACATAATTGTCAAAGTTGTAAATAATTATAATAACAAAACATCACTACGACAAAATCCGTTAGTAAAAACAAGATAAAATAATAATTTAATAGGTTAATTTTAATGAAATGAATAAATATTTAATATATGTGTATTAGAAAGGAAAAATATGTAATTGATTTTATGTCTTGAAAAAATATGTAATTTATGGTCTTAAGAAGAGAAAATATGTAAAAAATTCTTTAAAAAAACTTATTATATAAAAATGATACTGCATTCGTATAGGATGTATTCCATCTCCACCATGGTCAAGATCATTGCATTCCCCATTGCCATTGCCATGGCATATGACCACCACCATCGCTATCGACCTCTCGACATTAATCACCATCATGGCTTTCTCTTAGCTTCAAATGTTTTGGTCTCAGTACTTGTCCTATCTAGCTAATTCGTTTATCAAATACAATGTCATGTTGTATGTTAATGAGAATATAAGAGGCAATGACTATGATATATGTCAGATTAAACATTGAATTGCTTATTTCAACCAACGAGGTTCATATCGTATCCCTTGTTGTTTAAAATCTACTACTTCTAATAGCTTTATAGTTGGTTGCATCCTGTTAAGGACCAACACAACCATTTTAATCCGCTTATCACATATTGATTTCTTAAGCACGTCTGTAGTTAGGCCCTATGGCCGTGGTTTTTAAGTCTCTAATTTTTAGATTTGTCACAATAATTGACATATCAAGAACTAACAAAATTAATATGGATTGTTTTGAGTTATGATCGATGTCTCGACATGTATATATTAATGGTATGGGACCATATATAATTATTAATGGGTGGGTTTTGATTTTGGGATTCTCTTTGCTATAGTCACACCGACAATGTGAATTAGGGCGAGTTTTTGTTAAATTGGGTCTGATTTCAGTTGTTCCTCTTCATCAAACTGTATTGTTAGCCTTCACCAAAGTGTTCTTCAAAACTAGAGTTTCAAACCTTTCTCTAATATCAGGTAAGGTTTCAAACCCATTGACTTGGTGTTTAGGTGGTGAGAGCATGAAGGAAGAAGAATGTGGGAGGGTATAGACTTTTTTATGTGAACCCCGACCACCTATATATATTGTAAGTATAAAATTTAATAGAAGTTAGCCTTAATAATCAAATTTGTTATAAAAATTAAGATCATAATTTCTAAACTTGTTACTTTTTAAGCTTACTATGTAAAGCTGTTACTTTGGTCAAATCACTTAAACTCTTCGTGTAATTAACTCGTTTATTAAATTTGACACAATATGCTCATACATTAAGAGTTCTATCATTATGTAAAACCGAATGTTCCCATGGGATGTTCGGTAATAAAGTGAGGGTACTCCACAGTTAAAGGGTTGTGAGTTCAAGTTTGTATAATTAAGATGTGATAGTTTTGAAATAGATCACATGTATATATAATTAGCGTGTGTGTTTATAGATAAGAAAATTAACGTAAAACCAAAACACATATGTTTGTTTGTTGAATAAAAAGAATCATCAATATTCCTTTTTAGAAAATACGCCAATATAATTGAGATAGATATATACCTATCAATTGATTTTACAAGATTGAAACAATATTAAAACTCTAGTACGTTAGTACAAAATATAAGTGTCTTAAAGAGTATGTTAAAAACTAATATTATTTCATTATTATATGTCTTTAAAAACTCAAAAGAAAATAATAGGTTCATGAACAAGGGTAACATGATAAGAACGGATTTATCACATAAAATATCAAAGGCTTAAGGCAATGAAAGCTTGGCCCCATATCCTCACCAGCCAACCAAACCACAATAATATTTCATCTATGCAAATTCTTGTATAAATACCCTAGTGAACTTCTTCATCTTCATCCTTCTTCCAATCTAAATTTCCTTTCATACAACAAACCAAAAATGGCTTCAAAGAGATTCATTCTTATCGCCCTTGCTCTCGCAACGATTCTCCTCGTTACTTCTGAAATCGCAGCGGCTAAGGAACTCGCCTCCAACCATGAGAGTGAGTAAACTGTAAACCATATGTTTAACAATAACTTCATGCAAGACTATGTGTAGTAGTTTATTTAGTTAAAATGCCATATAGGCAAATATGAATTTCTTAAAATCACTTTAAATAAAGTGTAATGGGTTTAAAGCACCTTTTAGTTAAATATTATTAAAAATGAGAAAAAAATGAACTCATTTATTTATTTTTACGCTCATTAAAGGTTTGACTAAAAATGTGTTTGAAGTGCCACTTTAACAAGAACCTAGTGGTTTTAACGCTTCAATTATGTCCACATCAGCAACTGTGGCGCCCACAAAGGGCACCACTACGTCTGGTCTAACATTATCAAGAATGTTTAAGTTCATGAAATGATCATGCAGGTGGGGTAGAAGATGCCAAGTATGGTCATGATGATTACGGATACTACAATGGAGGACGCGGTGGAGGTTACAACGGTGGTGGACGTGGCGGTTACAATGGTGGTGGACGTGGCGGTTACAACGGTGGTGGTGGTCGTGGAGGCTACAACGGTGGCGGCCGTGGAAGAGGATACTGCAGGTATGGTTGTTGCGGTGGTGGACGATACTACAACGGCGGATGCAGGTGCTGCAGCACTCTTGCAGAGGCAACTGCTTACAAACAAGCTCAAGAGGCTCAAACTCACAACTGATATAAGCATGCATGTTGATGGAGCCATGCATCGTGTTACTTTGTGTAGTGCTTCAACATATATGTGCATTAGCACATTGGTGTTTGTAAGCTATATATGTCTATTACCATGTTGTTGTTAAAATGAATCGTGTCGTTTAATAAAAGGCTAAGTTCGTGTTTTTGCTTTCTTGTTAGCTTACATTTAGAGGGGAATATATGTAATTCTCATGTGTGTTTATAATAACAAAACGTATATTATCGTTAATCTAACAAGGATAGGAAATAATCAACACATATATCACCATTGTGGCAGTAACTACACAGTTTTCTAATAGCGTTATGAAACTAACTAACAAGTAACAAGAAACTTGAAAATCAACATCCAGGACAAAATTAATTAGAAAAAGAACTTTTACTGACGGAAAAATCACTTATGAAAGTAAAAATAATCTAAAAAGTAGATGAAAAATAAAATTTTAACATCCATTGGTATGGTAATTACTAACGGATTAACGACATAAAAGAGAATCCTCTACAAAGGGAATATTGTTGATGTCACCACTATTTGTTATATGCACTCACGGAGCTAAAATGTGTCAATCTTAATGTTAAAAACCCATCGATCTGTTGTGTTAGAAAGAGTTTGTGAATCTAGTAATGTAATATATTACCAAAATAAATATATTTGACTAAAATGACTTAATGTGGCCTAAAACAAGTTATTTAACAAATAATTAGGCTTATTAACAATAAAAGACTTATAATGAAACACAAGTCCTTAACAGATAAATAATTTGTTTTGACGTAAAATGATCAGATGTAACCTAAAGGAAGTCACTGACACACCATAATACCCATTAAGGCCCATTAACAATAAGTTAATTGATTTATTATCAATCAAAATTCATTAGCACCTAGTGACTTGTATAGTCTAGAAGAGGTAGTAAATAAACATTCACATTGGAGTTTTTATAATCAGTCTTATATTTAATATATAATTTTCTTTTAAAAAATTCACTCCATCCATTTCTTTAATAATTATCATTATTCATAACTTATAACAATAATATATGTGGGTTGAATGTTAGAGTTTTTTATATTTACCGACTCTATTCATTACTTAAATCATTCACAATGGTTTCCCGATTACTATCCTTATAATTAACTAAAATTTACATTTAACTAAAATTTGGTTATTTTATAAAAAAAATTCACAACTCATTCCCCATATCTATTCCCTATATGGTTTAATTATACTAGCTTATTCATTTCTATTTGTTTTTCTCTTCCACTCACCATAAATATATAAAAATAATTATAGAGATTGAATGATGTGTCCCTAAATTAGGGATTCAATTTAGTTTTTCCTAAAAATTTAAGAATGTAGAATAGAGATAAGAAATGATATGTAGGAGCGAAAAAAATTTAAAATATTTTTTCAATAATTTAAGGATAGAGGGGAAATCATTATGAATGCTCTAATATCTTTTTTTGGGTGGAAAAAAGATAAAAATTAATTAAATTGATTGTAATTATATTATTTTATGAAATTAAGATAAAAAATAATATGTAAAATGTTTTTAAAAGATGAATAAAATTTAAGGATAAATATGATTTTCAGTTAAATTATAAGGATAAAAATAATAAATCAATTATGAATGCTTTTAAACACATGATAAGACCTATTACCGGTGGATTGGTGGGCGTTTCATCAAAAATAAGTTATTAAGATCTACATGACTTGTTTTGACATAGAAAGACATGGTGTGTGACCTTAAAAAAGTTATTAACTCAAGATACGACCCATTGAGGCTCTTATAAAGTTATTAACTCAAGCTATTAACTTTTTTTTGTTTTATTATTTATTATTACTATTATTATTTGCAAATGGCTAAAATTTAGTCTCCTCTTTTTTAGACTACTAAGATTTAACCTACACATTTCTCTATACTAAAAGTCAATTTTTATTGATTTGGTTTAAAAAAAAGAGTTGAAATCTTTATTTCGATGATTTTTCCTAACTTTTCGTTCACTGATTATTGTCAACACAACGAGTGAGTATCCGGTCTTTCCAAATTTGATGTCATTTCTCTAAAGAACGAGGCGGTTACCTACTTGATCAAATTGATTTCTTAGTATCATTCAACAATGTAATTTGTTCCCAATTTTCTACAACTCAGATCGATGTCTCTTTTTATAAAATAACATTCATGCTCATGCTATCGATTGTTAATCACGTACTAATCTCGTTTATCTTTGAACATCCTACACTCAGGAATACACAACCGAATCCAGTTTTACGCCTTTCAACCATGGTAACTTTCATAAAAATATTGATATAATCTTAAAACCAAAATAGTAGCACCACCCCTTGATCTTACATATAGAACAACAACCGAAGTGACTATGATAGTCATTCCTATAGGATGTATTCCATCTCCACCATGGCCAACATCATTGCATTCACCATCTACTCCTAATCACTATCATGGCTTGCTTTTTTACTTTGACTGTTTTGGTCTCTAACACTTATCATATTTAAACCGTTTATCACTACATGCTATGCCATGTTGTTAGCGAAACTATAAGAGGCAATGACTATGATATATTTCAGATTAACCGTTAAATTGTATCTTTCATCCTTTTGGGTCTATGTTGTATGTTTTTCCTTGTTCTTTAAAATCTATTACTATCCCACTTAGCTTGGCTCATTCCAAAAGCTTATAGTATGTTGCATCCATTTTAGAAGCAAGTCAAACATTTTGATCTGTTCAATATACTGTGATCCCATTTAACCTGTTTTTAAGTCTCTAATTTTTGGCTTTATCACACTAGCTAGCTAGTTGACAACTTGACATTTCAAGATATAAAAATTAATTAGTATTGGTTATTTTGTTTTCTTCTGTGTATGATCGATGTCTTGGCATGTATCTATTAATGGTATGGGACCATATATTATTATTAATATTAATATCTATATGAATGTTTGGACATACATGAATAGAGATTGTAACCAAATCCATTTTGGCCACCTGTGTGGACATAAGTCAAAAACATGTCACGGGTTGGACATGATTTAGTTAATTAGTGAATACCGTTTTGACTTATATCTCTCTATTAAATACCACTCATACTCCTCAAATTTTAAAAATATATATTATATTAGCTATAACGTTGGTGCCATACACAAAATCGCCGTTTATTGAACAGTAACTAAGCAACCATTAAAAGCTGTCACGTGGAATGTTTTGTTTTTTTATATGTAATGGTTGTTTATTTAAATGTTATGAACATAAAAATTATTTTATTAAAACTCATTTTAAATCGAGTGTAGTGGTTAACTAAGATTTGGTGCCCCTATTGATACAATAATTTAGGAAAAATTGTGTTTGACGCTCATTAAAGGCTTGAAGCCCTATAGATTTAAAGCCATTTTATAATTAGCGTTTAAAGATATTTGAAACCCCACTTGTATCTATGTCATCATATTTGAAGCCCCTCAAAATACCTACTACGCATAGTCTTAGTGCTTCGCATGTTTATGTTAAATTAAAGCGGAAGGATATGATAACCCAATGCATGCCGCAGTCTCACAGTATGCACACAGGCTTTTCGACCACAGTTTAAGTTTCGACACCTTTCTTAGCCCCGTCAATTTTTGGTTTTTCTTTCCATTATTTTAATTTTCACACCTTCTTTTCTACTTTTGTTGGTTTTTCTATTCAACTTCTTTCCCCTATAAGCTATATATTTTCTAGAGGTTTTTATATCTTATTTTTTTGAATTTCATTATTTAATTGTTTTTGGAATTTTTTAAATTTCGCCATTCTATTTTCTTGGTTTTTAATCCTGGGCACCTTTGTGAATAATTATCCACGTTTAACATAAATTTTATTTGCTTCTTATCATACCTTCGACACACATTTTATTAAACCACAAACGTATAACTAAGCAGAACTAACTAAAAGGTTTTTTTATATATATTAACTGTTACAATTTAATCCTTCTATATTGTTTGTTGTGATGTTCTTCATTATATATACTTCTCGACATAAATTTCACCCGGCTGGTCGCGATAGGCCTTAATTCTTGTAGTGATTATAAACCAAGCATCATATATTTTCTGCCGCATCAATTAATACCCGGCTGCAACGCGCGACGTAACGTCAGCTTGTTTATTTTAAATTGTGTAAGGAAAATGTTGTAAGTTTTCTTTTAATAACATTGAAATTCAGTTGTACTTATACCATACTAACAATTATGATAGATAGTTTCAAATATCGATCCTTCGTAAACATTGTTTAAACTTCATTACGAGAGTGTGGAGCTACTTAGTTGAGTTCAATGGATCATGCATAGCAATGTTAGGACTTCAAGATCTAGTGATGTAAATTATATCTAAATGTTGAATACAAAGTTAATTTCTTATTTCAATTACGAGAATATTAAATATTTGGATTTTAATAAATAAAACTTTTATCACACCACATTTTAAAGTACATATTGTATCTTTAAGGCGAACAAAAATATATATAATGCTACAAATTCACTTAATTAGTCTGGGAACTCATACGTACGTGTTCAAGATAAAGACATTATTGTATTTAATTTATCTTGAACTGTAAACAAAAACTTTAATGTTAATATTACCTTTGTTCATATAGAATATATCACAGAATATATACTAATCAGTTTTTTTTTTCTCTGTTAATTTTATTAAAGTCACTTAATCTTTTTTTTCTTTTCCTTTAAAGTTACTCAAGTTTTAATTCCTATCCCAGTATTACATCATTACCAGGTTAAGAGGTTATCTCGATGATGTGTTAGGTTATAACTTTTTTTGAATTTCCTAACACTTATTAGGTCATTACATGACTTTTTTAAATAATAATTAATAAAAAGTTATTGAGATTAACCTTTTATGTAAATTCTCAATATTTGTTGAGTGGTCTGTTATAGTTAGTTAGTAGTTTACTACTATAAATAGGAATCATGTATAATCGGTGAGATTAACCTTTTAGAACTCTTAATCACTAATAATTGATATTTCATTCTTAATCATATTCTTTCTTGTATTCTCTTTATTGTTTAATTCCATGTTCTTGTTCTCAATTGGATTAACACAAATTAATATATATAACTCAAAGTTTTTAAATGCACAATTAAATTAACTCTATGTTATTATTTTACGGCATTTTATAATTGATTAATGTCATTTTTCAACATGTAACATGACGCTGTCCGGCCTTGTATCTTGCCCTATAACACTTGAAATAGATACAAACATTTAAACACTGTGATATTTATTACAAAAATAACGTACCTAGGTGCTTTACTTAATAATATCACAACATATAATTAGTGAAAATTTCACTTATATAACGCAATGTGTTCTAATTACTAGAAGCATAAAAACCATGCAAATTATGATTAACATGGAATGATCATGCAGGTGAGGTTGATGACTATGGACGAGGCGGGTACTACAACGGTGGTGGGCGTGGAGGATACAACGGGGGCGGTGGTGGAGGATACAATGGGGGTGGCCGCGGGGGATACAACGGTGGTGGCAAAGGTGGTGGTTGCAGGTATGGTTGCTGTGGCGGACGTTACAATTACCGCGGCGGATGCAAGTGTTGCGCCACGTTTGAAGAGGCAACAGCTTACAAACAAACTCAAAACTGATGATATACAATATATCAGTCACCATATCTTGCAATCATGTACTGCTCGTGTATGTAATGCTATGCATGACTTGTTTAGCAAGTAACATGCAATTAATATGTGTAAAATAAGAGTGGACTATCGAATCCATCTTTATATATATGTCATATCGTTTCAAATGTTTTGTTACAATTTACTCATTATATACTTTCAGGATCCGTATATAGTAAGGTCTTCATTACACTACAAAATTACAACTTCAAACTAGTTTTTAAGTATATATATACATATGTATATGTATGTGTAATTGTATGTATGTGCATGTGTATGTATTTGTATATATGTGTGTGTATGTATGGATACGTGTATGTATGCACGTGTATTTATATGTATGTGTATGTATGTATATGTATGTGTATGTGTTTGTGTATGTATTTTTATGTATATATGTATGTTACAAAATCCACTAGTACAATTTTGATTATTTGTGGCGGTGAAATTGGGCTTTTGCAGCAGTTTTCAGTCGCTGCAAATAGCATTGTCGCAAAAAATGCTTTTTCTTTTGTGGCGTTTTAGAGAATCGTCTCATAAATGCATTTATTTTTTGTAGCGTTTTAGGAAATCGTCTCAAATAATAATTCACATGCTTCAAAAAATATATAAAATTTAGCCTTAAATAATATTTAAAACCGCCACATAAAATACCATTCAAACCCGCCTCAAATAATAATGTTCAACACCAAAAACGCCTCAAATAATAATGTTCAACACAGAAAACGCATTATATATTTTCCGAAAGAAATTTATTATTTCACATTTTGCGGTAAAACGATTATAACTATATAACAGAAAGAGAACGGTACCGTGGTCAAATTTACATAATAAAGTTTAAAGTACATATAAATGGCATTAGGGATTCCGAGACATACTCAAAAATACCCCAACCCAAACTAGCTATGCCTAACAATGGGATCCAAATTCCGGCCATGACTAAAACTAATGTCTCAATTGAAAACATAAAAACAAATCAACTACCATCCTAGCAAACCAAACAAACAATATAACCAATCAAAACTTATAGACTAAAATATCAAGCTTTCTTTGGTCTTGACTTTTATACTCTCCAAGTCTTCCTACAAACACACAAAACAATATAATTAAAATAAGTTCAAAAATATAGTAAGTACTAACCTCTAATCATGTAATTTTATCATTTTCAAGTCTTTACATTTGGATCGATAGTAACAACGATCCAAACTAAACACAAATAAATATAAAAAAGTCAGTTAAGTTATGTATATATATATACACACACACATAACTTAACTAAAAAAGTAGAAAACATACCTTATAGACCAAACATCTTTCCAAAAAATTTTGGCATCAACTCTAAGATTAATTTGTCAATTTCCGTATGTGGAATATAGCCTGTTTCGTTCCAAGTCTTCAAGAAAATAAATAGCAAGTGTGAGGTTTGAAATATATACATTTGTATACATAAACACATATAGATATGTGAAAAACACTTACATTATCGGGAAAATCATGTTGATAATAGTAGACAAACTCCGTCATATGTTTAATCACCATATAACCACATTCCCAATCTTGTTTTTGTTGTTTGCACTATAAAATTTTAAAAATTAATTAAAGTAAGTAGATAACAATAATTAAAATAATAAAAAATTACCTTAACCATTTCCCAACTCCATACGCCCCCAAAACATGCTTCAATTATAGAACAAAGTTTGTAATTTTGTTTGCTCTTTCCTCTTTTTATAGAATCTAAAATATATCCTTTTTTTGTTGAAGGAGAAATGATAATTAGCGACCAATGTTGCCTACAAAAAAATTATAAAATAACTTAGTATGTGTGTATGTGTGAACTACGTATGTATGTACATCTTACCCGCTTATATATGGTGCTAGGAAATATCTTTTGTCACTATGAAATTTGTATATATCTAACATGTGTTGCTTAACACCCTTAGGATCATCATGGCACCGGTCACCTATGATGAAGTTTGGAGTAAAGAAAGCACATATAGAATCGAACGTTTCATAAAGATACCTAAAATAAGATAATTTGAAAAAAATATATAAAGTTAATAAAATTAATTGTATAAATTGATGTTATAACACAATATAAAAATAATAATAACCACTTACATCGCAAACCAATGTATGATGGCAATATCAAGCCAACCGTTGCAAAAAAGTTGTAACAACGACTCGTATGATATCCAATCAGTATGCAAAAAGGGATACATCCCGTCTGGTGAAAGACTTCTAATGTTTTCAAGATTACCAAAGCCATTTGTCAGTTTTTGAGCCATATATTGAATTGCTCGAGGTCTATTTTTGATTTCCTCCAATAAAACAACTATTTGAAGATCCAGATCAGTAGTTGGTATTTGTTGTTTTGGAATGGGATCAGTTGGTATTTGTTGTTTTGAAATGGGATCAGGAACATTAAGAGTTGACACTTCCTGTTGATATGGCATTACGGGGTGCCCTTGAATTAACTTGCAAACCAACATAAAAACATTAGTACTTATATTATATATGTGGATTGTTATAAAAACAAGATGTTGAATAATTACCATGCTCATAAAACCCATCCTCGAATCATTAATGTCATGTTGAGATAGCATTTGTTCCTCATCACTTAGGGGTTGTTGATATGTGCTGAATTCCTCAAGCTATAATAAAATATAAAAAATAGTAATAAAATAAACATATAAAAGTAATTTAATATAAACTACCTGTGGTCGATAACATGAGCTTGTTCCAATGTCATCGGCGTGTATTTGTGACGAAGTGCATTTATGACTCGATGAACTATGACTTGGGGCCTTTCTCGAATCACTTGTTGATTTGTTGGGTAGGTCCTTGTTTACAAGCTAAGATTTAATAAAAAACAATAAAATAAATACTACCACACAAATAAACAAATAATACTACACACACACACACAAACCTTAATTGAATTTAGTGGCCACTGAACAAACTGGTTAGGCAAATCACCAATAACATCAATCTCAGCAGTACGTGTCACATTAAGGACAGGCACATTCTCCCAACCAGGAATGACATTATCTACTTGAACTTTGACACAATCATCGTTAATTTTATTCCCATGGAGCGTCCTAACTGAAGTTGGATATACCAACCCTTTAGCTACCGGAGTGTCCAAGCTAGGATCGTAAGGAAATAACAATATACATCCCGTCAACTCCTGCAAAATCATATAATATTTCTCGTAAAATATGTTATATACATTCGTGAATCATCTAAAAGTTATACATTCCAATATATATATATATATATATATATATGTATAAATATATATATATATATGTATATATATATATATATATATATATATATATATATATATATATATATATATATATATATATATATTACCTTGATATCAAGAAGCTTTATGCATGATCCATTAGGTGCGCAAGTAGATGCACGTAAAAGTGGGCTCGTGTCCATTCTTTGTCCCGGGACTTTCTCTTTGTTCACATTCACCTTAGAGTCACTTCTTACACGTTTTTTGCTGCTTTTAAACAAACCTCCATAAACCTGGGTGGGGCCTATAACTCAATATTCAAAACTATGTCAGTATTTATAAAAATATTCAGAAAAAAGTAATATAAATGTTATAACCTATAACATCAGAAACCGTTCGTGAACGCCCCCCATGCTCAGGTCCCAAAATTCTGACTATTGGATCTTCTTTTCCTTCTAAATAACTACTATCTTCCGACATATCTATCTCCATATCCACCTATAAAAAGAAAAATTATCAAAATATTCCATCATATATATATATATATATATATATATATATATATATATATATATATATATATATATATATATATATATATATATATATATATATATATATATATATATATATATATATATATATTTATTTATTTACCAATGCCTTGATTTTTTCATAAATATCTGGTCCAAATTCGTACGCCTTGTTAATTTTATTTTTTCTTGCTCTACTCATCATCCACATTCTAGATCGTTCATCTCGTGTACCATTAAGAATTGGATGATTTTCTTTAAGTACAGGCCATATAGAATCCGCTCTATCTTTTAGACCCACAAATCCAGTGCGTCCGGTGCGAGCAAAGTCTTTATTCGCTTTTGCACTTTTTCTTGCTTTTTCACTTTTTGCCTTTGCACAAATTAACAAACTATTATTAATAATTTCACACACACACACATACAATATATATATATATATATATATATATATATATATATATATATATATATATACACACACACATAAAGAATAAAATAATAATACCAATCAAGTAACACATACCAAAAATTCTACACTTGTCTTTTTGCTAACGAATTCATCCCACTTTGATTCGTCGAGATATGTATACGTGTCAAAAGGACGCTTACCTTTTCTTACATACCCATTTACAAGCCTACTTCTAAAACACGTGCAAATTTTTTTTGCACTTTTTAGCACATAACTTTTTGGTGCATCGGTTTGAATATTCCATGTTTCCTATAAATTAAAACAAAACGCTAAGCATAATAATTAACAAATATTTTCAGTTTTTAAATAATATACAAAATATAATACATAATACATAATACCTTGGTTTCCAACCATAGCTCATTCCACATGTCTTTTGCGATATCCTTGGTATCAACATAATACGGAATGTCTTGTTTACATTTCACTCCAAGCCATGACATCATTTTAACACCGTTACTACCCATCGGTTGATTATTCTCATTAAACTCCACATTATAAACCTCCTCTTTATATTTTTTTGAACAAGATGCCGCACCGCGCTTACCTCTTTTTGACATAGCTAGAATTTAAAAAAAATTGCTTAAGTGGACTAAGCATTAAGTATGAACGTATTCCCATATCAATTTCTAACATTCATGATTTTTAGATGTAAATAGGTTTCAAACAATGAGAACTAAGTGTAACAAAAGCAACATTCAACATTGTACATATGACTAGTTAAGTGGAATAGGCATTAAGTGCTATAATATACTATTTTTCTTGACAATTAAATGATGAAATATGGTGTTCAAAATGTAAGCTTGGATTATTCCATCGTTTTGAGATTTTATTAATCATCAATGGATTTTCAACGCCACAAATAGCTAGGACCACTTGTATATTTTATCACCACAAACAATTACACGTGTAATATAATAAAAAATAAGCAAAAACGACATATAGCTAGGACCACTTGCATATTTTAATTAAATTCATCAAAGGCTTCAATTATTTAACCTAAACGTATATATATGATTATAGCATTCATCTTTGCAAGCAATATGAAGTTAGGGTTACCTTTCAACGAGGAATTATGAACTTTGGTTTAGGCTTGTTTATTAAGATAGCAACCGAGACCCAAATCCAAAACAACCGTTGTCGAGTTCACGAACCACAACCGTGACCAGGAGATGCAATCGAGACCAGGAGATGCAATCCAAAACACTGTGAACTTCCAGTAGTGACGTTCCCTTTCGAGATAGGATGCAATCGAAATCGGGAGATGCGATCTTGACCAGGATTGAGAGCAACAATTAGAAAATCAAAAGATGGATTTCAAATGGCAGTCGATGAGTTAGAAATTGGTACAAAATCATGCGGCGGTTTTGCGGCGGTTTTGAGTGGGGGTTTAAAAAATTGATAAGGGTTTTGAAGGGGAATAGCATGAAAATAGGTTTAAAATTGATAAGGTTCATTGGGGTGGTTTAATTCCCCGTTGAGTTTCTTATTTCTTAAAGATAATTACAAGAAATTTCAATATAAATTAAATACATTAAACAATATATTTAATTCATATTCCGAACAAATCGTGATAGTGGCTTGTTGCATTATGAATCATTAATGTTAAATATGTATGTCTACCTCTAATTGGTTGAAAATATAATTTAAAATTTTATCATTTAAAAACTATAATATTATCTTATGTAAAAAAATAACAAACATACTATAACTATCTAAAATATATATTAGTACATGACACTTATCTAAAATAATTAATATATAAATTAAGAATATATATATATATATATATATATATATATATATATATATATATATGTGTGTGTGTGTGTGTGTGTGTATGTATCAAACCTTGATCATTTAGTCTGATGTGGTTTATCAACATATATTCCTTCGTCGTGGTCAGATCTTAAGTATGTGGTGACATCAATTCCGTCTTTTATTGGTTGAATACCAACGGAAAATGGTGGTAGATCGTCAAATTGGTCGTATTCCTCCTCGTCAACAACATTATCAACACCAAGAATACGTCGTTTACTTTGCAATACAATATGGTATCTTGGTTTGCTCGGGTCATTGACAAAAAACACCTGTGAGACTTGCTTTGCGAGGACAAATGGTTCAGATTTATAGCCATCACTATTAAGATCAACAACTGTAAAACCATATTTGTCAACTGTAACACCTGTACGATTATTCACCCATTTACATTTAAACACGGGTATAGTGAAGGAATAATAGTTCAATTCCCAAATTTCTTGTATCACACCATAATAAGAGTTCTTAGCTATTCTTAAAAGTATATCATGATTCGTTCTATCAAACTCGGTTGTGGCTGCTATTATTGTAACTCCACTATTCTGCATTGTACTTTTTTCATCTTGATCTATTGTGTAAAATGTATAACCGTTAATATCGTACCCTTGGTAAGTATTTACTTTAAAATCTGGGCCCTGCCCCAACCTTTTCACAATTTTATCAATATTAGTTGTTGTTACCTTGGTCTTCATCCAGCTAGAAAACTCCTTGTTATGCTTGGTTACATACCACATGTTGTCTTTACCTCGGTATGTCGACCGTAGTATGTTGATGTGTTCTTCAACATACGGAGTAAGACATGTCATATGTTTTAGGACCAATAAATGTGCTTGTTGTAAGCTATCACGACTTGGGGTGATTGTTTTCATGCCAACACCTCCGACACCTTCAAGTTTTCCCGAGTGACGAGAACGAGGAACACCAATACTTTTAACTCCTTCTAAATAATTTGTACAATACTCAATCACCTCTTCAGAAGTGTATCCTTCAACAATACTCCCCTCAGGTCGATTACGATTTCTTACATAACCTTTTAAGAAACCCATATATCTTTCAAAAGGATACATGTAACGTAAAAACACAGGACCACAAGCCTTAATTTCACTTACGATATGGATTACTAGGTGAACCATCACGTCAAAAAAAGACGGCGGAAAATACATCTCAAGTTCACAGAGCGTGATAATAACTTCTTTTTGCCATGTATCAAGTAACTCGGGATCAATAATTTTCCAATGAATCATGTTAAAAAACAAACAAAGTTTTGTGATAGTGTGTCGGATGTTTTCAGGTAACAATCCACGAAGTGCGATAGGAATCATATGTGTCATCAAAACATGACAATCATGAGATTTCATACCAAGCAACTTACAGTCTTTTACTGACACCAGTCTTTTAATATTTGCAGAATAGCTCGATGGAACTTTAATATCATGTAAACACTTACAAAACTTTGTTTTCTCTTCTTTTGACATAGTATAACAAGCAGGTGGCAGATACATACCGGTTGGTTTCTCAACAGGGGCAAGCTCCTTACGTATTCCCATTTCTAACATATCTTTACGAATATTAATCCCATCTTTATTTTTACCAGGAATGTTTAACAATAAGCCCAACAAGCTCTCACATACATTTTTTTCGATATGCATAACATCTAGGCAATGTCTAACTTCTAAATGTTTCCAGTAAGGTAAATCCCAAAAAATTGACTTTTTTTCCAAATGGTTCCTTTTTCAATGCGAGTTCTTTTTCCTAACACGGTATTTAGATTTTCAACTCGCGCAAATGCATTATATCGTTTTCTCATCGTTCGAACTTCAGTGTTTCCGTCAAACTCCTTCTTTTTCTTACGAAAATTGTGACATGTCGGAAGGAATCTTCGATGTCCCATATATACAGTTTTTTTGCAATTAGTTAACCATAATGAACTTGTCTCATCTTCACAAACTGGACAAGCGTACTTACCCTTTGTACTGTATCCTGACAAGTTACTGTATGCTGGAAAATCACTTATAGTGCAAAAAATCATTGCCCGTAATAAAAAGTACTCTTTCTTATAAGCATCATACACATCTATACCATAACTCCATAGCATTTTTAAGTCATCAATCAAAGGAGACAAGTAAACATCAATATCGTTACCAGGTTGTTTCGGCCCCTGAATCAACAATGACATCATTATATATTTGCGTTTCATGCATAACCATGGTGGAAGATTGTATATGCATAGAAGAACCGGCCATGTACTATGACGACTACTCATATTTCCAAAAGGATTGATTCCGTCTGCACTAAGACCAAACCGTATGTTTCTAATCTCGTCTCCAAATTCTGGATATATGTTATCAATTTTTCTCCACTGCGGTGAATCCGCGACATGTCTTAATTTTCCATCATTTATTCGTTCATCTGAATGCCAACGTAATAATTTTGATTCTTTTTCACTGGAAAATAACCTTTTCAATCTCGGTATAATTGGAAAATACCACAACATTTTAGCAGGTGGCCCATTTTTCGTCACATCATCGCTTACTTCATCTGTTTCTTTTTTACGTTTATACCTAGATACACCACAAATAACACATTTATGTTCTTTTTCAAAATCCTTTCTATACAACATACAATCATTTGGACATGCATGTATTCTTTCAACTTCCAATCCCATTGGGCACATTAATTTTTTTGCTTGGTATGTCGAAATCGGTAACTCGTTGTTTTCCGGAAGCATGTCATGCAAAACTAATAATAAATCCGTAAAACTTTTATCACTCCATCCATAATTTGCCTTCAAGTTAAATAACTTCAACACAGCACTAAGTTTTGTAAAATTTTCACAACCGGTATATAATGGCTTTTCGGCATCATCAAAGAGGTGTTGTAATTTGTTTTCATCATCATCTCCAATATTAGTCTCTAAATCATGTAACATCTCATTTAAATTATCATTAGCATCATCTAAATGATTATTAGTCTCTACATCAACACCACCAATATTATCATCGAGTAAACTGATCGACGATTTGTTACGATCACTAAGTGATTCACCATGCACCGACCAACAAGTGTATCTAGGGATAAAACCATTTTTCAACAAATGAAACTCTATCTCATTTTTGTCTTTGAATCTTTTGAAATTTTTACAAATTGTACAAGGACAAGAAATTGTTTCACTTTGTTTATTCACCCGATTGGCTTCGGCAACCATAAGAAAATCTTGAACGCCCTTTGCATATATAGAGTTATCACGTCCAATCTCATACATCCAAACTTTACGATCCATCTGGGAATTACCAGAAACAAAGAAACAAAAAAATCATATAAATGTATGTATATGATGCAGATTAATAGTACTCTAAGGCATTGGATCCTAACCCACTTTTTGAATATTCTATCTCATATGTATACATTTTTACGTGTTGACATTTAAGAAAAAACCGGCAGCATTTCCCCTTAACTCCCCAAGTATGCGTATAAACCGCAAACCCGAGGGAGTAAGAGAAATAACTACCAATTTTATCTTAAATGTCAACAGGTTAAAATGTATACAAATCCTAAATGAGTTTCAAAAAGCAGTCCCAAAAAGGGGACAATCCAAAACTTATCTCTATTAGATAAATTTTGGACGGGTATAATCTAAAGGGTCATCTTAAACAAACACACACACACACACACACACACACACACACACACATATATATATATATATATATATATATATGCACACACACATATCATACATACATGATCATAAACATATATACACACTTACACACATCAATAGTTACATACACATAAACACACTTAACATTAATGCATACACATACGTTACATACTACATACACACATAAATACGTACATACACGTAAACGTAGATAGACATGATTAATTAATAAATTAAGTTTAACGGAAATTAAACAATTAATACACAAAAACATACAAAAATTAACTATAACTTATCAACAATAAGTATAAATAAGTTAAAATTTACATACCTTAAAAAAAGTGTTTATAAAAGAACATAAAGCTTGAAAAGAGAAACGCGGATCTTGAAGAGAGTAATCTAGGTCGAGCTTGAAGATGATACACATGAGAATAAATAAAAAAAATTAGTTTAATGAAAACTAAATAATTAATACATAAAAAAATACAATAATCAACTAAATACATCATCAATATATATAATAAAATTGAAACTTGTGTACCTTGAAAAGTAGATGTTTAAAAGTTGAAGAAGAAAGAAAAATAATAATGGTGATCGAGGATGAAGGTGGTACAGCCGTTCTAAGACTTTTAGGGTTTTATGGATGTTTTAGAGGTATTTTTTAAGGGTGTTAAAAACAAACCGTCTCAAAAAACACATCTTTTGAGGGGGTTTAGACTAAATCGCTATAAAAAACATATCTTTTGAGGGGGTTTAGAATAAATCGCCATAAAAAATATATCTTTTGAGGGGGTTTCTGCTTTTTAAGGGTGTTATGTTTCTTTTTATTATTTTTTAAGACGATTTTATATAAAACCCCTTCAAAAAATCGTCTCTTTGATGCCTCAAAAAATTAAGTATGTACTAGTGATCTGTTAAAAGATTATAGATACTTTTATGAAATTGTTTAATTTCAAAAAAAATATTGTGTCTAGATCTTCAATAAAAGTTAAATATAAAGTAATGTTTGCTAGCTGCTTGTACGTAATAATTCGGATTTGTAATATTTTTAATGATCATGAAATACCCTATAATTTGCCCATTGATTTTCTTTGCGATGACAATGCAGCTAGGTCTATTGGCACGAATTCTTTTTTTTTTTTGCTGGAAAAAAAGCATTTTGAAACTAATATATATCTATATTTTTGCAAGAAAAGACATATAAATGATGAGATTATTAATACAATTTAGGTTGATTGTAGTAATCAAGTAGCTCATGTGTTTACATAAGGTCTGGGTGCAGCCCAATATGGTTTCTTTTTGTGAAAAGTTATGCATGATATGTATCGTATAAATTGAGGAAGGGTGTTAAGAATATCAATTCAAGGGAAACATGAGACTCTTGTAGATGTTAGCTTGGTTTGTTTGTATGTTTTGTATTTAATAGATAGTTAGAAGGCAAAAATTAGACTTATAGATTAACTAGGTTAGTATCCTGTGTAATACGCGGGTTGCATAAATAAATATTAAATAGTTAGTAACAAAAATTTTAGAAATTATAAAACAATATCTTGGGATATGATATTATTGGAATTACGTATTAGTAAAGTCTTTAAAAATAAAAGTTTGAGTTTTAATCATTTTTGAATTCTTATGAAAAGTACTTTTTAAAAAATTTTCTTATGAAAAGTTTGAAAATTAATAATTTTTGTTTCATTAAAAATTTAATTTTTAACAACACAAGTTTTGAAATATTTCTTATTTTTAAAAAAGGTTGATGTTTTGAAAAATATCTTATTTATTAAAGAAATTATTTATATAGAAATTACATTTATAAAAAGATCTCTTTTCTTAATTAATAAAAAATAGTTTTAATCTTAAAATAAAATAATTAAAATTATTAATAGTTAATGTAATCATTTATTAGGAGAGAGAGACAAAAAACTAAGATTTACAACTCTATCATTGTATCATGTGTCAACAAAAAAACCATTTTTTGTTAGTATACATAGATGAGGGTCTAGAATGTATTTTGAAATTAAAGTTGAAAGGTCAAAGGTGTGTGTTCTCATTAAACTGATCGAGTCGGGTTAAACACAAAATATTTTTCTAAGTGTGTAAGACTGTTAAATCATTATATATTTGAAACAAACTCTAGACATCCAAAGTAGTAATTGGAATAAACACTGGTACCAAAAGGGATTTAAACTATGATGTAACACAAGTTTTTGAAGGTGTGAAGTGCACATTAGTCACAAACTCTTTAAACATTACTCAGTTAAGAAATCTACGTCCAAAGTTTGAATTCTTATTTGTGACATATAGATCTATAAATGTGCATGTTTCCCGTTGTCAAAATTAATGTGCCATACTTGGTTATGGATATGCATGTAATGGATACTTGAAGTTGGCTTTCTTAAACATTTTAAATAATTTACACTTATCAAAGAGAACAACAAGTGCATCCATAAAAGTAACATGATAAGAATGGATTTATTATTTATGAAGTCAAAGGCAATATTGAATGAAAAGTTTAGTCCCATATCCTCACCACCCAACCAAATTGCAATAATAATATTATCAACTCCACAAATTCTTGTATAAATACCCAAGTGCACTTCTTCATCTTCATCCTTCTTCCAATCTATTTCCTTTCATAACACAAATCAAAATGGTTTCAAAGAGATTCATTCTTATCGCGCTTGCTTTCGCGATGGTTCTCCTCGTTACTTCTGAAATCGCTGCTGCTAAGGAACTCACTTCTAACCATGAGAGTGAGTAAATGATAAACCACATGTTTAAACAATAACCACAAGTAAAGTAACTAACAATAATATTTACATTCATGAAATTAATAATGTAGGTGAGGTTGAAGAGGCCAAGTATGGTCATGATGATCGCGGATACTACAATGGCGGACGTGGTGGGTACTACCACGGTGGGGGACGTGGTCGTGGAGGTTACTACAACGGTAGGGGCCGAGGAAGGGGATATTGTAGGTATGGTTGTTGCGGTGGTGGACGTTACTACAACGGCGGATGCAGGTGTTGTGGCACTCTTGCAGAGGCAACTGCTTACAAACAAGCTCATGAGGCACAAACTCACAACTGATCTAAGCATGCATCATGTTACTTACGTACTCTTCAACACATATATATGTGCAACTAAAATATTAGTGTTTGTGTGCTATATCATGTCCTTTCAAAATAAGTTGTGTTCTTAATCTGTTCTATGTTCAATAAAAGAAAAGTTTGCGTTGATGTGTTTGGTTTCTCTAATGTTTACATTTTTTAAATTTGTACTACGACTAGCAAGTAACAAAAAGCAATGTTGGTAGTTAAATTAAATGGAAAATTATATTCACTACAAGAAATGTCTGCAATAGGTAATATCAATAGCAGCGACAACCGACAAACACCAGTAGCAATGACATCAATAGTGGCGCCATAATAGTGGCAACATGTCGTCGCTAATAACTACTAATTCGTTTACGTGCACCAGAGACAATTCTTACCATTGATTAGCAGTTGGATCTAAGGGCTGGTATTTTATCGTACACAACTCGTTAGCGATGAGATCAACCAAGTACACTACTAAGAACAATTTACACTAATGTATAATCAGAGACATATATGTGACCGAGGTAACATAATCCCAAAAAGTATAAGAAATATATAATTTTAGACCAAGGATGCTTATTTCTTAGCTAAACTGGTAAAGCGAGATATTTATGACATGTAAAATTAAAGTGATAGTTCATATCCCGTTCTGGAAACTAGTTTGTTCGAATTGATGATCCCAAAAATAAAATCGATCACAAGTATCTCAAAGGAGGTCAGAAGTGTTTTGGACGGTCAAGGATTAATCGAAAGTCACTAGCCGTTTTGCAACAACCATTAATATATATAATGTCACAAGGTTATTTACCCGTGTAATACACGGGTTTAATAGTTAAAAAGCGTACATACATTAATTATAAATCTCTAATAACACAACGGATAATATCTATAAACAATATTACGTAATAAAGAATGAGTATAAGATAATAAAAATACCAATTGTTTCATATTCAAAAACTTGATTATCTAAAATGGTGAGAAGTTGACAAAATCAAAACCATGTTCAGATCCGACAAAAAGTTAAGCATTTTGTCAACATTGTGTTATTATCGAAACAAACCTTTTGCTTACTATTGGTGTATTTGTATTTGAACAATTTTCAGCTAACATAGGTTTACGAACAAATAAGCACTCTTTCTCATCTAAAATTTTTTGAATGTTTTTGAAATGTACATTTTATAACAATGCCTTGAAACTTTGTATTCTGTATTGGAAAAAAAAAATAAAACATAAGTTCAATTATGTAAAATTTTTACATATAGAAAGTGGGTTTTAGAAAAGAATATCTTCTCATTTTTAAATGACACGTGTCATCATTCTAGCATATCAAAGCGGGTTTTGTAGGCGGACAAGGTAATGTGTCTGGATCCGGATTAGAATATAAAAGTGGAGGGGGTTTTAAGATCCACGTGAAAAGAAACATGGTAGATATTTAGGCGGGAAATTAAGAGTAGGAAGGGTTAGGAGCCTGGCACACCAGCAAAGTTATTTTTATTTATTAGAAGTAGGATATTAAAAAATTTGGGCTAATTAGGGTAAAATCAATTTAGCACGTATCGGCCTATGAGTGCCCTAGAATGATCTCACATCTTAGAATGGATAGTCTATTAATGCTAAAATGAGCGTTCATAAAATACATAAGCATGTAAGTGCCTGAAAATGGTTTAATTTAACTTATGTACACAAAGGATGCAAGTTGGGAGACCATGATGCACATCATTGATGTGCGTTTCTTTGTAAGATCTGGTTATGATAATTTTTTAATGTTTTTTTAGATAAATTAGACTTTAGAAATGTAATGTAGTATAAAATGTGATGTAGTAATTAAATATTTGTAATTTTTCTGTAAGTCTAGATATGTTATTTTGTACAAAAATAATTGTATTGAACCTAAAATGATTAGTGTAATCTAAAATTAGTCTTAAATACATAAATGACTTGTTTTGGCCTAAAACAACTTGATGTAATATAAAATAAGTCATTAACACATGATATACTGACCTATTAACAATGAATTATAGTTAACATATCATTAAACACTAGCGGGAGAACCTATGCTTCGCGTCGGAGTACTTAACGATTTTCAATAAAATTATAATAAAAACATAGATATAAAAAACACATCTCAACGAAAACATATCGCACATGTTGCGTAACGTTTTCATTTTGTTAAAAACATTTATCAACGAAAACTTTATATTAGAAAAGACAATACGTAACATACCCTTCATAAATTATTTTTTATTTGGTTAAAATAAAATTTACCTTATCCTCGAAAACCACCCCAAACCTACAATGGATCTTTTCACTTAAACCCTTATCTTAATAATAGATAAAATGCAAATAAAATCATCTTGATTTGATTTCTTTTCGCTTAGTATAATATTAATTATTAACTTGATTTGTGCATTAGAGTTGTACCATTAGCATTAAAAGTTATACATATCTTTTGTTTTTTTCTTTTTTTAAAATTTTATTGTAAATCCAATACCTTTACATCTTTATCAATTTAGCCCTACATTTTTTCGCTTTCAACATTGGTCCCTCTACTTTTCATCTTTTATAATTTTTTTGTTTTACATTTCAGTCTAAATTTGAAGAGTTAACACGTCGTAACGTGCGTGAGTGATTTAGCGTTGTTACGCCTCTTTTTCCCCTTTAACGGCCCCGTCACAACGTGCGGGTCCTAGATCGGCTTAGATGTTGTTATTTATTATGTTTTTACATTTCATGTGTGTGGGTCAATGTTTTTACGTCTACTTTCCGTTCGGTTTATTTATTTATGTTTTATTTTTTTAATACAAGTTTTTCAAGTGTTGACGATTGCTTACGGTAATGTGACATTGATGTTACTTGACACGGTTTTACAGGGCCCGCCGCAACGTGGGGGGCTTATTACTAGTTTAAATTAATAGGTAAAATAGAAACTAACCCTCTTGTATGTTTTAAAATAATTTCATCCTAAAGTTATAAAATGAAACTTAATTCATATAATTTTATTATAATTATAGTTATTAACTAAAATTATTTTTAATATAAGTTTAAAATTAAATACCATATTTCACCTATTGATTTATTTATTATTTAAATTTTTTATTTTTTAAATTAATTAATATATTTTAAAAATATAAGTTTGAATTAGAATATAATAATTTAGTTTTGAGGATATATAAGACGGCACTATGTACAAAGTTTGTTCAATTTCGTATAGTTTACCATAAAACTTCAAGTGAGCAAGTCATTTGCTCTTATAAAACATTGTTTACCTGTATTAACATTCAAATTGAAATTATCTTTATAATAATCACTTTAAAGGTTTAGGAAAAACATACAAGTCGTATTATGAAATATCAATCTCTTTATTTAAAAGTGTTTTACAACAAGTATTGTTTCATTTTCTAAATTTAAGTTTTTTTTTATTTTGTTAACAAAATCTTTTATACACCTCACTTCTCAACAAAAACATTATATCAGAAAAGCAAAACGTAACACAAGCTTTGTGTAGCTTTTGTTTTTTGGTTAAAATCAAATTTACCTCTTCCGGAAACACCACCGTTGATCCCGGGTGGATTTTTTAACCTGGACTCTCATTTTAATAGTTAAATAAAAATTAAACTCACTTAATTTGATTTTGTTTTCACTTAGGCCTAAAGTTATAAATTAACTAATTCATATATTTACTTATATACAGTTATAAATATAATTATTGATTGATTGATTTATTATAATAAAAATATCATAATTCACCTCTAAATTTATTTATCATTTAATGTTACTTTAGAATATTTTTAAATTAATTAAAAATATAAGGTTTAATGTTATATATGAGTGGAACTAATAAGGTGTAGATGCTATTAATAAGTATAAACTAGAAAGATATTATTTTTATGCGTTGATAAATTATACATTACACATTAAAAACTTGCATTACTTGTCTTAAAAGTTTTATGAAATTACATTTAAAAACAAAGAGATGTTTTATATAGTAATATAGATAATACTATCACAAATAAATAACCGATTTGTCCTAGAATGACCTCGTCTAAATTAAAACAAGTTATTACCACATGATAAGGCCTACTAACGATTAATTAATGGACTTATTATTCAAAGAAGTCAGTAATACACAATGATTTGCTTATTTATATCTAAAATGACTTTACTTCTTGTACGGTTTCAGGATAGCTCGGGAGCACGACTGATTGATATATATGATTTCATGTCAGTAGTTTGTTTTAAAATGATATTTACACAACGAAATCTATTACATTTTTTTTCAAAATACAAAACAACTTTGATTTGCACAACCACCACCGACTACTCATTACTAATCTTCATCATGGCCTCCTCTTAGCTTCAAGTGTTTTGGTCTTGACACAAATCTTATGTAACTGCTTATAAAATGCCATTTAATGTCATTCTAACATGTTAACGAGTTTCTAAAAGATGATCAATATGACATATTTTAGGTTAATCATCATATGGTAGTTTTCATACTTTACAGTTTATCAATCAAACAAACCCATTTAGCACGAAGATGAACTCCCTCGTTCCTTTAATATTACTTTTTCGCTTAGGCCGATCAATTGGATCAAGAAGCTTATATTCGATTGCAGCCATTTCAGGAGCAACCCAACCACCTTGATCCATTCATCACATTATGCCCATTCAAACAGGTTTTAAGCCTCTCATTAATTAGCACACTAATTGACATGTCAAGAAATTAAATTAAAAAAAACTAGTTTTTTTTTTAATTTTTGTGTTTTTATGTGTATGATCGATGTGTCGACATATGTATATTTAATGGTATGGGCCATCTATTAATATTATCCGTATGAATATATGTCTATACATGAAGAGAGGGAGTGACCAAGTCCACTTTCGCCACCTATGTGTGGACACAAGTCAATAACTTGTCACGGGTAGGAGCATAAACTAATTATAGTTGGTAAATACCTTTTGACAAATAGCTCCTCATTAACTACCGTTCATACTTCTTTGTTAAAACATCAACTATATTTATTTAAAATTGTGTAACAAAAATGCATAGTAGTAATTTTACTCTTAGTAACTCGATTCTACTTGTATAAATACCAACGATTATGATACATCTTTTCTAACAACAAAACCTAGATTTTTATGGATATAAGAGTTCACAACCTTTTATTTGTGAAGTACACTACAGAAAGTACTCATCAACCCTTTAAAATTTAATTTATTTTCTAAAAGGATGTCATATCAACTTCATTATATTTATTTTTATTTTTATTAAATAATACTTAATTAGTTATTTATTATTATTATTATCTCTCTCATATACTCACAACCACTTATATAAATAACATATTTAAAGGATGGATAGTAACCCTGAAATATGAGGGAACATTTATGTTTCCCCTGATAATATAAGAGATGTAGATGTTGATAGAAAACCTGATGTAGATATAAAATTAAATACTTTTTTATATTTTTTATAAAATTTAAAGATGAGGATGTAAACGGGAATGTTGATGAGAGCATTTAAACCAACTTCCCCATTCCATTTTTAAAGTTATATTAAAAACCATTATTTTTTCTTTCTTTTTTTTCTTTAAATAATATTTTTCTTCCCCTTTATCATTGCTTTTTCTATTTTTCTACTCATATTTATTTTTTAAAATATTAAAAAATTTATAGGGTTGAATAATATTTTCTAAAATATGATAACTAATAGTAATTTTTTTTCTTCACTCAAAACTATCTCATATAATATAAGACATATACTAACATAAAAATAAAAGCCTACTATGAATGCTCTAAACGGTGTAACACAAAAAAAATCCCTTTGGAGACAATGCATGATGATAGATAATTTCAAATCTACATCGCAAACGTTTTTTTTTCAAACTTCATTAATTGTACGAAAATACATAATATTTGATTATTAATAAAATGGATTTTGTTATTCCACGTATTGTGAAGTATTAAAAGCCAAAACAAGTTATATCTTCCGAAGTTAAGTTTCTTCCGAAACTTAACATAGTTATTCCGAAGCTTGGCTAAAATATTCCGAAAGTTATGTTTGCTTCAGAAGGGTTAGGTGTGTTAGAGTTTATTTTGGAAATCTTCCGAATGATACTTTCTGCTTTGGAAGAAATAGTCTAGGGTCCTTAGTGTAAATTCTCAATAGTTGTTGAGTGTGTATGTTATAGTTAGTTAGTCAATTACTACTATAAATAAGGATCATGTGTAATCGGTGAGATTAACTCTTAATCACTGTTAATTGACGAATCATTCTTGAGAATAAGATTCTTTCTTGTATTCTTGGAAGTTTATTCTCTTTGTATTGTTGAATTTAGTGTTCTTGTACTCAATTGGTGTAACACGTATTAAGGCAAATATTTTATTTTTAAGGTGTACAAAAAATGTATCGTTTCAGCCATATAGCTAATCCTAATTAATGTTTGGAAACTAGTTGATGATTGAGACCAATGCCACTAAATCCTACTTGAATCATTTCTAATTCATATATATATTACATGTTTATTTATTAAATTTATCTTAAACAAACATTAACCAGGGTTTGACCCTATAGTCATTATAATTTGTTGGTGTTTTTATGCATAAAAGCTGAATTTTCTTTAGAAGAGAAAGATTGGATTTATATATGCGTAGACTTATATATATAAATCTTGATGCATAGATAAGCATACATGCATATACACATGATATCTACTGTGTCGATGATAAAGTATGGACCTACACATGTGAGGAGAAATCATGAGAAAGAAAAGATGAGAGATTTAGAAAACTTAATTAAAAGGAGAGATAAAAAAAGCTTAATATTTTATAAAGGTGGGCGTATTTTCTTAAAGCTGCTTTGAAACTTGAACATTGGTGGGCCTATAACCAGAATTGCCTAGAAAATTGATGATGTAACTTGAGGGTGTTGTCTCTAAAACAAGATAGATGCATAGTAGATTATGACTATAATGTTTGATATTCTAAACTCAAAAGAGTTATTTGGACTTAATAAAAGTTGTTATAAATAAAAGCTTATTAGTTTAATTGATAAGCTTAACTCTCTCTGATCCATCATATCCACTAATCGTCGCAACAATCAAAAGTAGTAATCGTAAAATGATAACTATGTGTATGAAAGTTGGGTACAATAAAATGATAATAACAATCTATATGATGTTTTGTGATGAACAATCACCACTAATGCCAGTTCGCTACAAGTGTTGTTGCTTCGGTCTAAGGGACTTTCAATAAGATAACGGACCTAGTTGGTTTTGGTGCTCAAGTTCAGACTGTCACAGACAATTGTCTGATAACAGATGCATATATTATTCCGCATGGTGAATCATCTAATATCAAACTTAAATAATTTTGTTTTTATTGTTGTTATCGTGAGCCTAAAATACTTGTAATTAGATGTCATAGTACGTTGTCATATTTATAGTGTTCATTCAATGCATATGTACCTTCAAGACCATATAAGCGTTTTTTCTCTTTAAAATCTCACTTTTGGTATGCATGTTGGAGTTGTTCCATGATTTTTAATAGGAAAATAGTCCCTTAATGGATGACATCAACCCTTTATCAAGAAATAACCTTTGTGAATGTTGGATAATGTTTGTTTACAGACGGTGTGTGATCAGATTTGAGATGTTATGTGTATAACTCTCCGGACCCTTTTGCAGCTATTTTGATATTACTTAATTTAACATTCTAAGAATGAAAAATAAGTGAGTGATAGCTAGAAATTAGTTTTCCATACTAACAATATGTTATTTAGTGTCATGTGCTAACCCTTATCTACATATATTTTCGAAAACGATTGCACTATGTAAGTACCAACCAATAATACAATTTAGAGCAATTAATAAATATCAGCATATGGTCCCAAACACTTAATCAATACGGATTTTATGCAGTACACAATTAGAATATGCCGCAAAATGTCAAACAATTGAAATATATCTTTGCCAAAATCCTCACCGGCTAACCATACATGGGCCATAGCAATAATATCAAATTTCATTCTCATGCATAAAATCCTTCTATAAATAGAGACCTCTAACACACTAGTTTTCTCATCTTTCAAGTGATAATGGCTTCAAAGACCTTCCTTCTTCTTGCTCTGGCATTCGCCGTCGTTCTTCTCGTTGCCTCTGAAGTCGCTGCTAACGACTTGACATCCAACCCTGAAAGTAAGTAATATGTTCGGTTTTGTGTCGTTACAACAAATATGTTTGTTTTAAACACATTTTGGACATGTTTAGACACTTAAAAAGTTGTATAACTCTACAAATAATTGAGTGATAAATATGACAAATATGATGTGACAAATTAGATGTAAACTAAGATACTCAAAATGCGTGAACAAGTCGAGCAAGTGAAACTTAATTATTAATATTTCAAAGTTGTTATTCATGAGATAGAATTAAAATCTATTTTAGTTTTCATGTGCATTTATTATGCATTTTTTTAATACTTTCATTATGTTGGTACTATGTTTTGGTAACTCTCTAAGCTACCCTTTTTAATGAAATTTAGACTGTTTCAAATTACTTGAAATATTTAGTGACATTTAAATATTTGATACGGTTATCTTGAGAATTTTTTTAGAACTCTAATAACTTTATTTTGCATATGTTTACACAAGTGTAAAACACTCTACTTTATACTTGTGATTACGTATGTATAAACGTGTGCAAACATAAACATGTATAAAAAATGTTCTAAAATTAAATAGATTATACCTTTTAATGAGAACTTTTAGAACTTTTTTTACACATGTTTACATATGAGTAAAATAGTTTTATTTTCTACACATGTGTAAACTGTTTAAAAGAAGAGTTTTTAAAGTTCTCATACAATATAAGAGTTGATATATCTGTTATATAATAATTATTTATCTGTTTATTTTAACTTGTTAGGATAACCGGTGAAGATATTTACACTTATTTATGGTAGTGAGTTTTGAATACCAGAAGCATAAAAACCATATAAATTATGATCAACATGGAATGATGCAGGTACTGAGGTTGATGACCATGGACATGGTGGAGGGTACTACAAAGGCGGTGGACGTGGCGGGTACAACGGCGGTGGTCGTGGCGGGTACAACGGCGGTGGACGTGGCGGATACAACGGCGGTGGTCGTGGCGGGCATGGCAAAGGTGGTGGTCGTGGCGGTTGCAGGTATGGTTGCTGTGGTGGACGTTATAACAAAGGTTGCAGGTGCTGCTCAACGTTTGAAGAAGCAACTGCTTACAAACAAACTCAAAACTGATCGTGTCAACGTGTTAGAAAGATGTTTCATCATACAATGATGCATTATATGGTTACTTAATTATGTATGTAATAATAATAATTTGCATGACTTCTTTCGTAAGAAACATGCAATTAGTATCTGTGAAATAAGAGTGGACTTTGGAATTCAACTATATATGTATCATATTAATGTTTCCAATGCATTGTTACAATTTAGATTTTTTTAACCGCAAATCCTAGATTTTCTAGGATAAAATAACTTCTGCATTTTCTAAAAACTTTTTAATTGAAAAGTAAATCAACTGCTACGACTTTAGAATATTACAATTTACTTGCCATGGATTTGTATTAATTTTACTAAAAGGGTTCCCGCGCAATGTGACGGAGCGACATTTTACATCTGACACGTGTTTTTAATTTTTGTTATTCTTGTAGTAATTTTATAAAAGTCAATTATATTTTTATAAGCTAAAATTTAAAACATCAAATAAATGGGTTTTGCATGACTACTTGTACTTTACGCATTAACTTATTGTACCTCACAAATACAGATTGTTTCAGCAAAAAATTACACCAAAACGTTTAAAAAATACACAGGTTACAATTGTAGTCTCAAAAAGTTTTTAAACATGATAGATTAAAAGATATAACTAAAATTTTAAAGCAAATTAAGTTTTTTTGTTAATGGGTAGATAATATAAAATTTATGTAAGTTACAGTAAGTGTAAGATTATTACGTAATTAATTGTAAGGGATAATATATAAATAATGATAAAAATACTATATTACCTTCAAAAGTGGTTATATCTTATGCATTAAGTAAAGTAATTGTTTTTAATTTTATGATATCTTAAAATAACTCTCATATGCTTTATATATAGTATAGACATGTTTTTATTAAAGTCATTCCCGAGAATTCTCGAAAAATTTTGGATCATGGGCGAAGGTTATACGAGTTGGTAGTGTGGATGATAGTGACAAGTGGCTTGACTTGTTAAACGATAATTAAGCACTCCACGTGCTGACTATGTTGTCATAATAAATTCTTCTTGTTTTGAAATTGAAAGCTAAATTGACTATGTACTCAACCATTGAAGCGTATGATCAGGACAAATACGTTGACTAGGTCAAAGACCTACCTAAATCAAAAGAGATTTGATACGTCAAAGATCTTGTAGTTTTTGGTCACGTGTCAATGATCTTGTCTAACAAATACTTTATTTTAAAAATAATGTAATGATGTTAGACCATAATCCGTCGGGTTTATTTTATTTTATTATATTTATTATTTGAATGGCTTTTAATTTACTTTAATCCATCTAATTTGTAAATGTATCACCTATCACACATTCGGATATCACTGGATCAAATGCTCGTTTATCGTCGGTTTAGACTTTAGCATATATCCATCCAGTTGTCACAAAATTGATTGCTTTAATTTTAATGATTTCACAATGGAAGTCCATTTTAAATCCAAAGGGTGCATTCAACATATTCATCTTTTAAACAACAATACTACTAGTACTCACACCAAAACAATAAATTGGTATAGTAAACGCCCTAAACACCCACCCACCCACTAGATGACCCCTACGTATTGGTTTGAAAACCGAACCGGTCAGTCGAACCGGTTGGACCGGGAATCGGACCCCAATCCGGTCCGGTTTGGTGCTTAAAATCGGTTTGGTGTTGAATCGAGGGTCGGACCAGTTGAACCGGTTTTTTTTTATATTTTTTATTATTCAATAGTTTTTATTTCATTTAAATAGTTATAATTTTATCCGGCTCTCAAATACGGTCCGACCGGTTTTTAAAACATTGCCACTAAACAACATCTTAAATCAACAAGATATTACGAGAAAATGTAAATGACCATTTTCATTAAAAATTTGAGAGTATATTTGTGTCGTTCAAGCTACCTTAAATTTCATTTTTCATCACTAAATAATAAAAACCTTTTATTATGATCGTTTTTAATCACTAGTGGGTGAAATTCGCGCGGTGCGGTGGAGGTATAAATATTTTTAGGAATGTGTCTTTAGCTAACTCTCTCTTATTGTGCTATCTCTCATTTGCTTTTTTATTTGATTAATGTGAGATATCAACATATCTATATTATTATAAGGATAAACAAATTTGTAAATAATAAGTTGTTTATGCATAATCACTTGTACCAAATGTAACAAAATTGTTCTTAAGTGTCTTAAAAATGAATTAAAATCACAACATTGTCCAAAAAGTTGTATTATATAGTAGTATAGATATATAGATTAAGATAACCCTAAATATAATAGTAATACTTTAAATGTAATTAGGAAATAATAGAGTACAAGTATTTAAAGTTTAAAAGGGGTATAATATGAATAAATCTTATGACATTACACATTAAAGCTTGCAACATTTCATATGTTATCTTAAAATTAATGTAAAATTACAAAGCTAGCTATGGTTTCTCTATTATATAGTAGTATAAATATAGATATAGATAATTTGAAGTTTGGACTAAGGATTTATTTGGGCTAAAAATTAAATAGATGGGCTAACTAATGGGACGTTAAATGGATTATGTGGCTAATTAATCACCCACGTGGGTTGGGCCACAAGAAAGAAAAGGAACGGAAAGATTTAAAAGGGGTTTGTATCGGCAGTAGGTTTGAGACCTTTTGAGAATCATAATTCACGATTTTAATGAAATCTTTGAGAAAGGAAATCTTCTGTAAACGTATTCTCATCGATTATCAAAATAGATTACAAGGTCCCTGTAAATATAATAATCTAATTTACATAATAACACCCTCTAATGTAGAATCATACTAAAGTACTCATACAACTATCTATCATAATACAAAAATGATTTTGGAAGGATACTTTACATAATTTTATACTTCATATTTTTAATTTTTTGCTTTTCTCTTCTATTAAATACTTACATTAACTACAAATGATATTATTAATTATTTTTAACGTTATAAATAGTTTCTATCAACTTGAGAAAAAGATCTTTTATAAATGTATTTATAAATATAATATATAAAGAAACAAATTTTTATAGATTAAGAATTTTTCTAGAAAGTCAAACTTTTTTAAAATACTAGTATTTTAAAATCAAATTTTTTAATAAATAAAATTTTTATAAACCAAAAGAATTAAAATTGTTCGAAGTTATAATAAGAAAACTTTTAAAATGATACTTTTTAAAACGTTATGTCTTTTTACAAATTTTTTTCTAATTTCTTTCTATAAAAACAATATATATTTAAAGAAAAGTTTAGAAAAATATGATATTATTGATTCATTACTTACAATTATTACTCATATATGTAATTTAAATCATATCTTACATCAAAATATTATTTTTATTACTTATAATATTTTATTTATTCAACCCGTGTAATACCCGATCAGATACTAACCGAGTGTGTGTGTGTGTATCGCTAATATACTCACGTTTATGGTAGCAAACGGACCGAACGTTTAGCAAACAGTTCGTGAATCGTTCGACGAGATGTTCGTTTATGTTTGTTCGTTTAGTATATGAACGAACATAAAAAAAATTCTTTCATTATGTTTAACGAACAAACAAGAAACAAGCCACGTTCGTTTATTTATGTTCGTGAACTTTCGATAATGTATTTGTTTATGTTCTTAATTTTTGTGTCAGTTATTTTTGTGACAATTATATCAAGTAATTGGAGATATTTATGTAACTATTTATTTGTTTTTGATGGATTTGTGTAATATTTATGATGAAAATATAGATTTTATTCTACATATATATATATATATATATATATACATATATATATATATACATATATATACATATATATATATATATATATATATATATATATATATATATATATATATATATATATATATATATATGATCATTTGTATTCGTTTGTGTTTATTAAATTTTTTGTGTTCGTCATGTTTATGAACATTTGTTTGTGTTCATTTGCGTTTGGTAAGTTTTCGTGAACATTTCACGAACATGTTTATTTCCTTAATGAATGAACACGAACAAGAAACTCCGTTCGTTTAATGTTCATGAACTGTTCATGAACAAATTTATTTTTTTAGTAAACAAAAACAAACAAGATTTTGTTCAATTCGTTTGCAGCCCTACCACGTTGCATGATTGGTAAAAGAAGGACGCTCAAACTAAATTTGAAGCTATAAAAATATGTATACAAATTTACGTATACTATTTTAAAAATCTTATAATGCGATTGTGTAGGGTAGGGTCCTTTTAATTTACTAACTTTTGTTTTTATGCATATTTAGCCTATAATTTATTTATAAAAAGATATTTATGTGGTGTGGATTTATATCTTTATAAGTGTAATATTAGGTGGTATTAAGAATTAATAAAAAGTATTGTTATTAAAGAAATCATAAAAAAAATTAAATAAATTGTTTTGTAGGTACATGTCTACGCCGACTAAGTCTAGAGATAACCCAAAAGAAGATAATGCTATCATTTAAACTTAAATTTTGTCTAGTTTATTTATTTGTATAGAATATTGTTCATGACATAGAAACCTAAATTAAAGTTTGATGTTCTAAAGTGTAAGAAGGAAGCAAGCACTACGTGACACCACTTTGTAAATACTTATTATGACACCTGTTGGGATGATATATACTTTGGTGAAGAGTCATGCACGTAGCAATATCGAATATATACTCAAATAGATGTACTACTCATATGTGCATGCCGTCTGCTGCTACATAAGACATGGTTGTCGTTATAAATTAATGCAAAATTTTAAGCATGTTAAAACAAGCGTAAGTTTACAGCTTCAGGCTTTTGATTTATATAGAGAAAAATTAGCCTATTATATATAGTTGTGATTATCTCTTTTCATGTGTTTAATTACGTTATAGACCAGCAAAAGTACTCTTATAGTTTAACATGTAATTAAAAGATAATTTTATATAGCCACGTAAATTTTACTTTCAACTTTAAATTGTTTAGTTTTTTAATATTTGTACTATTTTGGACATCAATTTAAATTAATCATTTTTTTAAAATTTTTTGCGACCCATTTAACCCAAACATTTTATTCTATTTTAACTTCGTAAAATAATAAACAATTTTCAAAAGTGTTCCAAGTAGATAACTCAAGTTTAAAATGTGTTTTTTCAAGTCACTCATCTTTCATATTTAGTTTAAATCAATAGTCTTAACATGTTTTTAGCATGTTTTTCTTTTTGTTTCAATTAAAAAATATATTTTTCTTCTTTTTGATGCTGATGTGGAACTGTGATGAGACTTTTAGGTACTTTTTTATTTTTAGTATAATTAACATGTATTTTTTTACTTTTTAATATAATTAATATATATATATATATATATATATATATATATATATATATATATATATATATATATATATATATATATGTATATATATATATATCATTATAGAACAATGCTTTATTTTCAGAACCAAAGAACCATTGATTTACATAAATGTAACTTAAGTCTGATGATACTTGAACTGTTTTACATATATGTATATCATACATATATGTAAAACAACTAAATATCACCAGTCTTAACTTACATATATGTAAATCAATGGTTCGCCATTTACATTTATGTAAATTAATGGTTCTTTTAGTTCTGAAAAAAAATTGGTTCTGTAATGATCCTGATCCTATATATATATATATATATATATATATATATATATATATATATATATATATCTATATATAGATATATATATAGATATATATAGATATATATATATATATATATCTATATATAGTCTATATCTATAGGTATATCTCTCTATATCTCTCTCTAGATAGATATCTAGATATATCTCTATCTCTATCTCTCTATTATCTCTCTCTATCTCTCTCTCTCTTCTCTCTCTCTCTCTCTCTCTCTCTCATATATCTCTATATCTATCTCTATATCTCTCTATCTATATATCTCTATCTCTCTATATCTATATCTATTCTAAAATTCCGACCTCACATCTTCTCCTCTATTATTTTCTTGACATAAGAAAATTCGATGATTACTCAATTTAATGGTTTAGTGGTACAATTAAAAAATGAATGAGTAACTAAATTAAAACACTTTTAAAAATTGTTTACTATTCAGTGAAATTTTTCTCTTTTTAATGTCCTGTAACTGTTCTCCCACTGCTTTTTAAAGTTAAACTTAAAACTATTTATTTGTTTAAAACCGTTGTAAATTTTATGAGGGGCATTCAAATTTTAGTTTTAATTTATATTCTTTTTTCATCTTTTTTCATCTTTTGGACTTTTCTACAACCCACTTGAACCTGTTTAGTTCGGATTGTGTTGGTCCCTAATTTTACAACTTATGATGATTTCAGTCATTAATATTTTAGATTGAATTATAATCTATTATACTATTTATGACTTGTAGGATACGATTTAACGATTTTGGAGTTCGATCAACCATCCCTTTTGAGACTTGGTCACTACTCACTAATAAGTCACCTTATCATTTAGAATTATTTGGAAGATTCCTAAATATTTTAAGAACGCTGAAAAGTAATATTTATAGTTCATATTTTAAAATTTAATACTTTTGACACACATTTGTGTAGGTTTATATACATTAACAACCATCAAAGTAACATAAAAAACCATCAAATTAATGTTTTTATATGTTTTTAATATTTTTATATGTTTAGTTACATATATGTAAATATTATAACTTACATATAACTTACACATTTGTGTAAATTAGAATAAAAATTCTTAGATTTTTTTTTAATATCAAGATAGACAATTAAACACTATATTTCAATCATTTTTTATATAAGATATAAAAAGGTTGTATATTGATAAAATTATTCTCAGTTTTAAAATTATTTTTGAGTTCAAATAATTCTATTTATGTGTTTTCAAATGACACTCATTAAATTTGAAAACCTGTCTTTTAATGGTAAAATCCATTTGTGTAGTAGTGAATTCTCTTACTGTTGTCAATCTTTACAGGGAAAAGACAAACATTCGAACCTAGCTCCACGAACAAAAACCTTAACTAAGAACCGTCCAAAGTTTCCTTTCATCAAGCTGTCTCACATTACTAGACATCAATATATTTATACATTTACATGCCAAATAATCATATATCCGATGATGATCATACGATCCATCTTATCACAACAAGCTTTGCTGTCACTACCCAAAAGTGCCACATCAGCTTTGGAATGCAAGGTGTCACTTCTTCTCTGAGAACATTGCTGAAATGTGTCCACCGATGGTACCTTTCGATGTGGTTATAAATGGGTGAGAAGTGGTCACTAGCACCATCGATGAACTAAAAACCTTGCTGAAAAACACACAGTGCATACGAGTTAACAAGAAAGATGAAGATTAGAAAGGGGTTGGTTTTGTTGGCACTTTTATTTGCTTTTGGTGTTGTCATCTGTTCTGCAAGATTGATTGAGACTGCTGATGACAGTACGTAATTCCTTCATTCTAACTTTCTTTTTATCTTTACGTAATTTTAGTTCGTTTAGTTAAACTTTAAAAGATTTTACCAATAGTTTCTATTTATCTTTGTGTCTTACGTAGCTTTTTGAAGTCATGTTTTGAATTATGTTTCTTGTATTCATATGTATGACGTATGGGATGACTAGGTGTATTTATTTTTAATTGGTGTTGGTTTTGTTTTTTGTTTTTTTTCTTGTTAGTTACTTGTGAATTTGGTGAATTACAGAGTGGGAAGTTGATGAGGAAAAGAAACGGTCGATTGATGAAGGTGGTATGGTTGAAAGGGGAGTTCTTGAAGTAGGTGATGATGATGAAGAGATTGCTATAGGCGGAGGTGCAGGTGGCAGTGTTGGTGGCGGTGGAAGTGGAAGCAGTGGAAGTGGAGGTGGTGGTGGTGGCCATGGCGGTGGTAGTGGAGGCGGTAGCGGAGGTGGAGGAAAGGGAGGCGGAGGCGGTGGTAGTGGCGGTGGGGGAAGGGGAGGCGGTGGCGGTGGAAGCGGAGGTGGGGGAAGAGGAGGCGGCGGTGGTGGTAGCGGTGGTGGCAAGGGAGGTGGTAGTGGTGGACATGGCGGAGGTGGAGGAAGCAAGGGAGGAGGAGGTGGCAGCGGAGGTAGTGGAGGTGGTGGAGGAAGCAAGGGCGGGGGTGGTAGCGGTGGCGGTGGTAGCGGAGGTGGAAGGGGAGGTAGCGGCGGCGGTGGGGGAGGAAGTAAGGGAGGGGGCGGTGGCGGTAGCGGTGGAGGTGGTGGAGGCAACAAAGGAGGTGGCGGTAGCGGCGGTGGTGGAGGAGGACGTGGTGGAAGCGGCGGTGGCGGAGGACATGGCGGTGGCAGCGGAGGCGGAGGACATGGCGGTGGCAGCGGTGGCAGCGGAGGCAGTGGGGGTGGAGGACACAAGGGTGGAGGCGGAGGTGGTGGACATGGTGGAGGCAGTGGAGGTGGTGGCGGTAGTGGAGGAAACAAAGGAGGGGGCGGTGGAGGAAGTGGAAGTAGCGGCGGTGGAGGTAGCCGAGGCGGCGGCGGTGGTGGTGGCAGCGGCGGTGGAGGTAGCCGAGGGGGCGGCGGTGGCAGCGGAGGTGGAGGTAGCCGAGGGGGCGGCGGTGGCAGCGGAGGTGGAGGTAGCCGAGGCGGCGGCGGTGGCAGCGGCGGTGGAGGTAGCCGAGGGGGCGGCGGTGGTAGCGGTGGAGGACGTGGTGGTGGTGGCGGGCTAGGCGTAGGAGTAGGCGGCGGTGGTGGCGGCGGAGGTGGTAAAGAGTAAAAAAAACCCTCAAGATGTAGTTAATGTATCAACAAAAGCATGCATATATACATGCATTATGTAACAGTGTAACAGTACGTGTGTGGTCAATATAGTATATGTGTGAAAGAATAATCAAGATGAGAGTGGTAACTTCATCTATATATCCTAGAAAAACATGTGTGTATGTTCCCAAAATGAGTAGATATGTTATGTTCTAACAACGTACTTTAATGTGTTATAGCATGTGTTATATATATGATTCATCTAGCTACTTATGACATATTTTATATCATAGATTGTGCGAATTGCGATGATGAGTTTATAACTGATAAAACATGATAAATAATGAATGGATCTAAAAGATCACTGAATTGATTTTACAACAAGACAATATACTTTCTGCACCCAAGTTTGATCGAAAGAATATATATCAAAAACATATATCTTATTATTATCATCATACGTCGAGTACAATAGAGTATTTATACTCTCGTAAATGTCAGTTATATGGCGGTCACTATTGGCGTCAATAACTGTCATTTAATTAAATTTATTTGATCTATTCATTATAGATTTGATCCATACATGCAACTTATTTGACCCGTTTAACTATTCACATAATATATTTGATGTTAAGATTACGATCCCAACAATGTTACCCTAAGCTTGACATCAATTCTTCGGTAATGTGGTGGCCTATCCCGGACATCATTCATCCTTCTTTTCTTGACAAGTAGCATATCGGCTAAAGTTTCTTCTGCTTTACGGCCCTTTTTGTTACTACTGCATACACCTCCTCGAGCGTCACACTTCCACTCTTGTTTTGCTTTTCTTTCAACGTGCGGTAGTACTCATTCCATCACGTCCAAATGTTCATTGTAGTATACCATTATTAACGATCATACAATTCTGTAAATTCATACCCAGGTCTAATATTATTAGAGGCCATATAAACTTTTGTTAAAGATTGTATAGATCCACTCTTCAATAACATAAACAATCTTTCACGAATTTGATTTCTCTCTTCCCAGGAGCGATTCCGCTCTAATACCAACTGAAAGATCTTAAAGATCACTTAACTGATTTCACACCAACACAATATACTCATTGCACACAGGTTTAATCGAGAGAATATATACCAGAAGCATATATCTTATTATTATCACTACCCTCCTAAATTTTGGTTATATGGCAGTTATTCTTGGCATCAATAACCATCATTTAACTAACTTATTTGACCTATCCATTATAGATTTGACCCATACATATATACAACTTATTTGACGCTTTTAACTGTATAAATAAATATATTTGATATCAAGCTTACGATCCCAACAAATAACAGCTCATAATGATTATGTAAATAAATTGCACGCATGTATGTTCAATATATTTGTGTGGGACTCCCACGGATCGATTGATTCGTGATGATCAGTCTCTCAAGATAAGCACCCCCAAGATTACTATGAGGGGGCCTAGATTTGTTATGATATCCGGGTTTCTACGTTCTCCGTAAAAATGGAGGGTGGTGTTCCCGGGTTTCTACACTCAAATTCCCAAGACATCACTTGGTTTCTTTTTTGTATTTTTGTCTCACACGTGTGGTGAATTTTCACCGGGTTCCCCCACCATCACCACCTACACTGCCATCACAACCATGTTGTTTTTTTCACATTTCGTCCATGGGAAGGACACCGTATGACATAAGATAAGATAGACTATTCTCGTCTAGTTTTCTGATAAATTTCATTAAACTCAAAATAGATATCAAATACAAAATCAAAGTGAAAATTAATGTAAACATACAAAAAAAAGTGGAGAACATGGGAAATGCATGTAAAAATAAGGAATAAATATCATTAAATAATAATCAAGTTTTTTAACTTTTCTTGTTAACTTATTCTAACTTTTCCCTTACTTAAAAACTACTTAACTTTCAAATCTTGTTTCAATCTTGTGTGATTTTTTAATTTTATATAGAGGTAGTGATGGTGTGCCGAAGCTTTTAAATTCCTATTTATTAAGGCATATGACGTGAATGATTCGATGAATTTTTAGGACAAAAGAAAAATAAATATTATATATAATGCCTCGATTTAAAAGAAATCGTAAATTCATTACTAAAACAAATCCTCAATCAATAAAAAGAGGATTGGTGACAACTGACTTCATCATATCTTTTATTGTTGCCGCTGTTCACTACAATTCACGTCAAAATCAAGCATACACAAAAGGCAAGACGACGACTTTAGGAACTTGCACGTTGAATAGATGTGTTGTATGCATGTTAAACATGATGCTAGTGATTATCATGAAGTTGCTAATCACAAAGTGTAACCTTATCAAACCTATAATTTACAATAAAAATCAAGGTTGTTAGTAATAGTCTTTATATATAAAACCATTCGGATTTCATGACCTAAAAATTTACATATCAACGAATTTCATATTCAACAACTTTTTATCTTATATATTTCAGAAACAATTACATATCAATGAATTAAATTTCATGTGGAACCATAATTTATTTCAAGAATATTAAATTTCTTAAATCAGACTTTCGAAAAACTATAATTCTTTATCGTAAAAGGTTATAAATTAAATAAATAAAAAATATTGTACTGACAAATATAATAGATAATCTATACTAATAAATGAATATATTAAATGAACAGATGTCATCATTACATTAATTCTATCAATTATTTTTGCCTAGATCATTTATCAATGGGATATGTTATAAATACATTTTATTTATTTCATCATCTCTATCACTTTCTATACATACATATAGATATATGGATAGAGATAGAGAAAATATGGTGTCTAAATAACAAAAAAAAATGTTTATATAACACAACCCTTATCTAATTTTTAGAAAGTCAAAATAATTAATTTTTAAATTCTCTTTTTATTTATCTCTCTCTTATTAAACATAATAAATTTTCTAAAACTAGAAACTACGAACTAGAAACTATAAAATAATTAATTTTTAAATTCTCTTTTTATTTATTTCTCTCTTATTTAACTGAAACCCAGAGTTTTTAACAACGAAATATTTATAAAAATGATATTTTGTCAAAACTAAATTTTATTAACCATAAAAGATTATTTATAAAACATAACTAACTAAAAACCGTAGTTTTGAAATACTGGGGTTTTTTTTATCAAAAATTACATTTCTTAAAAACAATATTCTTAGAACGAAATGTTTCTTAACATATTTCTAAAATGAGAGTTTTAAAAAACACTTTTTTTAAAATGAAATGTTTAGAAAATATAATAAAAATATTTCATTCACACACATAATTTTAGTTATATCTTAGTGTTTTATAATTTATAACTTTTTATTTTCTAATATGTTTTATTTAACCCATGTATAACATAAAAATAGTATATTGAAATGGGTATCTTTTGAGAAAAATACAAAATTTAGTCGTTAATTTTTTATTTTTTTTTATAAAATAAATTGAAATGCATGAGTTTATAACCTAGTATAACATAAAAATAGTAGATTGAAATGGGTATCTTTTGAGAAAAATACAAAATTGAATCGTTAAAATTTGATTTTCTTATAAAATAAATTAAAACTGATAAACGTGATATTTTCATTATTGAAAAATGGTATATATGATATTTGGTTGTAGTTTAAATATATTGATTACCAAGGTTTATAGAGGTATATATGACATTTTGCGAGAATGTTAAGGTTATATACGATATTTAAAAATTTTCTACAGGTATATGTATGATGTTTTAATGTTAATTGAGTATATATGTGATATTTGAGAAGTTTTCTAAGTGGATGTTTGGGAGTGCTTATTTTTATCAATTTTAACTTTTTAACTTTTGAAAAGTTAAAAAGTCATTTTATAGTGTTTGGCAATGTGATTGTTGTGAGTGAATAAGTTAATAAGTCACTCCATACTAACTTATTAACTTATTGAAAAAGTCAATAAGTCAATAAGTTAGTTTTCAGATGGAATCCCAAACATGGCCTAAGTGTATACATGATATTTTAAATTTGATGTGAGTATATTTAATATTATAAAAGTTTATAACGATATGATATTTTTTTAATTCTACTTTAATATATAAAAAACTAAGAAATTTTGGTGACCGAAGGGTTAGTGAGATCTTTTGACCATTCCTTCATTCCGCCCCTATTTTTCTGCATCTAGTTATTTTCTATGTACGCTCAACAAAGAAATTTTTTGATGAGGATCAACGCAAGCGAAACGTTACTATTTATAGAAAGTATTATTTTCAAACATTACATAACAATTTGAATTCGTTATGAGAATCCAAAAACCCTAACAACGACCAACTGTAAACATGAGTTAATGCTCGATGGCCATTCGACTTCTCTAAAGGATGCTTCACATTCCTATATATAGTTGCACAAAGAACCAACTCCTCAAAAGGTAACATAAACATCTTTTACTAGAAATATGAAGCTCAAAACATTTATACTTCTATGTTATCTGTTTGCACTTGTTCTTCTAGTCACATCATCGACAGAGGTTGAAACATCAAAGGATGAAAGAAATGGTAACTTTTTATCGTTTATGATCAATCCACTAGTGTATAATGATTGATTATATATGGTCACACACACTTAGAAAACAATCCTTTTTTTCATAACAATTTCCGAAAAGTATTTTATCACGAATTTCTTTAAGTTTCTTCCAATTTTGCTACAAAGAATAAACCCTAAAATTTTCATTAATATTCTAAAAACCTTGCGACAAAATTCTGTCAAACTTTTTTAATTAGAAATATGTTGGAATTGTTTGTTGCAAAGTTGTAGGAAACAGTTTTCAACGAACTTTTTATGATCAATTAATTTTTGTCGGATCGGAATTGATGTTTAGGGTTAATTTCGGGTTAAAATGTTTGTCGGAAATCACTCAGTTTTCTAGTAATGACATACACTAACTATGTGTTCATGGGTGCAACAGATAAAGCTTCAGAAGAATATCATGTGAATAACGGATACGGTGGTGGTGGTTGGGGTGGCTACGGTGGTGGAGGATACGGAGGACCTGGTGGAGGCGGTGGATGGGGTGGGCCCGGTGGCGGTGGATGGGGTGGACGTGGAGGTGGTTATGGTGGTGGTGGTGGTGGTTGGGGTGGGTCTGGTGGTGGTTGGGGTGGTGGTGGCTGGGGTGGTGGTGGTCGTCGTTGGGGTTGTAGATTCGGTTGTTGTGGTAGTTGGTTCCGTTATGGAGGATGTAGCCATTGTTGTCGCTCTCTCACTGAAGCAATCGCCTTTAATGAACAACAAGCAACTCCATGAAACCCTAGCTATATATAAATAATAAACTAAAAATATGTATACGGTGTAGAAAACATAATCATCCATGCATGTATGCATGTGGATTGTATCCCTAGTATAATAATGTTTGTACGATGTGAAATATGATGAGAGTATGAATAAAGTCATGGAGGTTTTGTGTTAATTTTATGGTCATTAAGTTTTACGTCGTCTATGTTAACTATAAAACTAGGGAGAAACAAACTTATATAGAGACTTACTTTCCCTAGCTACAAGAAAACTTTAAACAATATAAAATATACTAAATCGTTATCTAAACAAACTAAATAGCTACTCATAATAATAACTAACTAGAATGATAGAATAGTTATATTTCATGTTTCATATTTTGATGATCCTCCTACTCTCTTATTAAAATCGGTGAACACCAATCGACCTATAAATTCTAGTACAATCACAACACTATAATCACAATTACTTAACTAACTAATAATAAAGTTAAACTAACATGAACTTGTATAAATAGCATCTATCTATAAGAATCGATCAAAGTATATATTGTTAATTTGTTATATAAATTTATTTTGTAAACTCAAATATTCAATTTGAAATGTGAAATAAACCTTTGAACATTAATTAGTTATAAAAGAAATCAAAAAAATATAGAATAAACATATAAAAGAAACTAAAAATAAAGAATAAATCTGAATTTGAAATATTACAGTTCTTATTAAGTAACAAAAAGAAACATTAAGAATATAAATATGATGTGTAGTTTATTGGTTTAAAACTATAAAACAAAAAAGTATTCTAAGAATTACAGTTAAAAAATTAGATATTTATGGATTTCAATATTTTAGTTAAGGGGTATGTTATTGATACACCCAATTTGTTTTATTATTTCTGTATCTTTCTCTACATACATATAGATACATGAAGAGAGATAAAGATAATAAGGTGTTTCAATAACATAAATGAGTGTTTATATAACTCAACCCTTTAGTTAAACAATTTGTATTTTATTGTGGACCTCACGTCTATTAATAGTAAAAGAGAAGGAAGATGTGAGGTGGGGCTTTTTTATAATTTATCAAAAGCTAGTGATCAATTTATAAAAATCTTAAATTATCCTGAATTAACCCACATATCAAATTAATAACATACTAGTAATATTAGATCCCATGCGATGCCACGGGTTCACATAACTAAAAAATTAAAGGTAAAACTATAGTTTGTAACGTAAGTGTAGAAAAGCATGTTGCGGGGATTAACTCACGCTACACTGCAGGTTGGTTTTAAATAAATCACGTGAAAACATAAATAAAAATAAAAAAGTCGCAAGGATATTTTCGATACCTAAGAGAACATTGCTTTGAAAATCTTCTAAAAACATATGAAAGTAAAAGCACAGTCAAGATTGATAAAAATATTTTTACAAAGAAAGAAATCAAACAAAATAATAGGTGACATATAAAAACAAATAAAAAACAAAAGAAATTCTAATAAAAATAAAAACAATAACAAACTAAAAGTAAAAAAAACAACAATAACAAATATAACCAAACTCACACCACATACTACTCACGAACCCCAAGTTCACGTGTATTTTTATATAAAAAAATAAAAAAAAATTAAAATCCTTTAAAAAGAAGACGGACAGATAGGGGATTCGAACCCAGGATAGCTAGAAAAAAGATAACGCCTTACCACTTGCGTTGGAATACATTGTTGTTCGTGGGGGGTTGCACAATATATATACGAAAAATAATTTAAAAAAAACATTACTCATTTATGATAAATATCATTCCATTTCGACAAAAGACCCACACCCAAGTTCCATAGTAGTCACCGTATAAACCGACATAGGTTTTTAATACATATATATAATATATAATATAATATATCGGTTATTAATTATTATTATTACCACCCTCGGACTTTAAGTGACTTTTCTCCTTTCACCCTTGAGATTGAACCGTACCTTTCTTATAGCTTAATCATATTGTTCTTGTTTTATCAGCCATCTTCGTATCCATGTCTTCATAAAATCTAACCACTTTTGCACTTATTAGACTCTTAGTACATGTATCAGCTACTTGGTATTGAGTGTCGATTTACTTTAGATCAATTTCTTCTTTTTAAGAGTTTTTCTCTTATAAAATGGTAGTGTGCTATTAATGTGTTAATATTGACTGTGCATGGAACATTAGATTTTCAGCTAGATAAATTGATGATGATAGACTGTGACAATATAAAATCACTTTTTTTCAACATTTTGCCTCAATTCTTTGAGTAGTATCCGAAGCTACACAACTTCTCATGTTGCTATTACAGCATCTCGATGCTCAGCCTTGGTCGTTGACAAGGAGACCATGGACAGTCTTTTGCTGCACCAAGTTGCCGTCTTTAACCCAACTGTAAGGTTTTGTTTCAGGGAGTCCTCGCCGTTGGGTTTATACATCATATACATAGTTCGTAAAATGAAAATTTCATTGATCATAACAACGGAATATATAAACATTCAACATAACACATGGTTTAAAACATGAAATGAACATTGTCTGAAACATAAAGGTAATTATTGACGAATAACATAAACTTTTCAATTGCATGATCAAAATATAAAAGTGATATGACACGTTAAGAAAATTTAAAGCCGTAAGAATACACAAAAACCCTGATAATAGACTATCGGAATTGAAATAAAAAACGAATATATAGACTATCGGAATTGAAATAAAAAACGAAATTTATTCTTCAAGTCCAAACCACTTTACCTCCAACAAAATTTTATTGTATGAGGTGATTCACTAGGAGAACACAAGGTTGTTTTTGTATCTTTGCTTCACTAAGACCGGTCCACCTGGACCGGCTGCGTCACTTTCTTTCACAAAGAAACATGTCAGATTAGCAAAAAACAAAAATGTGATTAGACTTATGCATATATACATGTTGATCATAATTTGTATTGATTAAAATAATTGTAATTTAATAAAATAAAAGAGAAAATTAAGTTTATAACAACAAAATTTTATGATAATATAATGTCAATTAGCATATATAAGCCCACTAGTATAAATTACATATAAAACAATGAATTTAATCTTGTGGCATTTTGATTTCCTAAAATTATTTCCAATGTAAATGTTAACGTAGTGATTGTGTAAGTCTCACGTCGGTGGAAGGGGAGATTGAAATTTTCTTTATAAGAGGGTGAAAACCTCCTATATGACTATACCTAGACGTGTTTTGTCTGGATGAAAAACTAGTCAAAACGGACAATATCTTGTTACAGATAACATTAAACAATCACAATTGCTTAAATATACAAAAGGTGAAAACCCAATTTTATAACTTAGCTTGCTGCCGTTTATAGAAAAAAGGAAAACACAATAGAATAAATAAAAAAAAGTTAAGAGCTGGTCAAAGAAATAACCCCACGCTTGTTTTGTACGAAGTGAATCTGCAATTCTGCATGTTGTCTCGGTCATTTAAAGCCATTATTATTGACTATATGTATAAAATTTAACAGGGAACCCCCACGAGTTAGTACTCCTAAGAATTTTAAAAAAAAATATGTACATGTTACTCGTGGTTTAAAAATAATATGTTTTTCTATATACTATATAATTACCTTTATAAATACGAAATAGGTCCACCGTCAAAATTTTGGAGTTAACTAGTGGATGCTTCATATGACGAAGTCAAAAATTAACACTACTGACGGAAAAAATAAATGGGGGGGGCCCCTTTGGCCCCATAGAAGCTTCGCATATGAACATAAGATTATTCAAACATGCATAAACATAAAGTGGTAAATTACAAGATTACGTTATTTAATATGAGCGTTAAATTTTAGGTCGCATGAATTTTTTTTTTTACTTTTTGAGGTCTTCATTGGTGCTACAAGCCTACGGCGAATGAAAAAACATGTGTTGTAGGTTAAAATTTTCTCGTATTTGTTAAAATGTGTTTTTGGGTATGTGTTCTATATGTATCTCTAGTCATGAACCTGGTGAGAGTTGACATGACTCGGTTAATCGGTTTGGAATAAACCTCATATTGATAGATAGATAAAAATAGTATGTTACAACGGTATAATCGTAATTTCACAGATATTATACATCAAAAGCTAAATCGAATTGCACTTTGAAAAATTAAAAATATTAATTGATCTGACCCGGTTTTAAATAAAAAATTTATCGAGATTTGGGTATAGTTTAACATGTCATATGTTAGTACGCGATCAAATAAATGATTAAATATATTTAATAAATTATAAAAGAAATACAATATGTGTTTATAACTAATTATAATATTAATCAATTTGGAAATATTATAAAAAAAACTAAATATGCTATTATGATTAGTTTATTACTTATTTTTATCTACTTATGTATATTGATTTTATTTAAAACTAAGCCATCACGCCGCACCTCCGGGAGATAACCCTTATTTTGTTTTGTTTTAAAACTTCTAAAATGTACTACATTCTTAAATTTTGAATCTATGTTGCGATATGATTATTTGTATCTAATTTTCATATTAATTTTAATCAAGCTAAGTTAAATATAATATATTCTTACTTTTTTATGTTTAAACTCGTTTTTATGTTTCTTAAGACTCATCTTCACAACAAAGTAACGTTTACTCAAATTACAAATATATCATCATGATGTTTATCATCTATGTTTCCATATAAACGTAATTAAAAACCGGACAGGTGCAAATCACGAGCTTTACGAATCAGAGACCTATAAAATGTTTACTTTAGAATAAAATTACTTATTATTTTGATACCTCGAACATGATAACATGATAACCCTTTCTTCTATTCTCTCTTAATATTATTTAAAAAGTTTGAAAATGAATCCTTTTTAAGCTTCCATATTGACAATTAGAAACACTCGTCATCTCCTTGGGACTCTCTCTCTCTCTCTTCTCTCACAACAGACTATGTGTTTATGTATTGACACATTTATTTGTAATTTGACTCCAAGTTCATGAAGAGTAAGAAGAAAGTTGATCATCAAAAGATGGGCTACTTCTGTTTGCAGATCAACAACACTCCACAAGCCTTCAAGTTAGCATCTTTACATCATCAAATCAACAAGAAAACATCCGAATCGACGTTACGAGTCACTGTTTCATGACCCGTAACGTTGTCTTCTCCGGCGAAGAAGATTTCGCCGGCGTTTTTAAGCTTTTCTTCACCGGCGTACATGGGAAAGCCAGGCATTGTTTCATCTTCTTTTTTTTCTTAATTTCATTTTATTATTGTTACTTTAATATTAGGAAATTTATAATATTGAAATAAATATTTGGCTGGTTTTCTAGGTTGATTGATTAAATATTTCTCTATTAGGTTTTGGTAAAGGCATTAGTCATTCAAAATAATTACCTAATTTCATGAAATTTCAGGTGACTTACCGTTAAGTAATTTTGACGTGACTATCTATATATATATTAGTTGAGCTATTAACCCTAATATATGCAAACAGGTTGTACATTATGCATATTGTTTCTATGATATATCAGGGAGATTTTATTTAGATGTTTAGTGTAATCAAGAAAATAAATTAAGAGCATTAAGCAACAAATAATACGCTAAACACAACAATGTACAAACATTACTACCAAAAAGATAATAATATAAAATGGTTGGTACTTGGTAGCACGATGTATTTTTAAATATCAAAGTGTGAATTCAGAATTCTATATATGTTTATGACCGTCTTAAATTTGGTATGTGTGTTTTTAAACTTGATTATATTATTTAACTTTAATAATCATTCATAACAAACCCAATGGGATGATGATATTGATATTTGAAAATGTGATAATGAGATACTTAATCTAATCATATGCCTGCTGTCTGTTGAAAAAACATTATCAGGTAATTATAATATAATTGAAAAGTTAATTCTAATCTGATTATTTAATTCTTGAGATAATAAATTAATTAAATGGATTTTCTTATGCTTACAATGAACTTATTATTTTTAACCTAAAACTTTCATCAATAACAAATCAGATTCTAATATCTTTAACTATTTTAAAGAATACCCTTTCAGCTTAAGTAATGTTTTACTTTACCCAATCTTGTTAGATTTAACACAAAATTGATAGGATTACTGATTACATAAGTTTAGCATAACCAGTTCAGACGGTTAAAAATTATAATAATCGATCACTTTCAAACACTGACCAACACACACTCGTTACATTTTGCTCTCCATTTTTTCATATACGAGAAAATAATCAATATCTTACGTAATTCGGGTTTACAATAGGTATATATGAAGAGAAAACATAAGTCTAGTTATTTTAGTAATACAATATACATTTTCAATCATGAATAATATAAAGTAACTCCAGAAAGTTAGTATCATGACTATATTACACACTTATGTTCTTGCAAATAATCTTTCTTGTATATACTTTTTAAACTAGTTATATTAATTTGTGATAATCTGTTTAAATATTGATTAAAAGATTGTGTGATTACGTGCAAAATAATAGAGGTGAGGTGAGTGTTGTGTGGTTTGACTTTTTGATGTGATCAGATGACTGGGGCCATGGGTCGCGTGGGGTTTGTTATTATGTTTTGTTTTCAACCAACACCTTTCAAAATTATACGCCTCACATTCCGCCCGAGGTTTTCACTAGCTTCTACAATCTTTGACTCCCACTTCTACCTTATATATATTCTTTTATATAATCTTCATTACAAAACAATATGCTTTATTCAAGATTTATAAATCTCAATATGTTATAGAAAAGGAGAAATGTAAAATGAAAAGAAGTCATTATTTCAAAAAGGAATGAATTGACATTGATTATAATATCGTGAAGTTAAATGGGTTGTGTTGTCGTGTTGATTGGTAGAATCAGATCCTGAATATGAGAATTGGTATGGAGTTGAACACGGGATGAATATCGAATTATATCAGACATATAGATCAACTCAAACACGACATGATTTTTTATGAAGTGATATGATACACCATGTTTAATCAAATTTATTTATATTCTTATTTTCAATATAAAACCTTAAAATTGAATGTTTATGACAATAACATATATATATATTATATAATTATGTTTAAACTATAAATCTTTTTTTTTTCTCTTTTATCTTTATATGTTTGCACAAAATAGACAAATAGTTTCAGTTATGATAAAAAAGAGAGAAAGGTTACGTATGTCAACCTAGGAACCCATTAGCCACTAGCTCAACGAGGATACACATTGTCTAGCTAAAAGTGTTCACGTGTTGATCAGGAACTAATCAGAGTCCATTTAGAATAAACCTAAACTCGTGAATGCCATGTAAGGTTTGTCAAATATTCACACCAGCTCCTAACACATGCAAAATGCATGACTCATGACAACTAATCTCATGTCATTAAACTAATATTATAATTTACGTTATTTAGAACATTAGATGCCTTTGCTTGTAACAAATGGAAATTTCATACTAATGGATTATTTGGTAGTCTTTTAACAATTCAAAATTAGGGTTACAACTTAATAATTCAAAGGTTATGAACCATTAAGAGGTAGCATCTTAAAACAACTGCTAAATCTAGCACATAATATAATTATATGGGTAGAGTTATTATAAAATTAGTATTTAATATGAAAAGTCTAGTAAGGATTCTAGGTTTACATGTATCTTGTTATTATATTTAGTTAAGATGACATTTTGGTCGTTGTATTAAATAAATTTGGTTATTGTGACTAATACATCAGGTAATCGTGTCTTACTTTTCAAAATTATCTTTTACGTTTTAGAATATTTCATGTCATTTTTGTCCTTCTTTCTAAATATTATATAATGTTATTGTTATTTTATGTTTAGATATTAAAATTACACAATAATATTATTTCATCAATTTATTTTTCAGAACTAACTATTTTAGAAAAACATAAATGTATTTAGTATAACACAATAACACATGTATTATTGTGTTTTATTTCTTATATATGTTTATGTTATTTAATCATTGTTTTTAGTGTATTAGATAAATTAGTAGTTATTTTATCATTATCTTTTACATATTAGAAGTACATAGTGATGTTAATTCACTATTATGTTTTTCAAAACTTATCATTTTGAAAGAATATAATAATGGTATTTCGAGAAACACAATGAAAATAGAAAGACACAATAACGAACAAAAAGACACAATGACGTAAATTCTATAAAATTTATATATGGCTAAAAAAAGTTTTAAAGGTTAAAAATATGCATTTTTATAGTGTAATTATAAAAATGATGTCATATATTAAAGTTGAGCATTTAAAAAAATGAAAGGACTTAAACAAAAATCAACAAAAGTGGTTATAACTAAAATATCATTCGAGCAACTTTATCTGAACTCTTACCTGGTTATATAACAAAATCTAACACGTGGTTGTAACTGAATGATATATGATATGTATATGGTGGTGTTAATCTTTATAAGATTAAGGGTTCAAGTCTTATCATAAAGAATAACGTAAATTAGAAGCGTGATTAAAGGTATTGCGCAATCTCTAGTTTTCCCGTAAATTTTTTAATGGCCATTTACTTGATAGAGTAATATGGTAACAAGTAATAACACTAAGTATATCGTAATAAATACTAAATATTTATTAATAAAGAGTTGAGAATTGTAAAATAATAAAAGTACTTTGGTTAGCTGATAAAATACTTTTACTATTTTAGAAACTTTTGTTTCAAAAAAATATTGCTTTAAAATAGCCCGTTTTAATCAATATCTCATTTTTAAAAATTTCAGGTTTGTTTCATAAAAATATTTTTATATAAAAATTTTATTTTTTAAAAAGATTGATTTTAAAATATTTCATAATTTAAAAAGTTTCATTGTTTTAGAAAAACTTCATAGTTTTAGACAATTTTGATTTTAAAAAGATATATATTTAATCAAAATACTTAGTTTTCATTTAATGAACAAATATTTTTAAAATTAATGAATAAAAAAGGACTTGGATTTATAATATAGAAAAAGAAAAAGAAAAATTCAGAAATTAGTTATTTGACTTTTTTAAAATAAAATAAAAAAATAAGCAGGAAAACTAAGGTGAGATGACTTCTGAGAATGACATATGACATCACATATAAATGATTATTAGATTAGAAGTATAATATCTTTTAACTGAATATAAAATAATACATCAAGCTTCTTATAGAAATTTGGCATATATATCGTCAAATCTTGTTAATGTATGACTGACAATCATTTAATAATGCAGGCTGAAAAAAGCCTGTAACTAGACCCATTAGCCCATCGGGTCAAGCCCAAACTATATAAGAGCCCAAAACTACAACACATTATCGTTTAGAGGACAAAAGTCACAAACCACCACCAACTCTATATCAATACAACATATAACACAAAGTAAAAGATAAAAAGTCAAATTCAATAAACTTTGACATCATCACACTTAACTTGAAACAATAGCAAGAAACTTCAAGACTGCAGCTTTCTGTTAAGCTTTTTGTTCATTCAACTTTCGCCCAATCTTTCCGGATATCGAACGTATAGTTGATCTCCAAGTAGCACTTGTTGTCATCATCAACAAACTGAAAACAAAGAAAAACCAAATGTGAAGTGATGATGATATTGAAACAGTATCATTTGCCCCTCAACTCATGGGCCAGCAGAATGATGGGATACTTTAAAAAGCAAAAAGAAAGCTCAACATGGCATTTGGTACATTTAAAAAAGATAGACATGTGTTTGATTATCCTTTTGAACTTCTAACAAGATTTTGACACAACAACACGCTTTTTAACAAACACTGTCCCCCAGTGGCAGATCCAGAAAATTTCGCCTCAAAACGAGTCTATTGAAATATTTTACATTACCTTTGTTTTAGCAGAGTACGTTCCTCTTGCAAAGTAACCAGATGGGGTTGTCTCCTCAGGCATCTCATAAGTATATGCTTCTTGTTGAGGACCAAATGTTCCAAGCATATGTTTCACTCTATCCACTGACAGTTTTTACACAGTACATAAAAGATAATCACATTTAATGTACGAAAGAAATAAAGATCGTTATGTATCACATTATAAGTAATAAATATATGTTTTTATACAGTTCATGACTCCATACTTAAAATTGGTTATGTATTAAAATGCTGCAAGCTATTGCGCGTAATGCTTACCTCTGACACCAGTTCTCCATACATTGTTGGTGTACTTTAAACCTGAAACAATGTTATGACTAACATGAAACTTGAACCTTAAACTGTAACGACAACCTTCTTTTAGCGTAAACCATAACCCTTTCGGTTTCCCATCTTCGGGTACTGCAAGAACAATGTCGGATCTCCCAGGAGACGCGATCGAAAGGCTGATGATTTTCACTTCTGGTTCGAGTGATTCTGCAAACAAATTGAACAAATTACTTACACAAATTACCTCATTTTCAACCAATTTAACATAATTGAACACCAAAATCAAACAGTAGTATTGTACCTCCAACATCATTAATATCAACGTTTCCAAGTAGCTGTTCTTTCCACTTTCTGAGGCTCTCATCATCCTACAATCATTCGATTAAAAAATTAACAAAATCAACCAAATTGAGTAATTAGAATTGAGAATTGAGAAATGAGAAAGATTTTCAGTACCTTATCTTTCTCAATTTGTTCTTTGAGGGAACACTGAGGACCCAATTCGATTCGATTATCCTCTGCATCATCTTCACCTTCATCTTCACTCTCATAAACAGAGGATTCACTCTCTGTTCTCTTCATGCTCTGTTTTTCCTCCACAATTTCTTCAAACCCATTTGTCTTTTCTTCGCTAGCAACCGATTCAACTGCCAACGACATCGATTCATCAAAGGGTATTCAACCAATTTGCAAGATTCTTAAGTCGATTATGATCAAATCCACATGGGAATTGACGAATTAAAGGTCAATTTGAAGCACCCAACTGGGAGAAAGTGAAATTGGTGGTTTCTTGAAGTGATTGATGATGTTTGTTGTTGGGAAAAGTGAAATTGTATGGAGTAACGGTGGTGTAACGCTGAGAAGATCCAAGAAATGTGAAGATTGAAAGCGGTGAAATCAAGAAACAGGGGGAAAGGGGTTTGATTTAAGGGTGGTGAGTGATAATGTTTTAAAATAGATTTATTGTGTTTTTTTTATTTGGAGATATTCTGTTTTTTCTTATGTGAAATGTTCTTATTTTTATATTTAAAGTTTTTAATTGAGCAATCGGTTAGCATCCTAATTGTATTTCGACTAAAATATTCTAAATCTAGACTAATTTGAATTTGTGATTTTTAAGCTAATTTAACTACAATATTCCTATAGGAGTTATACATATAATTGTTATAGTTTTTTTAATTTATAGACTATCGATGTGTTAACTTTTTTTTTAATTTACTTTTTGGTGCATGGCCTCTATTAAAAAAATTCAATTAGGTTTAAGAAATGATTCCTTTATCCTCAGTTTAGTTAATTACTTTAATATTATATCATTAAAAAACAAAACGAGTAATGATTTTTATAACATCTGTAATTCAAAATTTAAACGTTTTAGTGCTCGAGGTAATTAAATTAGAATATAATATAATTCAACAAATACATGTGATTATGGGCAAAAAGAAAAAGAAGTAAAAAACAAAAAGAAAAAAACCCACATTCTGACACAAAATTCACAAGGATGAGGTGGTCCAAGTTAATCTGTCTTTCAACAATTAAATGTAGGCATGTAACTATTCTAAGTATTTAAATGATTAAAATAATTTCAATCTCAGCATTCACATCCCACTAAATATGTTTTCTATATTATAGAAAATAGTTTTAATTGTTGTGAGTGGAGGATGAAAATATGTTACTGTTAATTTTTATATTTGATAAAACACTATAAATCTCTATTAATTTTTTAATATTTTTTGAAAATGGTTGTGAGTAGAGTAGAGAGAAAGGTAATGATAAATATATTAAAAAGTATTATTTAATTAAAAATAAGTGAGAAAAAGTAATGATTTTAGTGTAATTATAGAGATGAAGATGAAAAGTGAGATGTGAATGCTCTAAATAATATTTTCTTTTACTTATACTAAATTATCGGAACTGATTCATTTATTTATTATTAAGGATCTAGTGAAAAAATTATAACCATAAGAGACTAAGTAATTTTTTTCTAACTAATTGATTTTTCACCCTGCCTTATCTCTCTAGTTATCGTAATAAAAGTCGTACACATGTGTAAGTCAAAAAGTTATAGTAAGTTTACACATGTGTAGATGTTTATAATATGTTAATGCATAAAAAATTACGCATATTAATTCAAAAATATTCAGCTAATAATGAATTTTAAGAGTCATGTTAAAATTTTACATAGATAAACAAATAAATAGTTTTAATGTGTTTCATAATTCTCATATTATCCATACTTATATGTAAATATCTTTATTTATTATATTAAGTTGGTTGTATATGTGTAGGTAGCCCCAATTCATGAGATGAATGTGACTTGTGCTTGGGCTGAGCACATGAAGTTTGGGTGTTTGAGAGTTATTAGTTTTGTTCTTTTATCTATTTTTATCAGAGGTTTCTAGTTAGGATTGAACCATTTCACCATCTCTTTTAATATCTTTATTTTTTTACTATGATATTGATGCGAAACAGACATGACACATTTAATCTGCTTGTCTAAAAATAGTCGAATCAAATGAGTTATTTATTAAATAAAAAATAACTATATAAAAAAAGTAAAATCAGTTAAACAGATTACCTAAAATTATCCTTAATGACGACCTAGTCTTGCTTAAAGCCTTAAACAACCCACCCTAAGATGAGTCGATGGTCGATCCTGAAGCTTTCAGACTCCCACCCTAATACGACTCATGTTGATTTGTTGTTTTTGTATATATACTATTTTTTTGTTATTTCATCATTTTATTGAAATAAATCTTCTAGGCATATTAGACCTGAATACATAAATACTATCTTCTCAAATTGTTGCATGACCATAACGTTATTTATCATCAAAATGAATGGTTTAAAAAACTTTAAGCATGGCTTAAGCCATTTTACACACAAAATTTGGTAGTTTATGTCTAAAACAGCAAACATTAAACTCCAGGGGCCTTAACTGCCAACTTTCACGAACTCTTGAGTCTTGACAAGATTACAACAATCAGAGGTGTACAAACCTTTTTATTAGGTTCCGGTTCTAAACAGGTTACCATTTATATGAACGAAAGTCAAAACCAGTTCTTGATAATTAGTTCCGGTTCCAAACCGGCTACCGTTTATATGAACGAAAGTAAAAACCGGTTTTCGATAACCAGTTTCGGTTGATTTGTTAGTTTTAGTTCTTGAACCGGTTTTTTTTACGCCTCTAGCAACAATGTGGGTAGCAGGCTTCAGCTTGCATCTGTTCGACCCAGTGGATCTGGACTTGCACCATTCCCCAAAGGCCCAAAGCTTACACCCATAGGCCCATTGGTTTAAAGTTTAAACTATCTCATGTGCATAATTTTATGCAAACATTAAGCTTTTGATATATTAATCGCATTGGCCCTTTTGAAACTTTATGTTGGACTTTAACTTAGGACATCAAGATCAAGTTAATATATTAGTAGCCTGCACTTATGTAATCTTTTTATTTTAATAAAAAGTAAATTAAAAGTGACATATGTTAGCATCATATTACTTCTAATCAAAATTTTTTGTTTATCTCTCCTACTAAATAATTGTACTAGTTACTAGTAATATTATTTAGTTTTTTTAGATTAAAAATATGTTTAAGTAAATTATTAAAAGATTTTTTTATTAATGTTATTTCTAAAGAAACAAATTTATATAAAATAAAAAATGTTTCATAGCATCAAACTTTTTTTAATTTTGGGAATATTTTAAAATTAGTGTTTTTAAAAAGTAAAATTTTTATTAACCAAAAATAATTAAAATTGGGAGTTATAATAAGAAAATTTATAAAAATGATATTTTTTTAAAACGATGTATTTGAAACAAAATGTTCAATATTTTTTTAGAAAAATAATAAAAAGGTTAAAAGTAAAAGTTCAAAAAGTTGTCATCATTTTTTTATTATTTATAGTCATTACTTATACGTAATTTTAATTATATCTAATTTTACAATATTATTTTTTAATTAATAATTTTCATTATATTTACTATTTTATTTAGTCAATCCGTACATCACACGGTTTACTAAAGTTAGTTAAGATAATATAGAAGTCAAAACGTATGTAAAAGTCATGGTCATTGGGTTTGTGTCACGGGTCAAACAGGTAATTAAAATACCTGCAAATAATTGCCTAATGACAATAAAGTAACTATCATATCAAGCCGACATAAACGACCGGTTTGAGGGTTATAGTCACATGATGGACATTAGTCGTTACTGCATATCTAAGAATAGGTTTAGAGGCTCGCAAAGCGGTCATAGAAACGGTCATAACCGGATGCAAAAACTGTCGTATAACGGTTGCAAAAATGTGGTCGCAAATCTATCTTGCGACCGCAAATTGACAATAGCTGAACCGGTCTAACAAAATAAGCCACACTCGCAAAAGCAATCACGAAACGAAATTGCCCATGGAGGTTTTTGTGACCACAAATTTTGTCGTAAGTTAGTTGCAAATCGCATTTTGTGACCGAAAAATACAGTCGCAAATACCTAGTTTCTAATAGTGTCATGCACCGGTGCCCACAATTTAACAACTGATTCACCTACATAGTTTTAATTTTAGTCTCCATATCTTTTAAAGTGAAAATAACAGCACTGTTAAAATAAAATAAAATATCAATTACTAAATGAGTCACAACCAATGAGATTCTTTAGCCTATAGGATTAAGAAGTGTTGGCCTAATTAAGTATGAATTTCTCTTTAATTATGATTAAACGTTTAGTACAAAGTAAACTTTTGTTCTATGTTCCCCTTTTACTCTACACCTTATATATCCGCCACTAAAGATGTGGAATCACTTCAATAGGTTTGTCACTAAAGGTTCCTTTAGAAGGTAAAAGCAAAAGCTCATTTGAAGCTTCATCTACAAGATATTGAATGATTGGTTCTTTTTATTGATTGATCATTGAAGTTTTGAATTGTAACACAAACCTTTTTCTGCTGGCTTTGAATCTAGACCGTTGTGCTTGATTTGTCTATTATACAAGTAAAAAAAAAAATCGATGCACAATCAAAAAAGTTGCATATAAACATTGCGTTTATCAACTATTACTACTTACAACTCTCTTTAGTTACATCAAAATAGCATAGCGCATGCTATCGTTAACCATAAGATGATTAACCTCAGACACCCGTGCGAGCTCTCCAGACACCCAGACTCCATCAGTAGCACCACGTATACCGGCTTGATCAGATGATAAGCATGATAGAAATGAGAGTGGAGCTCTTATGATGTTGTATATAAGAGCGAGATGACCCAAAAACCCTTGTCTTGTATGTTGAGCCATATTTGGAAACTCGAGCCCGTTTCCCTCTCCAAACATGCTTTCATCGGCTACTTTAGGACTCTTCTTCATGTTCCTCATGTTACACCTGATCGCTAACAATATTTCACTACTAGAAAACTGACTTCCAGCGACGAAGAAAGCCAGAGAGGTATAGATATAAGTGGTTTAGAGTTGTGTGGGAATGAAGTGAAGGACTTAAAAGGCATATAACTATAATGACCTATGTATATGGCCTAGCTAGCAAAGATAGTGGTATATCATGATGGGATTGTTAGTGCTAGTACTAGTCATAAAAATGTTAAATGTGAGTGCTCTTTAGAGGACTATCACTTCAGTCTTTTTCTTCTTTATTTTATATTGTGCATGTCTTTGTTTAAAGCTAAACCTGCCGCCTATAAGCATGTTTGATACATGATTTCATTTATATATTTAGAAAACAAACATAAAATATAATATATGCTTTAACATAACTTAAATATGTACTATTATAGGGTTCCATAGTGCTTTTTCTAATTACTTTAAAAACAATTTTGATTTAGTGACCAATAACTGCATTAGAGAATATGTTCTTAATTAGTATCACTTGAATTGCTGCACTTTCTCCTATCATTGATTCTTGCTTGCAATAAAGCTTTGCATTCCACAATAAATGGAGATATTCCCAACTTTTTTTTTGGTTTGTTTGCACATACAAGTCCCTTATCTTGCAACTGATATGCTGTCTCATGAAAGTGAATCAGTTGATTAGATCGAGTGCGCTCTGGAGTGAAGACGACCATAAGACGAAAGAAAACTTATTGATACCCAACACATACGAGAAGCAAAAAGCATCAAGCCCGTTAAGACGTTCCATCCATATCTTATGGCTCTAGTAACTCCAAAGAGATAAATAGCTATTTTCATCTAAAATTGAGATTTATTTCACTATCTTTTGGTCATCTCTAATTGGTTTAATTTTCATATAATAGTGTGCTAAGTCTTGGATAATCTTCATATCATATAATGGATATCCATGGATTTACAACTAAGCATAGAAAATGCATACTAAGGTAATGATTAAGATCACAAGAAACAAAAAAGAATAAAAAACAACCACATATCTTTTCACTAGATGCTTCTAAATGCACTCAAACAAACCAACACAACTCTTAATAAAAGTGGGAAAATCATGATATTTGCTTGCATGATTACTTATCTCTATACTAATCTTCATTGTCAAAGATTGTGGGATAATTCTAGAGGGACAATGTCAACACCCACACAAATTAAAAAGTCAAAGGGCAAGGGCCATGATGTTGAAAAAATGGGAGCCACACAAGTAGCAACTACTATTAACACTATTAAAGATTGGGATTGACCAATTTTGGATGTACTTAGACCATAAGTTTTTATTTTCAGTATGTAATTGGGGCCTCCACTAATGTATTTAGTAGCCCCTTCAACTCCATTACTTGATACCATTATCATATCAACTCTTTTTATATGAATGCCATTGGTGTTAGTTGCAATTGCAATATTATAAGAGCCAACTATAGGTATATAAGATTATAGATAACTCGGGAATAAAAGGTTTTTATACAACTTATTTTCATTCTATCATTTTGTCAAGTTTTTAAGTTGTTCAAATCTTTTTAAACAACGCTTACTATTGTACGTTCGTTGTTATTTGTTCTTCTGGCGATTGTATTCTGTATTATAATTGTGTTCTAGCTCGTTGCTAGATTTTTTTTTGGTATGGTAATATTGAAATATATAAAAAGAATCCTAATTAACTTGTTTAGTTTTTTCAACTTTTATACATTATTTACCAGAGTTAGAGAATCTTGGGTTGTTTTCAAATTATCAATCAATCGATCACAAATCTTCGTAATCGCAGTGAAACGGGTCTTATTGCCTTTAGATTCATGATATTCTTCATGAAAATTGCGAAGGTAGTGAGGGAAGCAAAGAGTCGTGCATAAGATTGGACTCTCCATACTATAATGCCTATTTTATCAAAGATATTTTCAGGCGTTTTCTTTGAGTTTTATTAGACAAGATAACATGTGATATTATATTACCCAATATGTTTGATAGGATTTGATATTATTTAGGTACCTATTAGGGTTATGTTTTAGGATTTTTCTTATCATGAGTTTCTCTTTGAATATATATGATGAATCAACATCACTTCTGGTATATAACATGTAAATTAATATTGGATCTTAAATATGATTAAAAAAATCTTAGACCACTTACACCCACTAAGATATTATAAATTTGAATATATAAATCCTAGTGGTCCCTAGCAAACATGCTGATGTTAAAATGTTCTCTCTTTTATCTAAAAGATTAAGAGTTTAAATTTTGTAATGTATAGATATGAACTTGGTATTATTTAAATTATGTCGTATTGGTCTCCTATTTTTCATGTTTTATATGCTATGCACTTTTCTCCAATCGATATTGCTCAACTCAAGTGAGCTTAACTCAGGCAAGAAGGAAAGAAAGGCACTTTTAGACACACAACCGCTGAAGTGAATGTTTCAAGTCTTGAATGCTGGCCTTTGGCTAGAAATGCGTGAAGCAGCCGATTTGCATTTTAGATCTAGGAATCAACGAGTGAAGAAGCCGGTTGTTCTGGATCATTAAGGATTTCTGTAGGTTAGTTTTGTATAGCTTGTTTGCTACTTATTTGAATAAGGAGTCTTTTGAACTTGTCATAGCAAAGGCATATTTGAGCCAAGCTCTTGCTTGTTTAATTAAGCGCTTCGATGAACAAGCTCGATCCAAGCATTGGTTCATTTAAGCTCTTCAGAAGACGAGCTCGGACCTAACCAATCTCGATCCTTAAGATTTATTACGAGTCAAGCTCAATTTGAAAAAAAAACAAATACATCAATAAGATTATATGCACTTGAAAGTAACTCGGGAGATCAATATTACAACATGAAATGTTTGGTTAAAAGTATAGTTACAGAAAGAAATAACAACCTCTATTTATATGTTTCACTTTTACCATAAATAGCTTCCTTTACATGTAACTTCATCTCAATAACACCTAAACATATAACACAAAGAAATTAGTGACAATTATAACAAAAATGAATAAAGATGGCTACACTCGAAGAGCAATACGTTGCTTGTTTGTCACGACGTTGATCGTGACAAACCATGCAGCTGTAGTCGATATAAAAACCAAAGGTGCCAAGGGCGATGGCATAAGCGATGATGGCCCGGTAATAACATTAACATACATCTTTTATAGTTATGTGTTTTATGTTCATGTTTCTTGCTTATTGCATGTACTGATGGATTGATGACTTGATGTTGATTTCATATTATTTAGGCGATATTGAGCGCGTGGAAAGAAGCGTGTGCAGGACCACCACCAGGCTCGTTGTTGATTCCGCCGGGGACTTATATGTCACTGGCTATTGAGCTGGTTGGTCCATGCAAGGGTCCGGTTGAGATCATCGCGAAAGGCGCCACCATAAAGGCGCCGCCTGAGCTTGCAAAGTTCACAAAAGATAGTTGGATCACCATAAGGAATGTTGATGGGCTAACCATGACTGGTGGTACTTTTGATGGCCAAGGCCAAGAAACATGGAAGAGTAAAAAGTGTAAGGATTCGACGACATGTCAAATACCAGTCGTAAGTGTTTCTTTAACGCATAAGATAAAATGAGCGTTTGTTGTACTCCTATAAATAGCTGATCAACAATACACAGTATATTATTATATATTATGTGTTTTTCAGTATTAGTATGTAGAAGTTAATTATATTTTAACCTTTCTTTGTGTTACTTTTTTAGAATCTCAGGTTGAGTAAACTCAAGAATTCCTTGTTTAAAGATCTGACTTCTATCAATAGCAAGAACTTTCATATAGCTTTAAGGGGTTGTGACAACAGCAGGGTCGAAAATGTTAACATTGACGCACCAGGGAACAGTATCAACACAGATGGGATTCATATCGCGAAGTTAAACGGGCTCAACATCACAAACTCAAAGATAGGAACGGGTGATGATTGTATCTCTTTCGGAGAAGGAAGCAAGAATATCCATATCGAACGAGTGGTGTGTGGACCGGGACATGGCTTTAGTATCGGAAGTTTGGGGAAATACCCGAATGAAGAACCTGTGGAAGGGATCTTTTTGAAGAATTGCACGATCACTGGCACCATTAACGGAGTTCGGATCAAAAGTTGGCCTGATTCACACCCTGGAATCGTTCGCGACATTCATTTTGAGGATATTATCATAAACGGTGTGACAAATCCGATACTGATCGATCAAGAATATTGTCCAAATAAAGCATGCAAGGTATTATAAGGTAGTTTTGATTGCATGTTGAAATGAATAGTTTGGTATAGCTAACTTAAGATTTCTCATTCAAAACAACATATTTTACTCATAAGTAGTTAGTTTGTATACTTAATGCAACCCCAACACTTTTGAAACAGCTTTTGTTATATTAAGTGCAATAACCTTGTAGTTAATGCAAAGTCAATATCCCCAAAATACATCAGTAGTATTTAGGGTAGGACTTTTTTTTTATAAACCTAACATCTCTACTGATCACGGGTGATGTAGGATCCCCACCTTTCCTTATGGACCAATCATTCTCGATGTGGTTTGTCTCATCATTTCAATCAGATATGTGGGATTTACGTAAGGTGTTCTCTAAACATCTTGGGGACTCATAATCCTTGATGAAAGTTGCCCCACTTAAGCACGTTTAACTGTGAAGTTCTCTTCACATCTATAACCAGTGCACCGGAACTGTATTAGTAATAATTGAGCAAAACATTTTGTATGAATCCAACGCCTCTAATACCTGCGTATGATGTGTTGCGTAGGGTGTTACAAATTTTATCTCAAATAATATCTATTAGCAACTTGTAAATAAAAATCTATCATAAATATCATCAAATTCTATGTATTCGAGACTTATTCATAAACCATTGATACTTGGTCACTAATAATAATTCCTTTAGAGATTATGTTCACTAGAGAGTTGATTTAATTTTTGTGATAACTAGAAAGGTGCTCCATCAAAAGTGAAGATATCAAATGTGAGTTTTAGGAGGATTAGGGGAACATCTGCAGCTAAGGTAGCAATGAAGCTTCATTGTAGCGCAGGGACACCATGCGAAAACGTCGAGGTGGCTAATATCAGCTTGACATTTAATGGAGGACCAGCTACTTCTGAGTGTTTTAACACCAAACCTAAAGTCATCGGTCAAAACGTCCCTGGAGTTTGTCATGCCTAAATCAATGATAATCATCGCCAACCGTTTGATCTGGATCATCAACCGAGCAGACAGATATATTGTTGAAACGTGATAGAAAATGGTGGATGCAAAATTTAGAACCTATGTATATGAATATGTATTTCTAAGGATGTACATAAGTAGTTTTTGATATATTTCATCTATATACTCTTTAAGGTTTTATATGTGTATATGAATCCGGTATTCAAATGGGATTGACATTAATTATATGAAAGTTGATTAATATAAATTAACCGAGCCGATTAAAAGGTCAAGACTAACGTTATCTTTGTTGATATTAATCATGCATAATTTAAAAAAACTATCAGTAATACATATTGACCATGCATATTATATAGGAAGAGAACATATATTGCTGTTATTTCATAATTTTATGCATGCTAAATTCTTCAATTATTAACAAAACTAAAGTTATTTTCGATAAAATACATCACATGTTTCATGTGTTAACAAGTAAAATACAGGAGTTTTCGATAATAATACAAATGTGTGTTATAAGTATGCTTTGAAAATTAAATGAACATGTTTGGCAAATAAAATGACATTTAGGTAAACCTACCAAAGCAAAAGTTAAAAAAAAATTACTATTTTGTGGTTCCAAGTAGTTCCGGATGATCAGTAGTTCAGTACCAATTTTTTTTACTTCTTTCACGTTTCTTTAGACAACGATGTTATTTCATGTCACTACAAGAAACTAGGTTTATCAACGAATTAAAGTAGGTCAGTAATTATCGAAAAATCTCATAAAATAAAAATATTAACTTTTAATGTCATTAGATAATTTACCAATGAAACTCACAAGATCCAATAAATTGAAAGATAAGTTACTGGCAGATCGTATGAAATTTCCAAAACTAATTAATATTCATTGTCGTTGGACATAAAATCTCACGTAAATCCATCAGTAATTATCGATGGATTACCGACAAAATCTCCAAAAGTTAGAGAAAAAACATTTCATTTTTAGTTGTTTTTGGATAACTTATATGTGTCACTACATAAAAATAAATAAACATTGATAGTCCATCGGTAAAAGAATCCAACTTTTTAGTCTGAAAAAAATTTAATTTTTTTAAAATCCTTTTGTAAAAATACATTTTTTTCTTTCATAAATTCCATTGGTATTAACCGTCGTTAACCCATAGGTAACCATTGCCCACTCCCGGATTACCAGCACACTTTCACTGATAAAGTGGTGATAAATGGTCGTCAGTAATAAAGACCATGTATGATCCTGATGTGTGAAAAATATATATTATTTTATTTTAAAAAATGTTTTTCACAAATTAGTTTCAAAATTTAGAAATCCCTAACTAAACTTCACACAAACGGCAAGTGTACCGGTCGTGATATAGTAAAGTTTAGGTAAGTTTGGATATCGAACCCTAGAGACACGTTTGGCGGCTTTTGTTACTAAACCTCTATCGACTTCTAACCCAATTAATTTAATTATTTCCAGTTTTAATATTAATAAACAAAACAAACAAATTAACTAAAATTAATTAATCGAAACACGACGGAAGAAATAAACAAATAAGAATTAAAACTTTGAAACTTGAATACGATCAAATATGTTAAATAACTACCTAGGCAGGGATCCAACTAACATGTAATGACATAAAGGTAATGACTCGTATGGCTATCTCTAAAAATACGGATCTAGGGTTAACTAGGTATGTTGTTACTCCCTAAGAAAACCAAAGACACGTGTAAAGCACTAGATAGGTTTATTAAAATGTCTAATGGAAGATCACCCCTAGGTTTTCTACCACAATGTCTTTAAGATTATATTTTTCTAACCCTAAGACAAAGGACAACTTTATTAAATCCAATTAAATACCCTAAAACACTAACACCACGAATGAAAGGCAAAACACGCTCTCGCGAAATCTAAACCTAACAAGCAACGTGTAGGAGGTTTTAAGCATTATCTATCACCCCTAGGTTTTAGATAAGGTAGCACATTGAAAAATACTATCAAATCACAACCAATGCTCCTAAGATTATCTCTAATCAAAGTTTAAAATTAAAAACACAAAGTAATTTATTTTAACGTGCAACCCTAATCTAGATGTCACGCAATCAATCAAGATTAAACAACACGAGCATGACAATAACTTTTAAGTATAAAACAATACACGGGTTCATATTTAATTGAGACAATAATCGAGTTCTAAGATTAATAAACAAATAGACGAGATCATAACCAAATATTTAGTCAAAACATGAATAATTTTCAACCCAACCTAGGTAGTACTAAAAAGCTAACTACTCATATTATTCAAAAACATCAAAACAATAATAAGTTTTATGCTTTAGAAACATGAACGAATGAATTGACGAAAACAAAGAAAAATAATCGAATGCGAGATAAAACCGAATGATTATTAATGTTTGAATGCTTCAATCCTTGCTCTCCGATCTTGCTCTTTACTTAACGATTGCTCTCCGATCGTGCTCCAAATTCCAAATTTAAATCCCAACTTTTTTTCCTTTCCCGTGCGCCTCTGTTGCGTCTCTTTTCTTTTTTTTCTCTGCCGTCGCTCCCCCCTTGCGATTTAATAAGAATGACGGCTCCAAAATGTAGTTCTTTTTGGGCTTTTCTTTGGGCCTGCTTTCTTTTTTTTTTTGTGCTGCATAAACAAACGAATAAAGAAAACACGGATTGAACAATAAATCAAATTATATGGATACTTCACTTGCACATGAGCTACAATAAATGTAGTTAAGTAATTTATTTACTTACCTTTACTTTTGTTTTTATTTAGCTTTGGTTTACCATTAAAAATATAATTTTTATTCAATTTTTTCGTAACATTTATATTTAACTTCTTTTGTTTAATATTCTAAATCTCAAATTTACATTTGATTTTATTGAATAACCTTTAAAATCTAAATTTGAATTAATTAGATGTAATATATAATAATAAGTGACTGAAAACTATTCAAAAAATTACAAAAGACAATTGTAAAATTTATAGATTATTTTGATCATATTAAATATCCCCACACTTAAACTTTGCTTGTCCCTAAGCAAAACTCAACCCACTACATATCTAACAAAAACAAGGTTAAAAATCATAAGTGTAAAACCTATTAGACCAACCCATTTTCCCTAAAGACACAATCAATTATCTAGTCACAATCAATAGAATTACAACTTAACAACAAACGAATGATACTGATTTTGAAAAATAGACGTACTAACTAAGCTCAGTTCATATAAAGACTTTAAACACATAATAATCCACAACTTCTCACAATGTTCTCTCCTCTCGGTTTATTTACTGGACTAGTATAAGATGTACTAGTTTATATCTGTGGTACTTTCGATATCATCACGACACAACATTATCATAAGCTTGTAAAGGTATCACACTACACCAAGTAACCATTAAACTTTGCACAAATCAAGTAGGTCTTAACATGGGTTGTAACGTGGCTAGGGTGAAAGGTAGGAATAAACAAGATGAAAACAAGGCTAAAGTGTTAAAAAAAATCCGACTTCGCTAGCCTAAACATAAACATAATACGCAAATGATAAATAAACAAAGGACCAAACTTGAATCCTTTAACAAACTAACTACTAATAGACATATTTTTTTCACTTTTTTTTTCTCTTTTTTTTTTTTTTTTTATTTTTTTTAACTAATCGAACATAACAATTGAATCACACTATTTAAACACTAACCTAGCCGGATTTTTTAAAACACCCAGGTTAACACAAAAAGGCTTAATTAGATAAAGGCTAGGCAAACATGGGTAAAAACAAAAGAAAATGGTAAATAAATGGCTCAAAGTGGCTAACTAGTGGATAATTTCGGGGGTAGGGTAGTCACAGGCTAAAAACAAGGCTGAATCCTAGGTGCCTCTATCATTTCTGTGCAAATGCAACGTTCATGGTCTCGACGCGTATAACCTAGACAAGTTCTAAAATGCACGTGATCGTGTGATATAAACACTCAAACAAAGAAATGCATGTGAAATGCAAATAATCAAGAATTAAAGGCTCAATCTCACATAAAAACAAAGGTAATCAAGGTATAAGTTGTGGAAAATTGCATGTTTATCATCTCTCAATTTACCTCACTTAATTAGACGTCTATACCATATTTTTAAAAAAAAAAAAAAAAAAAACCGCTTGTTAAGTTAACTTAATCATGTGACTTGAAAAGTTAATTATGCTCTAGGTAATTAGTTAGCGCTAATTGGCATCACATCATGATTCGTGCAAGTCGTGTTTTATATGCGTGGATGAGTTACACTTAGTGTTTTTTTTTTTTTTTTTTTTTTTTTTTTTGAAATTCAGGGATTCATCAAAATTTTATAATATTATCAAACCAAAATACAGAATGTTTCAGTTTTGCCAACTAACCCCATCTCCACACTTAAATTGAACATTGTCCCTAATGTTCGAGCAAATAGATATAAGCAATTAAGGTAATAAAAGTGCAAGAAATGGGAAAACTGAAACTCCCCTGATATGTAGTGTGTAATGACAGAAGATCCACTGAAAATATACGTGTCATCCTCACACTTTAACTTGACTAAGGACCTCAAGCAAATGATCATTCAGCTCCGAGTAATAACCTGAAAACAAAGACAAAGACAGCAGCATCCGGTACGAAGAATTAAAAATGAAAAGTACAAATAAAATGTAACAAAAATAAAAACAAACCCTCGGGTTGCCTCCCGGAAGCGCTTGGTTTATTTACGAGTCGTCAGCCAGACTCGAACCTCTCAATCAGGTTCCTACAGGGGCGAGGTCAACCACCTCTTCCTCGTTCTCAATCGCCGGCCCACTAATGTAATGCTTCAAACGATGGCCGTTTACCTTAAACTTCTCCCCGTCCTTTTCCTCGATTTCAATTGTTCCGTATGGAAATACCTCGCGCACAGTGTATGGTCCCGACCATCGGGATTTTAATTTTCCCGGAAACAATTTCAATCGCGAATTGTACAGCAACACCTGATCCCCACACTTGAATTCTTTATTGCCTTTCAGATGTCGATCATGTAATTCTTTTGTACGTTCCTTGTATCGTGTCGAATGTACGTACGCATGATCTCTCAATTCCTCCAACTCGTGCAACTGGTGAAATCGATTCGCTCCAGCCGTGGACATGTCTAAATTCACTGTCCTTAATGCCCAATATGCACGATGCTCCAACTCCACTGGTAGATGACACGCTTTCCCATAAATCATCCGAAACGGTGTAGAACCGGTCGGTGTCTTATATGCCGTGCGGAAAGCCCAGAGTGCGTCATCTAACTTGTCGGACCAATCCTTTCGATTTGATCCAACTGTTTTCTCCAGAATCCGCTTGATACCCCGATTACTTACCTCAACTTGCCCACTAGTTTGCGGATGATAAGCTGTTGCAAGCCGATGGGTGACCCCATAGCGTCGCAAGGCTTTTTCCATCTGCGCATTGCAGAAGTGGGTCCCTCGATCACTAATCAGGGCTTTAGGGGTACCAAAGCGGGAAAACAACTTCTTAATGAATCTCACTACAACCCTAGCATCATTTGTGGGCAAGGCTTGAGCCTCCACCCATTTGGAAACATAGTCTACGGCTACTAGGATGTACTTGTTCCCGCGAGATGGCGGAAACGGGCCCATGAAATCGATGCCCCACAAATCAAAAATCTCACATGCCTGAATAGCAGCCTGTGGCATCTCATTCCGGGATGAGATATTTCCTACTCTCTGGCACGCGTCACAACGCCTCACAAACTCATGCGCGTCCTTAAAGATCGTCGGCCAATAAAACCCAGCGTCGAATACTTTCTTCGCTGTCAAACTCGCTCCATAATGGCCACCTGTCGGTCCTGAGTGGCAATGCCTCAAAATCCTCCTTGCTTCATCACCGTGTACGCACCTCCGTACAATCTGATCTGCTCCAATGCGGAAGAGGTAGGGGTCGTCCCAAATGTAATGCTTAACATCTGCAAAGAATTTCTTCTTTTGCTGATGTGTCATGCCTCTCATCAGAACCCCTGTTGCTAAGTAATTAGCCAGATCTGCAAACCATGGAAAACCCTCGTCATGTGCTTTCACAAACATCAATGTTTCATGAGGAAAGTTATCATCAATCATGTCCTCCCTAATCTTCTCACGCCCGGAGTCCTCTAAACGTGACAAATGGTCTGCTGCTACATTCTCTGCTCCTTTCTTATCCCTAATCTCAATGTCAAACTCCTGAAGCAGCAAAATCCATCGTATCAATCGTGGCTTGGCGTTCTGCTTATTAAACAAATATTTGAGTGCAGCATGATCCGTGTAAACAATAGTCTTAGAAAGGACAAGGTAAGATCTAAACTTATCGAATGCAAAGACTACTGCTAACAACTCCTTCTCTGTCGTGGTGTAATGCTCCTGCGCATCAGTGAGCGTCTTACTCGCGTAATAAATCGGGTGGAAGTGTTTGTCCTTACGCTGACCTAAGACCGCTCCTATCGCATAGTCACTCGCGTCGCACATTAACTCAAAAGGTAAACTCCAATCCGGGGCGATCATAATTGGAGCATTCACCAACTTCTCCTTTAGAAGCTCAAAAGCACTCTTACACTCTTCAGAAAACACAAAGGGTACATCTTTCTCTAGGAGTTGCGTCATCGGCCTTGCAATCTTAGAGAAATCTCTAATAAAACGTCGATAAAAACCAGCATGGCCTAAGAAACTCCTAATAGACTTCACCGATGTGGGTAGCGGAAGCTTGCTAATAGTCTCAATCTTCGCCTTATCAACCTCAAGCCCCGCGTGTGAAATCTTGTGCCCTAAAACAATGCCCTCCTTCACCATGAAGTGGCATTTCTCCCAGTTTAGCATAAGGTTGGTCTCCTCACATCGAGCCAACATCCTCTCCAATCGCTCCAAACATGAATCGAACGAACTCCCAAACACAGAAAAATCATCCATGAAAACCTCCATGGAGTCCTCGATCATGTCCTGGAATATAGCTACCATACACCGCTGAAAAGTAGCTGGAGCGTTACATAACCCAAACGGCATGCGGCGATACGCAAAAGTGCCATACGGGCATGTAAAGGTCGTCTTTTCCTGATCCTCTGGAGCGATAGGGATCTGGAAATAACCTGAAAAGCCATCAAGGAAACAGTAAAACTGTTGCCCTGACAAACGCTCTAACATCTGATCGATAAAGGGAAGCGGAAAATGGTCCTTCCTCGTGGCATCATTCAGTTTGCGATAATCAATGCAAACTCGCCACCCGGTGACTGTCCTTGTCGGAATCAACTCATTCTTCTCATTAGTCACCACTGTCATCCCCCCTTTCTTGGGAACAACCTGTACGGGACTCACCCACTTCGAGTCAGAGATAGGGTAGATCAATCCTGCATCTAACAACTTAATTACTTCTTTCTTAACTACCTCCTGCATGTTAGGATTTAATCTCCTCTGACTCTGTCTAACAGGCTTATACTCATCTTCCATAAGTATCTTATGCGTGCAAAACGAAGGGTTGATACCCTTGATATCCATCAGCTTCCATGCAATCGCCTGTTTGTGTGCCTTTAGCACATCTACCAGTCTCCTCTTCTCCTCCTCTGTCAATCCAGCAGAAATGATGACAGGTAACTGAGATCCCTCATCCAGAAATGCATACTCCAGGTGAGATGGCAATTCCTTAAGCTCTAAGGATGGGGGAGTCTCAACAGACGGCTTCTCTATCGGTTCCTCTCTCGTAATCACCTCACACACGTTAGCTTCCTTGAGAGGCGGACTCTCACAATCTACCGGGTCTTGCTCAAAGGCAAAAGCGGTCAACTCGACTTCCTGGTTCTCCCTAACCAGCATCTGTGAGTCTGTATGATCAGATCTGATAAACTCTCGAAAACTCGTAGTAACCTGTGTCCAAATGGTATCTATGAAGTACAAGGTATCATCCTGATCATGTGTGTTCTTCATGGATTTGTTCACATCGAAGGTAACTGTCTCATCAGCAACTCGTAAGGTTAGCTTGCCGTCAAGGACATCGATCAATGCCCTCGCAGTAGCCAGGAAAGGTCGTCCTAAGATCAATGGGACCTTCTCGTCCTCATCCATATCTAAGATCACGAAATCAACAGGAAAAACAAACTTATCCACCTTAACGAGCATGTTCTCTACGATCCCTCGTGGATACTTCACTGACCTATCTGCCAATTGAATGCTCATGCGTGTCGGTGCTGGCTCACCTAGGTCTAGCTTAGCGAACACAGAATATGGCATCAAGTTGATGCTAGCCCCTAGATCTGCCAACGCATTGCTCACAGACAAACCACCGATGATACATGGAATAGTAAAACTACCCGGATCAGTCATCTTCTGTGGTAATTTGTTCTGCACAGCAGCCGAACACTCCTCACTCAATGTCACAGTTGAGATCTGCTCCAACTTCTTCTTATTCGTGAGCAGATCCTTCAGAAACTTAGCATACTTAGGCATGTGCTGTAATGCCTCTACAAAAGGTAAGTTCACCTTGAGTTGTTTAAACATCTCAAGGAACTTCCCGTACTGCTCCTCAGATCGATGCTGAGCCAATCGTCCTGGGTATGGAAGTCTGTCAAAATGGACTAATGGCTCCTTCTCTTTCTTCTTTTCAGCAACCTTCTCTACGGACTCCTCTGGCTGTGCTGTACTTGCTGGGCGCAGCCTCTGTTGCACCTTGCCAGTAGGAGCCTCCATCTGTATCTCCTCATCGACCTCCTCTTCAATCACTTCAGGAGGCTCAACCACACCATATGACTTACCACTTCTTGTTGTTACAGCTTTCACATGCGCATTTGGATTCTTCACTACATTACTAGGTAGGCCTCCAGGTTGCCTTTCCTGAAACATATCTGATAAGTGACCCACAGTCCTTTCTATATTTTGCAATAATGCTCCTTGGTTCTTGATCATGGCCTCGTTCTCCTGGAACCTAACCTGATATGCTTGATCTCTAGCCTGCGCTTCCTTATACCTAGTGTCATCCCTCGCCATGAACTGAGTCAACATCTGTGATTGTTGCATCATCATCTCTTCAAGGGTGGGCTTCTTCTCCCCCTGACCTATGCCACTAGTCGGACCGCTACTCGAACTCTGATTCTGAAATAAACTCTGAGTACGCGGTTGAAAACCCGGTGGGTTTCCACTCCTCCAATTCTGCTGATTCCTCCAACCAGGATTATAGGAATTACCGAAGGAATTTCCTTGCATCCGGTTGGGATTGCTGACAAAGTCAACCTATTCCTGAAAACTATCAGCAGAAATAGGACAATCAATCGTATCATAACCACCCCGACAGATCTCACAGGCCTGCTCCTTCTTCTTCTGCAGGTCTGCTACCATCTTAGCTAATGCCTCAACCTGGGCGGCTAAAGCAGTGCTAGAATCAACTTGGTGCACTCCTCGCTGAGCAACAACCGGGGCTCTAGAATCAGGATACTCATAACTACTCATAGCCAGGTCCTCGAACATCGTGTTACACTCCTCAACAGTCTTAGTGGTCATCAGATTACCACCGGCAGTAGTATCCAGCATGTTCCTCGTCGCAGGAGTAACTCCATTGTAAAACTTCTCAATCAACGCCCAATCCTCTAAACCATGATGTGGACACTTGTGCACTAGCTCCTTGAAACGCTCCCATGTCTCGTAGAAAGTCTCTCCCGACTTCTGCTGAAATGAATGTATCATGCTCCTCAGACGAGCGGTCTTCGAAGGGGGAAAGTACTTACACAAGAACTTGTCTTGCATATCAGCCCAAGTAGTGATGGATCCTGTGGGTAGGGACTCAAGCCAGCTGTGTGCGCGGTCAGTAAGTGAGAATGGGAAGAGGCGCAACTTGCATGCGTCCTCAGAAACACCGTTCACCTGAAAGGTGTCACAGATCCTCGCGAAGCGAGCCAGATGAGAATTAGGGTCTTCAGCAGGCAACCCGTGGAACTGAACGGTATTAGTGACCATGGAAATGATTTGGGGAGGGATTTGCCAATTGTTGGCGGTAATTGGTGGACGTGCAATACTAGACCTCGCTCCGGCAGCAGTGGGCTTGGCATAGTCGGCAATCACTCTCCTTGCTGGTGGTTGTTCTTCGGCCATTGTGGATTCTGTAGTGTGAGTGGATTCGCTGTCGTAGGAATCTTCTTCGGTCTCAAGCTCCGTGTCAGACTCGTTCTGTCGATCAAACGCACGCTCTGGATCGTCAAGTGGCTGAAACTCTGGTGGTCCGGCAGAACGGGTGTGGCGCATAAACTAAAAGAAAAATGATAAAAAATAAAATAAAATAAAATACTCACTAAAGGCACAACTAAGCAAATAATAGGAAATTAAACTAAAAAATAAACTCTAAACTAGAAAACAAATGATTAGATCCCCGACTCGGGTCGTTCTCAAAATCGCCAAACAGTGTCCCCGGCAACGGCGCCAAAAACTTGATGTGTGAAAAATATATATTATTTTATTTTAAAAAATGTTTTTCACAAATTAGTTTCAAAATTTAGAAATCCCTAACTAAACTTCACACAAACGGCAAGTGTACCGGTCGTGATATAGTAAAGTTTAGGTAAGTCTGGATATCGAACCCTAGAGACACGTTTGGCGGCTTTTGTTACTAAACCTCTATCGACTTCTAACCCAATTAATTTAATTATTTCCAGTTTTAATATTAATAAACAAAACAAACAAATTAACTAAAATTAATTAATCGAAACACGACGGAAGAAATAAACAAATAAGAATTAAAACTTTGAAACTTGAATACGATCAAATATGTTAAATAACTACCTAGGCAGGGATCCAACTAACATGTAATGACATAAAGGTAATGACTCGTGTCACACCCCAACCTTGACGGCGGAAACGTCGAGATGTGAGGGTTAAGATTGTTCACAGCCACATAATGCTATTATTAAATCCAAATATATTATACATAAGTTTCAAAATTACATTACAAGCATAAGTCTCGATAATGAAATAAGTTTCAACATGAAATAACAAACATAATCATTTAATTTATTAACTAGGTCCAAGTCCTAGAATATGCCAGCAACATAAGTTCACTTCAAAACTTGGGGGTTTTCCTAAACATGATAAAAATAAAAGGTCAACTATAAATAGTTGGTGAGTTTCCAAGGTTTTCATACATAATATGAAAAAGGTTACAAGTAGCAATTCATGTCATAGGTTATAAGCTAGTAAGGTTATAGAACACATATCGTTCAACCAAACCTCGACTTGATTACAAGTATAAAAGATTGGCTAAGTGTATTTGGTTCCCTAGTGCACAAGCGTACGGCCCCTAGGAGTCGGCAATACCTCGATTTAGCACCAAATAGGCTTGTCAGGCCCAAAGATCTAAGACGTCGCCAGGCTAGCAATAGTTAATGATTGTAAACAAACTATGTATCTCATATAAACACTTACAATACACAAATAACCATGACAAAATAATAAGTTGAATTGCATGTGATTTATAAGTCTCAAACGTTTACAAGTGTACGATGTATAAGTATCATGTTTCACCCCAAAATAGTGTGAAATAAAGTAAAAAGGGGACAAGGAAAACTCACATGGAAATAAGCATTTCAAGATGATATAAAATATTACAAGATAAATCCCAAGTGTCCATTACAAGCACCTAAATATATAATTTACAATATGAAGATTAAGGTTAATATACAGATTAATGCTTAAATAAGAATTAGGGTTTCAATAGTTTTAGGGTTTTGATGAGTAATTATGTTTATAATGATGATGATAATAATTTAAACGAGGTTCCAAATGATTTCTTTTACAAGTTGTTTAAACGTATAGATTCCAGGATTAGGTTTGGTAATAAGGTTAACAATAAAACATGAACTAGGGTTTCAAATGGAATTTGGGAGTTTAATAATAAATCATTTAGGTATAATAAGGATAATTTAAATCAATTAAACCAATAATATGTGAAAAGAAATAATTAATTTAAAAATTAACTATTTAAAGTTGATAAGGATATTACATATTAAAATCATATTATAAAGTTTTAAGCTTATTAAAATGATTTATTATAAAGGGTTTTAAAACCTTAAAATAAAGCAAATTATATTGTTTTATAATTTTCAAGAATTTAAACAAAAGTTAACGATTAAATTCATTAAATAATATAACATGCTCAAATGATTTGATGAATAATAAATTATTCAAATAGTCATTTTAACAACTACTTGAATAATTATTTATTCATTTAGATTTATAATGTTTTAATAAAATTTGAACCATAATAAGTTTTATTACACAAAAGAATTTATAACTTTTAAAATAAAACTCCATTTAAAATATCGTGATTTAAACGATAAAATCTAAGGAAAGTTCGGTTCATTACTATTTTGTTTATTATTTAAAATCTATGCTAATAATTCAAAATAACCTTTAAAATGTTTTATTACAAAGGTTTTTATTTGTTTAATATTTTAAAATATTACTAAAAACTATTTAACAACTTAAAATATATTTAAAGGTTATAAATTATATTTTCTATATTATTAAAAATTTTCCAAAGTTCATTTTAGGCTTAAAAAGCCATTTAAAAAATTATGGGGGTGCCCGGGGTTCGAACCCGGGACCTCCATGATGACATGAGAAGACTTTACCGGTGAACCAAGGCATACAGCCGCGGTATCACCCGGTTTTCAAATTTTAAGAAGACAACCCCTATGAACTTCCCCCAAACCCATAAACCCTAAATCTGTTTGAACCAAATTGTACACGAATTCGAAGTTGTTAATGAGATTAAAGTTAGGGCTTTGATTCACCAAGTAAAACCGAGTTTAATGATATATGAAACTTACATTTTTGAGTTCGATTTGATGTTCTTCAAGTTTAAAACGAGTCGCGACACTGTGATTGGTGATTCAAGGTGTAAACGAGGTTGATAACCAAATTAACTTTGCAGAAAGCTTTGAATGATGTTGATAAATGAAAGCCCTCTTCCAATTTGGGTTAATAAAGCTTAAAACATCGATCCCCGTTGAGTTGCAGGTCACTAATGGTGATGGCGATCGACGGTGGTGTATGGGTCTGTTTAGACCGAAATTGGTGTTACAGGGAGTTCAAATGGATCGATTTTAATGTTTTCCCATGTTTATTTAATCCGATTTTGACTGTTGCAATTCGAACGGCTCAAAGATTTTAATCGAATGTTTCGGTTTTGTTTTCAAGTGTTACCGGACGATTAAACACAATTAACCGGGGGTTTAAGTTCGAAACGGATAGAGAAACGTGAAGACTCGGTTTAATTGCACTTAAATTAGGCGTTTTGGTGAGATAGGGGATGGCCGGAGGGTTGCCGGCGGTGGCCGGACCTCTCACCGGGTTTACGGGGTGAGAGAAAGAGAGAACTTGTTTTTTTTTTTGATTCTGACACTTTTAGTCCCTGTGGTTTTAAGTTTATTATTTAAGTATAAAAACTTTCTTTTAAGGTTTCAATGTTTACAAAAACAACCCCTTAACTTACTAAATTTAGGTTTTAAACATTTTTAAGTTAATAATTTGTTTATAAGTTATTATCATTACTATTATTATTATTATTATTATTAACTTTAATATTATAATCTATTATTATCAATGTTGTTATTATTATTAGTATTATTACTATTATTATTTACTTAGGTAACAATAATCATTATGATTTTAAAAGATTAAGAGACAAACTAAAAACTATATGCAAAAGAAATCCATATGTTTCATATTAGGCACAATGGTCCATATAAGGATTATAGCGACGTTAACTTTTAATTAATGCAAAATACCGGATGTTACAGTCTCCCCAACTTAAAAGAATTTCGTCCCGAAATTAAAAATGAACTTAGATGAACAAATGAATTATAATGAAAAATAAGTGTTCAATGAACAGTGTTTGACGTTTGATTACAGGTGGAACGCTTCACTTTATGGAAACTTACAAAATTCTTAACATAATAAGCGTGTGTCGTTTTGAGATGAAACGTTGGAAAACGAGTTACCGTGGTACCTTAGATTTATAAGTCACAACTTCTAGGATATAATCCCGTGGTAAAGCGATGTATTGAAATCAATAAAAGACCACAATTGTAAGTAATGTTAACCGTCAGGATTTAAGAATCCCAAACGTCACTATATGAAACGATCTTAACGCATATCTTGTGAATATGTATCTCTCCTTTGACCAATCATCGGTCTAAGAATAATACGATATGCGAAGATTTTGAAATAAGTTCACGACGATGGTTAGAAACATTATTAAAAGCAGGAAATGAATTGATCATCCAAATTAATGATCGATGTTTAACGACATACCACGGTATACGGCTATTTGGGATAGATACGAGTCAATTTCTCGACCCGTTAACCCACATGAGTCAATATGAAACTAGTTAATCGGTCCATAATGCACCAATTGTCATCATGACATCTAAGATAAGAGGCACTTAGTGATGAAAAGTTAAACAGAGGATTCACAGGAACACGGAGGTTAGGTTTTGTCATATGTAAAGATAAGTTACTTGGACACATGCCAAGTTATGCCAAACCCATGACTACAAATTACGAAGGTTTATGAACCTTTATATCCGTGTCACAATGTAAGTAATAACGAGTCTCGTTGATTGAAATCAAGATAGTGTTTTAAAGATTTCCAAGATTAGGGTTTAAAAGGGATTCAAGAAGTAACGCAAACAATAAGACATGCATTTGCAAGGTAACTCCAATTATAGACTGCATACGTAACTCATCAAACCCATAAGTACAGTCGAGGACATTCGTATGACTAGAAAGACACATCCACAAGTTGATAATGTCTTTATTTAGTAAAAAGATCGTTTAAGAATGCTACCATCACGCAAACATGTGTTGATGATATCTCAAAATGAAAGTTGATAAGTAAGGAATAAATGGTTCGATATAGCTAGATCATATCAAAACATAAGGATAAAGGGAAAGAAATCAATTTAAGAATTTAAATGCTCCAAGCTCGAAATCAAAATCAACCTAGAGTGATCGGGTCTCCTTACAAGTTCAGAAATCATGCTTTGGCTTGATAGGTTCAAACCCTAACATTGGTTCACCCTTCAAGTTACTACACGTTTCTTGTCACTTGATTAAAACCTTGGTAAGTTGGAGATCAATAAATGAGAATAGCCATCAAGGTGTGGTTTTCACTCCTAGCTTGAGGGTGTATTCCCAAGGTATGACCACTAACTTACCAATCAAAAAGTTCGATCCCAACTCTTTGTTGAGGATCCACAGAAATAAGACGAGGTAACTCACCATTAAGGTAAGGGAAGTCACTCCTATCTTAACGGTGAAGTTTTACAAAACAAAATATAACAAGATGAACTTCTTCATCAACATCCAGAAATCACTCCTACTTTGATGAAGTCGTCTCATTTGAGCAAATACAATTCATAAAGATGATATTATCATCAAGGTATGGAATTCACGCCTATCTTGATGATTGAATTTCATCATAGCAAGAAAACGATCGAAGATTGACATTTGTCACCAAAGTACGGGTTTCAATCCTATTTTGGTGAGATCATGTCATTTGTGAAATGCCATTCCAAAGAAAATAATTGAATTCAATCCTCGGGATAAGGAAATCACCCTGATCTAGAGGGTAAAATTTTATAAATCACAATTGGAAACCTTTTATCAAAACGAATAGAGAATCATCAAAGTAAGGGAATCACCCCTGTTTTGATGAGTTAGAATTTAGGAAATACAAGTGTTCTTAGTCATAGATTGACTTGCAACTCTTGCATCTCCCACGGTGCAAACGGTATGAAGTTCGACTTATCAACGAGAGGAAGAGAGTATCTATTTAAAAAATTCAGAAAATTTCAAGTTACATTAGTGTAACAAAAGGAAAATCATGCTTATAAAGTTTGAGGTCAAAGTTCGAGGTAACAGAATTAGTTATGATGGTGTTCAAATCTTGATTGGTTTAAATCAGGGAGACTAAATCAATGGCAAGAGTGATTCAACACCACGACGAGATGTGAACATTCGATTCACAATTGAAAGAAATACACGAACTCCTCAAGTCATGAGGTCAACCATAACATTATTAAAGACATGCGTACTTATAAGTGATCACTCATCTCAAGGGTTTCGAGTCAAGTAAATGGATTCAATGATCGAGTCAAATCACCATTTACACTTTGCCTAGACAAAGTATCTCGAGGCGTAGGGATTCCACCTATAGCATTGCATGTTCTTAGTTATGGGACACATCCTGAATGAGACTTGAGAACCATAAGTAGCGGTTTAAAGTTTTTGATGGCCATTCGGTTTAGATTCCCAATATCTTTGGGTATATTAAGATCCATATTCACGTTGGTCAAGGTATAGAAATAAGTACATGAAACGCTCAACGTGTAACGGTGTTTAAACGTAAGAGTTGAAATGTCGGTTTGGTTCAATATTAACAGGGACATTATGTATGATAAGAATGGAGGGATACCAGTTCAAGGAATCAAAGATTTTTAAGATACAAAGAGGATGGTTCCATTTGGTAACGCATTACCATTTGGAATCGTTGACACGTCAAGGTAAATTGACCCATTTGCCATAGAGACTTGTTTATGTTGACCATAGTTTATCACTCATCCCAGAAATCCCCAGGTAAGCATAACTGGTCTCACAATGAGATTTATACGATATGCTTGCCTTAACCCGAAGGCCTTTTGCCAGGAAATCCAGAATACAGGTGTCTATGTGTCACACAAATTTCTTTGGTTTATGAAATCAAAACCTTGATGAGATTTTCAAAGATTAGACATAGAGTCTAAAGAATTAAACCCACGATGATAAGTGTAGATTCCACATGTCGTTGAGAATAGATTTAGGAAGTTCATTTGTCGGGGAGAATCAAAGAGTTAAAGTTAAGTTTAGGGAGACAAGTAACTAAGTTAAGCATACATAAGGCAATCCTATGCTAAGGCATCAAGTTGCACAAAAGGCATAGCATTATGTAGCATGCAAACAACATGTAAGCACAAAAGTATAAGGTTCTTTCTATGAGGTTCATGCAACTATAGTCTAGGTCACCATTTCTAATAACCTAAATCCCTATAGTTATGGGCTCTGATACCAATCTGTCACACCCCAACCTTGACGGCGGAAACGTCGAGATGTGAGGGTTAAGATTGTTCACAGCCACATAATGCTATTATTAAATCCAAATATATTATACATAAGTTTCAAAATTACATTACAAGCATAAGTCTCGATAATGAAATAAGTTTCAACATGAAATAACAAACATAATCATTTAATTTATTAACTAGGTCCAAGTCCTAGAATATGCCAGCAACATAAGTTCACTTCAAAACTTGGGGGTTTTCCTGAACATGATAAAAATAAAAGGTCAACTATAAATAGTTGGTGAGTTTCCAAGGTTTTCATACATAATATGAAAAAGGTTACAAGTAGCAATTCATGTCATAGGTTATAAGCTAGTAAGGTTATAGAACACATATCGTTCAACCAAACCTCGACTTGATTACAAGTATAAAAGATTGGCTAAGTGTATTTGGTTCCCTAGTGCACAAGCGTACGGCCCCTAGGAGTCGGCAATACCTCGACTTTAGCACCAAATAGGCTTGTCAGGCCCAAAGATCTAAGACGTCGCCAGGCTAGCAATAGTTAATGATTGTAAACAAACTATGTATCTCATATAAACACTTACAATACACAAATAACCATGACAAAATAATAAGTTGAATTGCATGTGATTTATAAGTCTCAAACGTTTACAAGTGTACGATGTATAAGTATCATGTTTCACCCCAAAATAGTGTGAAATAAAGTAAAAAGGGGACAAGGAAAACTCACATGGAAATAAGCATTTCAAGATGATATAAAATATTACAAGATAAATCCCAAGTGTCCATTACAAGCACCTAAATATATAATTTACAATATGAAGATTAAGGTTAATATACAGATTAATGCTTAAATAAGAATTAGGGTTTCAATAGTTTTAGGGTTTTGATGAGTAATTATGTTTATAATGATGATGATAATAATTTAAACGAGGTTCCAAATGATTTCTTTTACAAGTTGTTTAAACGTATAGATTCCAGGATTAGGTTTGGTAATAAGGTTAACAATAAAACATGAACTAGGGTTTCAAATGGAATTTGGGAGTTTAATAATAAATCATTTAGGTATAATAAGGATAATTTAAATCAATTAAACCAATAATATGTGAAAAGAAATAATTAATTTAAAAATTAACTATTTAAAGTTGATAAGGATATTACATATTAAAATCATATTATAAAGTTTTAAGCTTATTAAAATGATTTATTATAAAGGGTTTTAAAACCTTAAAATAAAGCAAATTATATTGTTTTATAATTTTCAAGAATTTAAACAAAAGTTAACGATTAAATTCATTAAATAATATAACATGCTCAAATGATTTGATGAATAATAAATTATTCAAATAGTCATTTTAACAACTACTTGAATAATTATTTATTCATTTAGATTTATAATGTTTTAATAAAATTTGAACCATAATAAGTTTTATTACACAAAAGAATTTATAACTTTTAAAATAAAACTCCATTTAAAATATCGTGATTTAAACGATAAAATCTAAGGAAAGTTCGGTTCATTACTATTTTGTTTATTATTTAAAATCTATGCTAATAATTCAAAATAACCTTTAAAATGTTTTATTACAAAGGTTTTTATTTGTTTAATATTTTAAAATATTACTAAAAACTATTTAACAACTTAAAATATATTTAAAGGTTATAAATTATATTTTCTATATTATTAAAAATTTTCCAAAGTTCATTTTAGGCTTAAAAAGCCATTTAAAAAATTATGGGGGTGCCCGGGGTTCGAACCCGGGACCTCCATGATGACATGAGAAGACTTTACCGGTGAACCAAGGCATACAGCCGCGGTATCACCCGGTTTTCAAATTTTAAGAAGACAACCCCTATGAACTTCCCCCAAACCCATAAACCCTAAATCTGTTTGAACCAAATTGTACACGAATTCGAAGTTGTTAATGAGATTAAAGTTAGGGCTTTGATTCACCAAGTAAAACCGAGTTTAATGATATATGAAACTTACATTTTTGAGTTCGATTTGATGTTCTTCAAGTTTAAAACGAGTCGCGACACTGTGATTGGTGATTCAAGGTGTAAACGAGGTTGATAACCAAATTAACTTTGCAGAAAGCTTTGAATGATGTTGATAAATGAAAGCCCTCTTCCAATTTGGGTTAATATAGCTTAAAACATCGATCCCCGTTGAGTTGCAGGTCACTAATGGTGATGGCGATCGACGGTGGTGTATGGGTCTGTTTAGACCGAAATTGGTGTTACAGGGAGTTCAAATGGATCGATTTTAATGTTTTCCCATGTTTATTTAATCCGATTTTGACTGTTGCAATTCGAACGGCTCAAAGATTTTAATCGAATGTTTCGGTTTTGTTTTCAAGTGTTACCGGACGATTAAACACAATTAACCGGGGGTTTAAGTTCGAAACGGATAGAGAAACGTGAAGACTCGGTTTAATTGCACTTAAATTAGGCGTTTTGGTGAGATAGGGGATGGCCGGAGGGTTGCCGGCGGTGGCCGGACCTCTCACCGGGTTTACGGGGTGAGAGAAAGAGAGAACTTGTTTTTTTTTTTGATTCTGACACTTTTAGTCCCTGTGGTTTTAAGTTTATTATTTAAGTATAAAAACTTTCTTTTAAGGTTTCAATGTTTACAAAAACAACCCCTTAACTTACTAAATTTAGGTTTTAAACATTTTTAAGTTAATAATTTGTTTATAAGTTATTATCATTACTATTATTATTATTATTATTATTAACTTTAATATTATAATCTATTATTATCAATGTTGTTATTATTATTAGTATTATTACTATTATTATTTACTTAGGTAACAATAATCATTATGATTTTAAAAGATTAAGAGACAAACTAAAAACTATATGCAAAAGAAATCCATATGTTTCATATTAGGCACAATGGTCCATATAAGGATTATAGCGACGTTAACTTTTAATTAATGCAAAATACCGGATGTTACAGTCTCCCCAACTTAAAAGAATTTCGTCCCGAAATTAAAAATGAACTTAGATGAACAAATGAATTATAATGAAAAATAAGTGTTCAATGAACAGTGTTTGACGTTTGATTACAGGTGGAACGCTTCACTTTATGGAAACTTACAAAATTCTTAACATAATAAGCGTGTGTCGTTTTGAGATGAAACGTTGGAAAACGAGTTACCGTGGTACCTTAGATTTATAAGTCACAACTTCTAGGATATAATCCCGTGGTAAAGCGATGTATTGAAATCAATAAAAGACCACAATTGTAAGTAATGTTAACCGTCAGGATTTAAGAATCCCAAACGTCACTATATGAAACGATCTTAACGCATATCTTGTGAATATGTATCTCTCCTTTGACCAATCATCGGTCTAAGAATAATACGATATGCGAAGATTTTGAAATAAGTTCACGACGATGGTTAGAAACATTATTAAAAGCAGGAAATGAATTGATCATCCAAATTAATGATCGATGTTTAACGACATACCACGGTATACGGCTATTTGGGATAGATACGAGTCAATTTCTCGACCCGTTAACCCACATGAGTCAATATGAAACTAGTTAATCGGTCCATAATGCACCAATTGTCATCATGACATCTAAGATAAGAGGCACTTAGTGATGAAAAGTTAAACAGAGGATTCACAGGAACACGGAGGTTAGGTTTTGTCATATGTAAAGATAAGTTACTTGGACACATGCCAAGTTATGCCAAACCCATGACTACAAATTACGAAGGTTTATGAACCTTTATATCCGTGTCACAATGTAAGTAATAACGAGTCTCGTTGATTGAAATCAAGATAGTGTTTTAAAGATTTCCAAGATTAGGGTTTAAAAGGGATTCAAGAAGTAACGCAAACAATAAGACATGCATTTGCAAGGTAACTCCAATTATAGACTGCATACGTAACTCATCAAACCCATAAGTACAGTCGAGGACATTCGTATGACTAGAAAGACACATCCACAAGTTGATAATGTCTTTATTTAGTAAAAAGATCGTTTAAGAATGCTACCATCACGCAAACATGTGTTGATGATATCTCAAAATGAAAGTTGATAAGTAAGGAATAAATGGTTCGATATAGCTAGATCATATCAAAACATAAGGATAAAGGGAAAGAAATCAATTTAAGAATTTAAATGCTCCAAGCTCGAAATCAAAATCAACCTAGAGTGATCGGGTCTCCTTACAAGTTCAGAAATCATGCTTTGGCTTGATAGGTTCAAACCCTAACATTGGTTCACCCTTCAAGTTACTACACGTTTCTTGTCACTTGATTAAAACCTTGGTAAGTTGGAGATCAATAAATGAGAATAGCCATCAAGGTGTGGTTTTCACTCCTAGCTTGAGGGTGTATTCCCAAGGTATGACCACTAACTTACCAATCAAAAAGTTCGATCCCAACTCTTTGTTGAGGATCCACAGAAATAAGACGAGGTAACTCACCATTAAGGTAAGGGAAGTCACTCCTATCTTAACGGTGAAGTTTTACAAAACAAAATATAACAAGATGAACTTCTTCATCAACATCCAGAAATCACTCCTACTTTGATGAAGTCGTCTTATTTGAGCAAATACAATTCATAAAGATGATATTATCATCAAGGTATGGAATTCACGCCTATCTTGATGATTGAATTTCATCATAGCAAGAAAACGATCGAAGATTGACATTTGTCACCAAAGTACGGGTTTCAATCCTATTTTGGTGAGATCATGTCATTTGTGAAATGCCATTCCAAAGAAAATAATTGAATTCAATCCTCGGGATAAGGAAATCACCCTGATCTAGAGGGTAAAATTTTATAAATCACAATTGGAAACCTTTTATCAAAACGAATAGAGAATCATCAAAGTAAGGGAATCACCCCTGTTTTGATGAGTTAGAATTTAGGAAATACAAGTGTTCTTAGTCATAGATTGACTTGCAACTCTTGCATCTCCCACGGTGCAAACGGTATGAAGTTCGACTTATCAACGAGAGGAAGAGAGTATCTATTTAAAAAATTCAGAAAATTTCAAGTTACATTAGTGTAACAAAAGGAAAATCATGCTTATAAAGTTTGAGGTCAAAGTTCGAGGTAACAGAATTAGTTATGATGGTGTTCAAATCTTGATTGGTTTAAATCAGGGAGACTAAATCAATGGCAAGAGTGATTCAACACCACGACGAGATGTGAACATTCGATTCACAATTGAAAGAAATACACGAACTCCTCAAGTCATGAGGTCAACCATAACATTATTAAAGACATGCGTACTTATAAGTGATCACTCATCTCAAGGGTTTCGAGTCAAGTAAATGGATTCAATGATCGAGTCAAATCACCATTTACACTTTGCCTAGACAAAGTATCTCGAGGCGTAGGGATTCCACCTATAGCATTGCATGTTCTTAGTTATGGGACACATCCTGAATGAGACTTGAGAACCATAAGTAGCGGTTTAAAGTTTTTGATGGCCATTCGGTTTAGATTCCCAATATCTTTGGGTATATTAAGATCCATATTCACGTTGGTCAAGGTATAGAAATAAGTACATGAAACGCTCAACGTGTAACGGTGTTTAAACGTAAGAGTTGAAATGTCGGTTTGGTTCAATATTAACAGGGACATTATGTATGATAAGAATGGAGGGATACCAGTTCAAGGAATCAAAGATTTTTAAGATACAAAGAGGATGGTTCCATTTGGTAACGCATTACCATTTGGAATCGTTGACACGTCAAGGTAAATTGACCCATTTGCCATAGAGACTTGTTTATGTTGACCATAGTTTATCACTCATCCCAGAAATCCCCAGGTAAGCATAACTGGTCTCACAATGAGATTTATACGATATGCTTGCCTTAACCCGAAGGCCTTTTGCCAGGAAATCCAGAATACAGGTGTCTATGTGTCACACAAATTTCTTTGGTTTATGAAATCAAAACCTTGATGAGATTTTCAAAGATTAGACATAGAGTCTAAAGAATTAAACCCACGATGATAAGTGTAGATTCCACATGTCGTTGAGAATAGATTTAGGAAGTTCATTTGTCGGGGAGAATCAAAGAGTTAAAGTTAAGTTTAGGGAGACAAGTAACTAAGTTAAGCATACATAAGGCAATCCTATGCTAAGGCATCAAGTTGCACAAAAGGCATAGCATTATGTAGCATGCAAACAACATGTAAGCACAAAAGTATAAGGTTCTTTCTATGAGGTTCATGCAACTATAGTCTAGGTCACCATTTCTAATAACCTAAATCCCTATAGTTATGGGCTCTGATACCAATCTGTCACACCCCAACCTTGACGGCGGAAACGTCGAGATGTGAGGGTTAAGATTGTTCACAGCCACATAATGCTATTATTAAATCCAAATATATTATACATAAGTTTCAAAATTACATTACAAGCATAAGTCTCGATAATGAAATAAGTTTCAACATGAAATAACAAACATAATCATTTAATTTATTAACTAGGTCCAAGTCCTAGAATATGCCAGCAACATAAGTTCACTTCAAAACTTGGGGGTTTTCCTGAACATGATAAAAATAAAAGGTCAACTATAAATAGTTGGTGAGTTTCCAAGGTTTTCATACATAATATGAAAAAGGTTACAAGTAGCAATTCATGTCATAGGTTATAAGCTAGTAAGGTTATAGAACACATATCGTTCAACCAAACCTCGACTTGATTACAAGTATAAAAGATTGGCTAAGTGTATTTGGTTCCCTAGTGCACAAGCGTACGGCCCCTAGGAGTCGGCAATACCTCGACTTTAGCACCAAATAGGCTTGTCAGGCCCAAAGATCTAAGACGTCGCCAGGCTAGCAATAGTTAATGATTGTAAACAAACTATGTATCTCATATAAACACTTACAATACACAAATAACCATGACAAAATAATAAGTTGAATTGCATGTGATTTATAAGTCTCAAACGTTTACAAGTGTACGATGTATAAGTATCATGTTTCACCCCAAAATAGTGTGAAATAAAGTAAAAAGGGGACAAGGAAAACTCACATGGAAATAAGCATTTCAAGATGATATAAAAGATTACAAGATAAATCCCAAGTGTCCATTACAAGCACCTAAATATATAATTTACAATATGAAGATTAAGGTTAATATACAGATTAATGCTTAAATAAGAATTACGGTTTCAATAGTTTTAGGGTTTTGATGAGTAATTATGTTTATAATGATGATGATAATAATTTAAACGAGGTTCCAAATGATTTCTTTTACAAGTTGTTTAAACGTATAGATTCCAGGATTAGGTTTGGTAATAAGGTTAACAATAAAACATGAACTAGGGTTTCAAATGGAATTTGGGAGTTTAATAATAAATCATTTAGGTTTAATAAGGATAATTTAAATCAATTAAACCAATAATATGTGAAAAGAAATAATTAATTTAAAAATTAACTATTTAAAGTTGATAAGGATATTACATATTAAAATCATATTATAAAGTTTTAAGCTTATTAAAATGATTTATTATAAAGGGTTTTAAAACCTTAAAATAAAGCAAATTATATTGTTTTATAATTTTCAAGAATTTAAACAAAAGTTAACGATTAAATTCATTAAATAATATAACATGCTCAAATGATTTGATGAATAATAAATTATTCAAATAGTCATTTTAACAACTACTTGAATAATTATTTATTCATTTAGATTTATAATGTTTTAATAAAATTTGAACCATAATAAGTTTTATTACACAAAAGAATTTATAACTTTTAAAATAAAACTCCATTTAAAATATCGTGATTTAAACGATAAAATCTAAGGAAAGTTCGGTTCATTACTATTTTGTTTATTATTTAAAATCTATGCTAATAATTCAAAATAACCTTTAAAATGGTTTATTACAAAGGTTTTTAATTGTTTAATATTTTAAAATATTACTAAAAACTATTTAACAACTTAAAATATATTTAAAGGTTATAAATTATATTTTCTATATTATTAAAAATTTTCCAAAGTTCATTTTAGGCTTAAAAAGCCATTTAAAAAATTATGGGGGTGCCCGGGGTTCGAACCCGGGACCTCCATGATGACATGAGAAGACTTTACCGGTGAACCAAGGCATACAGCCGCAGTATCACCCGGTTTTCAAATTTTAAGAAGACAACCCCTATGAACTTCCCCCAAACCCATAAACCCTAAATCTGTTTGAACCAAATTGTACACGAATTCGAAGTTGTTAATGAGATTAAAGTTAGGGCTTTGATTCACCAAGTAAAACCGAGTTTAATGATATATGAAACTTACATTTTTGAGTTCGATTTGATGTTCTTCAAGTTTAAAACGAGTCGCGACACTGTGATTGGTGATTCAAGGTGTAAACGAGGTTGATAACCAAATTAACTTTGCAGAAAGCTTTGAATGATGTTGATAAATGAAAGCCCTCTTCCAATTTGGGTTAATAAAGCTTAAAACATCGATCCCCGTTGAGTTGCAGGTCACTAATGGTGATGGCGATCGACGGTGGTGTATGGGTCTGTTTAGACCGAAATTGGTGTTACAGGGAGTTCAAATGGATCGATTTTAATGTTTTCCCATGTTTATTTAATCCGATTTTGACTGTTGCAATTCGAACGGCTCAAAGATTTTAATCGAATGTTTCGGTTTTGTTTTCAAGTGTTACCGGATGATTAAACACAATTAACCGGGGGTTTAAGTTCGAAACAGATAGAGAAACGTGAAGACTCGGTTTAATTGCACTTAAATTAGACGTTTTGGTGAGATAGGAGATGGCCGGAGGGTTGCCGGCGGTGGCCGGACCTCTCACCGGGTTTACGGGGTGAGAGAAAGAGGGGAGAACTTGTTTTTTTTTATTCTGACACTTTTAGTCCCTGTGGTTTTAAGTTTATTATTTAAGTATAAAAACTTTCTTTTAAGGTTTCAAAGTTTACAAAAACAACCCCTTAACTTACTAAATTTAGGTTTTAAACATTTTTAAGTTAATAATTTGTTTATAAGTTATTATCATTACTATTATTATTATTATTATTATTATTATTAACTTTAATATTATAATCTATTATTATCAATGTTGTTATTATTATTAGTATTATTACTATTATTATTTACTTTGGTAACAATAATCATTATGATTTTAAAAGATTAAAAGACAAATTAAAAACTATATGCAAAAGAAATCCATATGTTTCATATTAGGCACAATGGTCCATATAAGGATTATAGCGACGTTAACTTTTAATTAATGCAAAATACCGGATGTTACAACTCGTATGGCTATCTCTAAAAATACGGATCTAGGGTTAACTAGGTATGTTGTTACTCCCTAAGAAAACCAAAGACACGTGTAAAGCACTAGATAGGTTTATTAAAATGTCTAATGGAAGATCACCCCTAGGTTTTCTACCACAATGTCTTTAAGATTATATTTTTCTAACCCTAAGACAAAGGACAACTTGATTAAATCCAATTAAATACCCTAAAACACTAACACCACGAATGAAAGGCAAAACACGCTCTCGCGAAATCTAAACCTAACAAGCAACGTGTAGGAGGTTTTAAGCATTATCTATCACCCCTAGGTTTTAGATAAGGTAGCACATTGAAAAATACTATCAAATCACAACCAATGCTCCTAAGATTATCTCTAATCAAAGTTTAAAATTAAAAACACAAAGTAATTTATTTTAACGTGCAACCCTAATCTAGATGTCATGCAACCAATCAAGATTAAACAACACGAGCATGACAATAACTTTTAAGTATAAAACAATACACGGGTTCATATTTAATTGAGACAATAATCGAGTTCTAAGATTAATAAACAAATAGACGAGATCATAACCAAATATTTAGTCAAAACATGAATAATTTTCAACCCAACCTAGGTAGTACTAAAAAGCTAACTACTCATATTATTCAAAAACATCAAAACAATAATAAGTTTTATGCTTTAGAAACATGAACGAATGAATTGACGAAAACAAAGAAAAATAATCGAATGCGAGATAAAACCGAATGATTATTAATGTTTGAATGCTTCAATCCTTGCTCTCCGATCTTGCTCTTTACTTAACGATTGCTCTCCGATCGTGCTCCAAATTCCAAATTTAAATCCCAACTTTTTTTCCTTTCCCGTGCGCCTCTGTTGCGTCTCTTTTCTTTTTTTTTTCTCTGCCGTCGCTCCCCCCTTGCTATTTAATAAGAACTAGAAATAGTACCCGCGCTTTGCTGCGGGAATTTACTATTGCATTCACTGATATACACTCGAGAAATAAATTGTTTTAAACTCTTAATAAAACCCACCAAAATAAATGTAAAAAATAATAATAAATAATAAAAAGAAATTTTACACAAACCTTTCGTTGTTCGTAATATATTGTACAAACCATGACTAATGTTATAAGGAAAAGTACAAACCTTATAATACAAAAAATAAATAAACAAAGTAATAGTAAAAATATTAAACATTTCAAAAACACATATTTTACCTTTTCAAATCCGCAATCTCTCTGTTTCTCTCTCTCCCTCGTTCTTTGAGAAAAACTTCTTGTCATTTTTGTTTTCTTTCCATTTCACCTTCTATCTATTCTTCATATCAACAATTCTATCTTTAGACCTTTGTTTCAAGGAGTTTCAAAATACCCCATTTGATCTTGCAAGCATACAACTGGAGTCCAATTCCTTGTTGTTTTGAGTTCTAAACCACAAAACAGAGGGTTCCCTTCTCTTTGTAAGCCTCTTCTCTCTCATCCTATCTTATTTTTATGTAATTTCATTTTTATGTAATTTCATCCATTCTAGAGAGAGAAAGACAACCACATATCCATATAGACAGAGAAAAGAAGATGAAGAGTGTCACTCTCCGACAAAGAGAAAAATGGCGACACGCAGTGACTGTGTTGATTCGAAAGATAGTATGAAGATGTAGTAGCGATGACTATGGCTTACATGTTTAGATCGAAGACTGCATGCCTCGTTTCTAGCCGATTGTAAACGGATCAAGATGACTCTTCACACGGAAACACCACAGTCGTGATGGTGGCGGCCAATGGCGATCGGATTGTAAGGTGGCGTTGACGTTGGTGGTGGCGGTGACAGTGGCGGTGACGGCGGCCCCGACGGTGGCGCTGGCGGTGACGGTGGCCCCGGCGGTGGCAGAAAAAGAAATGATGGGCAGTGCAATAGGAGTTGTACTGTGTGGATGAGAGGAGGTACTGTCAGCTACAGTAACCTCCCTCTCACACACCGACCTTTGTGTTTAATATATATATAATGACGGCTCCAAAATGTAGTTCTTTTTGGGCTTTTCTTTGGGCCTGCTTTCTTTTTTTTTTTGTGCTGCATAAACAAACGAATAAAGAAAACACGGATTGAACAATAAATCAAATTATATGGATACTTCACTTGCACATGAGCTACAATAAATGTAGTTAAGTAATTTATTTACTTACCTTTACTTTTGTTTTTATTTAGCTTTGGTTTACCATTAAAAATATAATTTTTATTCAATTTTTTCGTAACATTTATATTTAACTTCTTTTGTTTATTTTGTTTAATATTCTAAATCTCAAATTTACATTTGATTTTATTGAATAACCTTTAAAATCTAAATTTGAATTAATTAGATGTAATATATAATAATAAGTGACTGAAAACTATTCAAAAAATTACAAAAGACAATTGTAAAATTTATAGATTATTTTGATCATATTAGATCCCAACTGTGAATGTGCAGACTAGTGTACCCACTTTACCCGCCTTTGTAGCGTGTTGTTAGATCTTTAATCTGAGCTCACGTGGATCAAACCCGCGAGTGCAGTTTAAGTGGTATGTTCTTTAGCTTCTGAATGAGTACGCAAAAACAAGAAACACAAGCGACAATGAGTGATTTCTGATTCTTGTTTGGTGATTGCTTAAGTGAAAAAGCATGTGCACTTAGGCTATAAATCCAAAGAGATTTTCCCTGGTGATCGTGTTCCTAGACGGATAAAGAGCGAAACGACAACTAATGATCTAAACAACGATAGTGGTACTCAAGTGATTAAAATGATGTTTTTTCTCAAAAAGTTAAGAATCCAAACCCTATAATTACCAATGATATAAAATTAAAAACAAATCATATTGTTATAAAATTAAAAGCAAACTAGATTATTATTATAAAAAACAACAATAGTCTCAAGTTATTAAAGAAACCCCTTTTTGGCTAGCATTGGACTGACTAAAACAATACAAATAAAATAGTAAAAAATGAACAGGATGCATAAAAGATTTCCTAAAACATACGGTCAATTATCAATAATACATAGTCGTCCTTATATGTAATTAACCACAACATTTGTTATATCATATATTACAAATCACTTATTATAATTAGGTATAAACGTTCATTACTACGTGAGTTAGAATATATTTGTTAAGGTTTGTATAGTAATTAGTTTTGTGTGTACGTGCATATGATTTATTAGCTTTCATCATGTAATTATACTCATCATAAATAGGTAAATAACAATACAACACATGAAAATACATTTACACATAAATCCTCGTTATATATCATATGAAATATTCATCCATAAAAATACATGTCTATATAGTTTCTGAAACTTTAAGTTCAATTTTCTATGAGATTTCAACATTTGTGTTCAATGTTGATCAATGATCCAATTCAAATGGTTCTATGATAGTTATGGTGGATTTAGGGATGACAAACTCCGGGGACAACTTGACCGACAACTTTAGGCTTTGTGTTAGCACACTCGGAGCTCGCTGGTCCTCCATTGAATGTCAAGTGGATATCAGCCACCTCGACGTTGTCGCACGGTACCCCTGGGCTGCAAACAAGCTTCACTGCCACCTTAGTTGAAGATGTACCTCTGATCTTTCGAAAGCTCACATTTGATAACTTCACTTTTGATGGAGCACCACCTTTCTGGTAATCACAATAAGTAAAATTCATATCTTTAGTAAACATGTATGTTGGATTTTTACGTACAATTGGATATTTAAGGAAAACCACTGATACTTCTAGTTGGTTTTTTTATCATATGTAAGAAAACCAACAGACAATTTGCTTATGTAACAAGCAAATTTATTTTAAGTAGATAAATTTACATAAATGATCCTCATGATTTGATCAGATTGCAAGTTTGATTCTCAAAATTTTAACCCAAACTTTTTTCTAATCATTGCAAATTTAATCCTCAAATTTTAAAAGTTGCAAAGTTAGTCGATCTAAATTTTTATGCGGGCAGTGCACTCCCTAAAGTTAAATATAAAAATTAGTCTAAACTAATGACATGCATAAAAAGTAAATGAATTTAATACTAAGAACCAAAAGTGCAACGAATACATAAAAGTATGAACTAATTTCGTAATTTTTAAAATTTAAGGACCAAACATACAATCTGGTTAAACTATAGGTATCATTTATGCAATTTTCTCTTTTATATATGATAAACTTTTTAAGAAAAAAGAAATAAGAAAAAGAAAAGGGATTTTGAAACATTAGAATTCACTTCTAGAAGCAAACCTTGTATAAAACCGTTGGTTATATAAACGAATTATCAAGTTTTACAAATAGTTCTAAAAACCACCTAGAAGTATCGGTCCTGTTTATTTTAACATGCAATAACCATATATAACGTTTTAGTTAATAAGCAATCACAAACGCCTCATAATACCTTGCATAAGTTATTCGGACAGTATTCTTGATCGATCAATATGGGATTTGCGACACCGTTCATGATAATATCTTCGAAATGGATGTCGCTTGCGACTCCAGGGTGCGAATCGGGCCAACTTTTGATCCTAACTCCATTAGTGGTGTTAGTCATTGTGCAATTCTTGAAAAAGATCCCTTGTACTGGTTCTTCATTTGGGTATTTTCCTAAACTTCCTACGCCGAACCCATGTCCCGGGCCACACGTAACTTTCTCTATATGAACATTCTTGCTTCCATCTCCAAACGAAATACAATCGTCGCCCGTTTTTATCTTTGCATTTGTGATGTTGAGCCCGCTTAACTTCGCGATATGAATCCCATCTGTGTTGACACTGTTACCAGGTGCGTCAATGACAAGGTTCTCAAAGCGATTGTTGTCACAAGCCAATAGAGCTATGTGGAAGTTTTTGCTATTCAAAGATGTTAGGTCTCTAAACAATGAATTCTTGATTTGATTCAATCTGAGATTCTGAGAAAGAGACATAAAAGGTTGGTATGATAACATCAAAATCTACACTTTCACTACTACATAAATGCGCAAAAGCGACTTACAGATAAAAACGCTCACTATCATATTAGTGAGTGATTTTAAATGGTCGCAATATTAGCGACCAAAACAAAATTAGTCTCAACAATGATAGGTCACAAGATCTATCCCAAGACAAAACCTGGTCGCTAAGTTCGATGACAAACCCTGTCGCAAATTTGCGCATAAACTTAAGTCGTACGATTAGTTGCATGGAGGAGCAGCCCTGAGAGAGGGGGGACCGCCCAGGGCCCAATCTCTCCGGGGCCCAAAATTTATAAATTTATTTTATTTTATATATGTATGTATGTTTTCTTTTAAAAACCTATGGGCCACTAACAAACCAATAACAATTTAATTATTTTTGTCTAATAAACCTTAAGGTCCTAACATTTTAATTAGTTAGTTTACTATATTACCCAATCTAAACTCATTTCAAAATCGCTTAAAAAGCGTCAAGATTCGTTTAAATAAGTAAATTAGAGTATTTTACTACAATACTTTTGTTTATGAGTATAACAATTATTGTCGTATTATAAATATCTTACATAATAGCTAGATTTTGATTATAGTAGCCCATTTTTATCTACTCGCCCAAGGCCCAAATATTTTTCAAGCATTCTCAAGAACGTCTCTGGTTGCATGAATATTAGTAACTGGGATTTAAGTGACCCCCGAAACCGATTGCAAACTGGTCGCAAAAGGGCATTTGCTACAGTACGTTTTGGTTGCTACCTTATTTTACGGTCGCAAATGGTTGTTTTTGTAGTAGAGTTTAAAGAAACACTTACAACTGGTATTGAGCATGTAGCCTGAGAATCCTTGCATTTTGTAGTCTTCCATGTTTCTTGACCTTGACCATCCAAAATACCACCAGTCACAGTCAACTTATCAACATTCCTAATGATGATCCAACTGTCTTTTGTGAACTTCGCGAGCTCCGGTGGCGCCTTTAAGGTTGCTCCTTTCGCGACAATCTCAATCGGACCCTTGCATGGACCACCCAAGTCGATAGCAAGCGACATATAAGTCCCTGGTGGAATCAACATCGAGCTTGGTGGTGGCGCGGCACATGCTTCTTTCCATGCGCTTAATATCGCCTAAATCCAACATTAGTATAAGTAATTAGCATGAAACATGATCATAAACACACAACAATAAAAGATTTATGTCATTGTTACCGGGCTATCGTCAGTTTTGCCATCGCCCTTTGCGCCTTTAGTTTTTATATTGACTACAACCGCCTGGTTCGTCGCGATCAGTGACATAACAAATAAGCAATATATTGCTATTGGAATGTAGCCATCTTTATACATTCTTATATATGTTATAAAACTTTCTTTGTGTGTTATGTTTTAGGGTTTCAAAGATGAAGTTAATTACACATGGTAAATGAGGCTATTTATAGTTAAAATGAATAGGATTATCTAATTGGAGGTAGCTAATTCTTTAGGGAACTAGTCTTTACTATTTACCATACATCTATAAAGCAAAGGCAAACGTTTCATATTGTGTATTTGATTGCAAAGGTCAGTTTAAAACTTTGAAGTGAGTGTGATTTTAATGATGCATATCATTTTTTTACTTCAAATGTATTATAACAAGTATTGTTCACTATAACCCAATATCACATCATTGAGTTATGGCTTATTACCCATATGACAAGTTATGACACATATAGCATGTTATATAGCCTAGTATGACAAACATGATATGTTAAATTGTATATTATGACCCATCATAAGACCTTATCCATAATGCACGCCCTTAGACGCCCATGTCTTACATGCAGCCCCGCGTCCGGCTCGTCCAATGGGTAACTAGAGATGCTTGCCCATGGAGTGTACGCCCGTGTGAAAGGGGCGAGTGTGTGGTGTTGGTGGGTTTTACTTCTATAACATTTTTTTAGTTTTACTTATTTTTAAATGTTGTAACTAGGTAAAATAATTTAAAAAAATATGTAATTGTTTATTTTAAAGACATTATTTATATATCACTTCATACAGTGTATTTCTATTATAAAATACATCAATTTTTATAACTAGTTTACTAGAAAAGTGTTTATTTATTAAGTTAATTAACTTTTTAAATATAGTTCGATTTGGTATAGAAAACAATTTGAATATGATAAAAAAATAATAATATATAAGATGGTGATGATGTAGAAATATAAAGAATTGTAAAGTTGCTTGTATGGATGCGGAGAAACTAAATTTTTTAGATAATAAATAGAAAACTGATTTGCCAGCTTACATGCGTTCGACAAGTTTATGATTTTTTAGGCTTATGATTTAACTCATATCACCTATTACAACCCAATATAACCTAACTAAAAGGTAAAAGTAAATATGACCTAAGTAAACCAAATATCAAACATATTTAGTCATAATGTACTATGTAATTCATGCATATAATCATATGCTGCAGTTTATAAACAAAAATGTTCCATATTGTCACAAATTCCTAAAGTTACGATATAATCTCTCATGATGCGTTCAGTTTTTCACTTGCGAATTTCAAAATAACTCTTCATAATTTATTGAAATAATACATATGATATCTCTTTGGAATATTTGACACGTATGAAATAAATCATTTTGAGACGGTTGCAACTAGCTTGATTCGGGGCCTAAAATGGTTTACAAGATTTATGTAGTTTGAGCTTAGGTAGGTTTACCTAAAATCACCATACAATTGCCAAACATTCAAAACTCATTTCTTTTCATTAATTAATATGATATGTTAAAAAATGTCTAATGTTAATATAATTTTGACTTAGGTTACAATGTTTGTGTGTTACAAAATAATATAATTGAGCGGAAAATTGATCTTGTAAGAACTGAGTTGCCTTGTGTCTTGACGAGTTTCTTTATTCCTCATATTAATGATGATTTTGTGTATGTGGTTTGAGAACTTTTGAAATAACACGTTAACAACAATGTTAAATTACACAAGTATTGCATGCATTACCAAATTACCATGTAAAATGAAACCAGCTAGTTATGCTAGTCAGTGATCGAGTGAGTTACTTGATTTCAATCAGCTCATGAGCCAAAGCACCTCAATTTTTATACGAGTGAGCTAATTTTAGCTCGAACGCGAATCAAACATTTACATGAGTCAGGGAGGCTCAAGCCAAATCAACTAGTGAAATCAACTTAAGTTTTTAAGAAGCTAATTTATATGAGTCAACAAATTATAAATTGCAAGCCATAAGCTAGTTGAATATCTCAGTTATACGTACGTGTGATTGTGCTGCAAAAACCACAATCAGTTTACATGTACACGTACGTACACGTACGATTTGGTGAATTGGATTTACTTTGTGTGTACGTTTACGATTTACATAACTCACTTTCCTGTATGTGTCGTATATGATCACGTTTAATCTATGAGTTCTTTTGTTACTTTGTTTATGATTTTTTCACTTTATTTACATGCTAAACGCTTAAGTCCCAATACTCTAATAACAATATTTATTATTATAGTAATGATAAATTTAAATTATAATAACAAGTCAAATGAAGTCTTTAAAGCATCAAAAGTGTAATTTGTCAAAAAGGTTAAATATATAATTTTGAACTTTTCTTTTAGGTACTGTTGCAAGTTTTAAAGTGTGGATGACCTTTGTAGTTTCCAGTATTTAAGAACAAAATTCATGACAACCTATATACCACATATGATGATTTGGTTAATTTACTCTACATGATTATTTAAATTAATTGTAAGAGTAAACTAGTAGAATGTTTCATATGGTTTCATTTCAGAAAGTATATGCATGCATGTCCCTATTTATGAAACTTTAAGGTTGATGTTGTGATAAAAAAAATTAGAGTATCTTGATGATCTTGGAGTGACTATTGGCGATGGAGGGGTGGTGACGATCGATGGATGTTGGCGTTGGTCTAGAGGTTGCATGTGGCGGTGAGGGAGCATTGGTGTTGGAAGGCAACAACGGGCGTCTTCGGTGAAAAGAGGAGGTTGTTAGGATAAAAGAGATGAGTGAATATATATATACGGTTTAGGATGTATTTGTATTTTTTTACTAGAAATTAAAGTCACTCGCATTTTATTTTATTTAAAAAATTCACTTGATGTGAAATTCTTTTATAAATTTTTAAAATTTAAATCTAAATGGAAATTGCTATTTGATAATTTTTTAAAGTAAACCTAAAGTATGTGATAGTTCATAGTTGACTAGTTGTGAAAAAAGTAACCAAACATAACCAAGTTTTATAATTTATTAATTTAATATAACTACAGTGGTTTTATAGTTAGAATTATTAGAAGAATATTAAATCTTAGTTATTACATCATGGTAAAATCTTTTTTTGTTTGAGATTTTTGTTTTCAAAATATTAATTAATATTGTAAAAGCTTTTTAACTAAAAAATGAAGAAAAATAAAGGGGGAATCATATTTTGGTACTTTATTTAGAAAAAATGACATTCCGTGCAACATACTTTAGAACTAGGGGCCACCAGTGTTATTTTTAAACATTGAAAATTAAACCTTTAATTTCATATAAACCACATTAATCATTCGTGTAACTTACTCTAAATACTATAATGAATTATTGCAATTATGATTGATTTGGTTGTTTGAAATTTATCAACTTTGACTATATGTTTTAACGGCTAGCTAACGAATACTATAAGTCCAGTCACACGGGTAAACCTATTGACTAATATGATTATTAATAATATGTGGATGTTTCATCTTAATAACTAAATGGTATTAATAAGAACAATAACTGTCAATATGATCTAGAAAAGCATTTATAGTATTGCTTTTCAGAAAAAGCAAATACTAGCAATACTATAAAGTATAAACGCTAACATATGTGTATACATAAGGATAAGTAAGAGCTACATGAATGACCACAAAAACATAATGGTATTATCATAACATTAGTTTATTGGCCCACAGCCCACAGCCCACAAGTTATCATGAATTCTGGGCCTGCAAGTTTTGTGGGCTTTTGCATATGTAAAGTTTATTATAGCATATTCTATTAATTTACTCTCTTTGGTCATTTTGGTAAGCTTATCCGTTTTCATTGGCTCAAGTTGAGAAGCGTTTTTAAAAATGAAACTAGTTCGTAACTCCGAGCCAACCAGACTAAGGGGCTGTTTGGCAGCCTTTTAATCAGCCTTTTAATGGTTCAGATGTCTTAATGGTTCAGCACTTAATGGTTCAGACTGTTTGTTTCGCGAGCAAATGTCTGAATGATTCAGACATTTTCCTCTGAATGGTTAAGCATTATACTAATGTTGTATGGTTAAGAGGTCTAATGCTGAATGAGTAAGACTTCTAATCTAAATTGGCCAAACATTTGCATTTGAATTAAATTAAACGATATACTAGCTCTTAATGGTTCAGACCTTTTAATTGTTCAGTACTTAATGGTTCAGACCTCTTATTGGTTCAGCACTTAATCATTCAGAAGTTGCCAAACAGTCCCTAAGAAACGAGTAGGAACCGTCGAACCGACCTAGCCGCTTATTTCAAATCAGTTTGGGTACCCCCTCTGATTAAAGCTGGTTAAAACGAACCGAACCGGTAAAAACCCAAAATTTGTTTGGAATCTGAATCGGTCATTTTCCATTTGGTAAAAACCTCAATCAATTTCTAACTTTTCTTCGAATTCACGTTGTTGTCAATATTGATTAGACTTATTTTAATTGTTATAATATTTATTTTTCGTTATATATAATTTATATATTATAGCAGTTATTGTATACCAATTATACCCTACCATTTATTCATTTAGTGCTTCTATTCAACACATCGATGACGAGTTCATGACATCAACATAACGTACTACCTCTGTGTATACTTTGGTACCACTATGATTGGGGACAAAAGCAATTTTTGTTCTTAATTTATCGTTTTTATATAAAAAAAGTAGTTTTTATATATTAAAAAGAAGGTTAAACTTTGGTTTCACTCAACTACAACTAGTAAAAATAGTTTGGTAATACAACATGGTCTAGCATTTGATTTCAACTTTCATACCGTAAATTTTGTTGGCAGTAATTTCTAATTCGGTTTATAACCGGTGAAGTTGATAGACTTAAGTTGATAAGTCGATTAAGTTTAATTTAATTCTTATTATTTAGTATTTAGTATTGTAGTCAAGCAACACACTAAGAAGTTAATTAAATATTAAAGTTTAGCAATCCTAATTATATTAGAATATATTTAGTTTTTAGCCTATAAATACATGGCTAAAATTTAGGATTATGTATTAGTTCTAACTAAAATTTTGAGTGACTTTTTCTTACTTGAATAAATCATTGGAATGTAGTCAATCGCTCTTGTTTTTTATATCGATTTTGGACTCGAAATTTTCAATACCAGTATGTTGTCGTATGTTTATCGTTTAGTTTTTATATCGATTCTGGACTCGAAATTTTCAATACCAGTATGTTGTCGTATGTTTATTGTTTAGTTTTGAACCATTGCACACACCTAAACTTGCAACGATTGCTTGTAACAAGGCATGCAATCGCTAGGGATGCTTTTATCGATCTCAACCATATTCGTCAACAAAACAAACTAAATTCAAATCTCATTTGAATCAAGTTTCAACACTCAAAACTGATTTCAAGATTGTGCATATGATTATATGAATGAATCCTTATATATCATCAACTCTCAAATATAATATCAAAATCTTGTTAGTATATATCATGAATTACTCAAACAACCCAATCAAGAACTCAAAAACCTCAATATAAACACAAAAATGTATAAATATACATACATAAATCTCATAAAAAAGAATTTAACACTCAAAATCCCCATAATAAAATTACAATCTATCCATAAAACATATAACCAAAGTCATTGATCTATGCTGATTGACCATGTCCATTGGCTCCATAAGAACCATTAGTTCCTGCATGTGTCCTCTTCTCTTCTTTCTTCCTCTTCAAAACAATGAACCATGTCAAAGCTTCCAAAATAACCATAATAACGCCCAACGCAATAAGTATGCCAGTGTACGCGTTCTTCCATTTCTTCTCAGGGTCTAAGATATCGAGACCCTCGTAGACATTGATGATGCTCAAGATGATGATAGAGTATCCAAGAGTGTGATGGTAGATGTTCCAGTAAAATCTGTACTTGTTCTCGGGCTTAGGCCTCAAAAGCAAAGCAAAAAGCTGCAAAAATTTTACCAACACAAGATCAATATAAATCAATTGTGTAATATAAGTCAGCTAGTCAAAGGCGCTAGACGCACGACGCAAAGGGTGACACTGTCACAAACACTTAAAAATGATGGCTTTTTTAAGCAAAACGCATAATATAACAAGACCATTTTTAAAGGTTTTATACATGTTTCAGGCTAATTCTAGACTATTATACTTTTAGATGTTTCAGATCAGTTTTAGCTCAATTCGAACTTGCTCGATCTGTTCAATTGCGACCTTATAATGCAATCGCATTCTCTGGTCCAATTGCCGTTTTTGTTTCTGTATTCCTGATTTATCCACTAGGTCAGTCTGGTTGGTTCTTTGCGCCTAGTTTTGGTGTAGCAGCTATATTTCGATTTATCCTCTTTTTTCAAGGATTTCATAACTGGACATTGAACCCATTTCATATGATGGGAGTTGCCGGTGTATTGGGCGCTGCTTTGCTATGCGCTATTCATGGTGCTACCGTAGAAAATACTTTATTTGAAGACGGCTTTTAGACTTTCTTGAACTTCTTTTTGCAAAACTTTCAAATGTGCGCCTTGATAAACGCAAGGCGCTTCTGTTGTGCAAACTGCAACGATGCACAACAAGCCTAGGCGAGCGCCTTATGGGCGTTTGAGTGCATAGAATAACAGTCAAATTTTAATATTCTAATCCACTAGATTCATTGTATGCGTAATTGTTAACTAAAGTTATGAACTTTAAGTCAATTGCAAGAAAAGATAGAAAGACCATTAGGTCTACCTGAAGTGTTGCAAAGGCAAACAAGATGATCCCAATATTCCGATGAGTATCGTGTCTAATTCCGACGGAGTCGCCACCAAGCTTGAGTCCGGTGGCCCATCCGGCGACACCAACCGCATAAGCCGACGTTTGAGTAGCAACATGAATGTAAAACCAAGCAGGATTAGCAACATGAAACACCTTCAAATACCTTGCAGCCATTGCTCCCATAGGCATCAACACCCCCCAACTAACAGCATTCAATACTCCATGAGTCTGCAAACAATAATCAAACATCAAAGATTTATCAATCAATCAACCACAATCACATGATTTCTCAATTACTCAACATGGGTATGCAAATACACCAATAAAAATCAAATCTTTAACAAACTACACAATAATCTTGAATCTTGAAAATCAGCTACTAACATCAAGAAAGTTCAAAAGACTTACGTTTCTCCGTCGCTGCCGTGAGCCACCGATGCTACCGCCGGAGCCCGTCTGACCACTGACAAAATCCACCGTTCCGACGGAATTCCGGTTATCCGGAGCGAACCCATGAATGCTCGGAGCTCCATTAGTCACCGGACCCACCTGCCACACCTGGTTAAAACTGGTCCGACCACCGGGCAACACCACGGTGGCGTAGATCACCACATCGCCGTTAACCCTCTCCGCCGTGATCGCCGGCACCGGAAAGCTCACCGGCGACGGTTGCAGACCGGTGTTCAAACCGGCTACATCGGAAGTGTAGGCTCGAACCGAACCGTTTGAGCTGGTTAGAGCCACAAGAGCCTGGGCTCCGACCATCCCACGACCGTTGACGTTGAGGGCCCACGCCACCCACTGCGATGCGGTGGCTCCGGTGTGCCGGAAAGCTAGATCGACGGTGGCGTTGGTGGGGTTGTAGTTCCAGTGAAGATGAGAGTTCAACGCTTGTAGAGAAACACATGTGGTGTATATTGCGTTGGTTGAAAACGAATAGTTTTGACAACTTTGAGCAGAAATTGAACTCAAATTCGAGATCAAAATGCAAAACAAAAGGATCAAGATTTTACCCATTTGAGCAAATCGATGGGTTTGAAGAATCAAGACACAGAACAGATCGATTTGGATGGTGAAAATGGGAAATCAAGAACACCCAAGAGGGAAAAATTGGGTTTTTTTTTTTTGTTTTGGTGTGATGATGATTGATGAGATGGTGTTGAAGAGTGTGGATGGAAGAAGGTAAAGTTGTGTGGAGTGTATAAATAGGGGAGATTTGTTGACTGTTTCTTTAATGGGAGTTTATGAAGAAGACGAGTGGAGGGTATGGAAGCAGCCAAGAAGGATGTGTGTTGTGGGTGGTGTGTGAATCATATTCTCCAAGATGTGTGTTCAAAGCTATAGTTTGGAAAAAAAACTGGATTTTGGTTGAAATGAATAAAATGAAATTGAGAAACTAATATAATTTTTAAGTAAAATTATGTTTGAGTGAGCAATTAAAAGTAAACTCAAGGAAATGTTTCATCTTAAATTTTCTTGGTTGTGTGATTTCAAAATCCTTCCACCTAGAGAGTGAATTTGAAATCCCACAACCAAAAGAATTTGAGATGAAACATTCCCTTGAGTTTTACATTTTATTACACACTTAAACATAATTTTATTTGAAATTATACTAGTTTCTCAGTTCCATTCTATTCTATTCCATTCCTTCCAACCAAACGCCCCCTAAAAAATGTGTAATTATTTATAATTCTATGCGTTACGCGGTAACATAGTTGTGAATTAACTTTTATCTTTGTATGATCGTTTATATTAAGTACTAGATTATGTTATGCAATGTATAAGTTGTGATTTACGTGATAATATAGTTGTGTGTCTCGCCATTGTATTATCGTTTAAGCAAACATTTGATAAATTTATACTTGTAAATATGTTTTCTTTAATTGTGTGTAACTCTAAGAGATATGTATGAGAACGATAGTTGTGTCTTTCATGTATCTTAGCATGTCTTTATGACATACATCTTTTTATTATTTTGAAAAAATATTACGTTTTGAAATTACGGACTTAATTGTTGGTAGTGTAATATATGAAATTTAATTTTAAGCGTGAAGTAGTTCTCATTAGTTAATAGTCCTGACTATAAATAATAGAGCCTGACTAGATGCATGTTTTATATTATTATGTATGTTTCGTAAGTTTGCTTCTAATTTTATTTATTCGATTCGTGTAATAAACGGGTTTGATAAAAATAACATCACATATTTATATAAGTATCACGTTAAGAAAAGTATTGATTTTCTATTAGCAATAGGAATGTGATTAACTAATAAACAATTCAACAAGAAAATCTTGAAAATAATACTTTATTTGTTTCCAAAAATTAGAAAAAGACGGAAAAGAAAGTATATTTTTTCTCGTGTTTAAAAGAATGAGTTGATAGCGTTCATACCATAGAGGAAAAGCAAGAGAGCAAAACTTCCACTTTCAACTATTTGTTTAATAACTTTCTAAACGAGTCGTTGACCCAACGCGTGGTTAGGTACCCAATTTCAAACCAAATTAATTTGTTATTTTACGATTTTGGCATGTGAAAAGTTTAGTTTTTTTGACCCTCAAACTTCTAAGATTATGCAGAACGTACATCGAAAAAAGAAATTATACATGCTTAGTCCCTTAAGGGTTTAACAACTTAATTTATTATAATTTATAAGTTTATTGGATTGTAATAATCTCAAGTTTTATTTATTGGTCGGGATTAATCCCAACTCAGTAAATGTCTACAAATACTTCCAACTTCGAGTTTATTTTCCTCCAACGATCTCTTACTAATTGAGAGTTAACCCCGTTAGTTTTTTTAAGATGTGGACTGTTTTTGTGGCCAAAACACTAAACAGAAAGTTGAAATCTATCATCAGGTCAGTCAATTTGAAACTTCCGCACTCAAAAACCTATTAATCTTCACCTCCTGATTTGAATCACCGAACTCGTTGGAGGTAGATTTCAAGTGAGATGGAGGTTAGAAAATTATAAACGAACCTAATTGAGACTAAGTGGTGCTGAAGTTGAAAAATAGCTCAAAGTTGGTCTAATTTCATCAAAAAACTAACGAGGGTTAACTCTCAGTTAGTAAGTGATCATTGGAGGAAAATAAGTTCAAAGTTAGGAGTGCTTGTAAATATTTTTTGAGTTAGTATTAATTCCGGCCAATAAATGAAAGTTGAAATTATTAAAATCCAATAACCCTAATTTATAACAGACGTACCCTTTAGAGATGTTCATGGCTGGACTTGGACCGTTTTGACAACGATATAGACCAAGCAACTACCTATAATTTAAGAAAACAACAAACCGTATCGGTTGGGTTGGTTGGACGAGCTGATCCTAGACTATTTGTCTTTGATGGTTTGATGGTTTAAACTGATGATGAATAGTTAATTTTTTTTAGTTTCTAACCCTTATAATTGTGGTGCACTAACAAGCATGACACTAGCAGATTCGATAATTTCGTTTTATCCTTTGATTCTGCTTGCCTTATTGTGTTTGGTAAATCGAAAATCATGGGTTGTTGTATGTGTTATCTTTCTTTTGTTATAGATTGTCACTTCCTGCAAACTATTCTCTTGTTTTTTAGAAAAGTTATTCTTTTTTATTGAAACGTTATTGCTTTTCGTATTAACAAGTAATCTTTGATTAATTACTTTTTTCTTTCATTCTTTACTATTTAAAAAATCTAATTATTTAATTATCTTAAAACAAAGAGAAAACATCACACAAAAGTAACAATTTTTTTAAATGTTTTTTTTAAATCACATGTAGTTTTTTTTAAGTCGCTTAACTTTCACTATGTGTTTCAAATTCCAAACATATGTAACACTTCTACAAATGTTAAAACTGTTAAATATAGTTAGGCAAACTAATAACATATATGAGTTTTAGTTACAAATAAGTGAAAAAAAATTCCAATCAATTTGAATTATTTAATATCATCCAAAAATTTATATACATTTCATTCGCCTAACTTAATTTGAAAAAGAAAATTCATAACATAGGATTGGAAAGACCTAGTGAAAGTTTAATAATCTTAAAGGGACAAAAAATTTGAGTAATTTTAATGAAAATTAAACTAAAGTATATATTGAATAAGAGCTTTTTATCTATATTAACTCTCTTTTCTGTAAAAACTTTATAAACTAATGTGAGCTAAACTGAATAAAAAAATTATAAAATAAAAAAATATAAAAATAAAAAAACAAAAACAAAAATGTTTCCCTCGTTAATAAAAGATAAAAAGTCATTATTTTACAAATTTCATTTAAAACCTGTGTAAAACCGGATTTAAACATGCGTAATGATTAATTTACACGTGTGTAGATAACGGGTGGATGATTTTTTTAAAGTATATTAATACGGTACGTTGGAAAGATAAAAAAATGTATAATTTTATGGCCGGTCAAATAGACACGTGATGATGCTTTACTTTGTTCGTTATCAAGATGGCTCGTCAGAAACCATAAAAGCAAAGTATTATGGTGAAACTATGTAATAGTACACTTTAGTGGTCAAACTCTAAAAATACGTGGCGAGAGGTCAGTCCTTTTTCCCACACGCAAGCCTTTTTACTTTGGTGGTCAACTGTCCGGTTTGTTAGAAATCATAAAATCAAAGTTTGATGCCGAAACTAAAATAAAACTTCACTATAAATAATTTAGTGACCAAACTATAAGATTCTAAACTTTAATAGCCAAATGATAAAAAACAAATCAGTGACAAAACTTTAAAATCTTAAACTTTAGTCATCAAAGTAAAGGAAAACAAATCGAAAGTCAAACTATAAAATACTAAACTTTAGTTGTCAGACTTGAAAAAATAAAAACTTCACTATAAACAATTTGGTGACTAAACTATAATATCCTAAATTTCAATGGGTGAAGTAAAATAAAAAATAGAAACAGTCACGGGAAAAATCACAAGTTACCAAACTTTAGAATTTCTTTCATTTGTTATTAATATAGTGTATTAGTATAAGTTATATGTAAACTTACATATCACATAATAATATGTAGTCATACTTTTCTTTTGTAAAATATTATATGTTGTCATTTTTTTCTTTTTCATCTAACTTTTTCTTTATATTTCATCATCATATTTCTAAAAAACAAGCAAACATAGGAGATATAAAAAAACATTAAACAAATACGATTTCTCTTTTTTTACAAGCAAAAGGTCCGAGTAAACTCTTAGAACCATGACCCGATCCATCATTACATCTTTAGACTTGACCCAAAGTCCGTCAATATTTCACACCAAGAAACCAACAAATATATACCGACATGCTGCCCCCTCATTTTGGTTGTATACTTTCACACATTACACAAATCACAAATACATTTTAGGTTTTTTAGAAAGGCAATTTTTTTTACATATATCTTGCACTTACAAAGATACGTTTTTATTTGGTTTAAATACCATATCATTAAGTCATTAGGCCGTAATTATGTCCATTTTGGTTATTTTTACATATTAGATCATTTTACGGTATTTAGAATAAGATATTTAGGTCCCGTTTGGTTCATAGAATTCTCAGGAATTAGAACTGGAATTGGAAAATTTTCCATCTAAAATCATGTTTGGTTGGTCAACGGATGAAATTGGAATTGAAAAATTTTCCCTTATTTATTGCAATTCACATTCCTTCCACTTACCCATGAAATGTTTAACAATCCAATGGAATGTTCAAAATTAAAATTTCAATTTCACTCAAAATTGACCAACCAAACACGTTATCAATTTTAACAAGATTCCAATTCTAATTCCATTTTCAATTCCAATTCATTTACAAAACATTCTGCGAACCAAACGACCCCTTAATATTTGAATCAGATTCAGAAAAGCTGAAATACAATCCAAACCAAATTAGATATATGTAATTGTTTTATACAATTGATTCATATTCGAATTCTGGTTTTTGAATCAAAATTGAGTTAGTGATTTTTGAACCGGACCCACCCTGAATTTAATAACTCATATAAACGAATAAATATAACTCGAAAACCAATTTGATGAATATTTTTAAGTTATATATTATAATCTTACTGATCATATATAATCTAGTTAAATATTTATTAGTCTATTGATTAAAAAAATGTAAAAGATATGTTGAGAAAGTGGGTTTGGGGTAAAAAGATATTGGGATGAAGTGAAGTCGACTCCAAGATCAAACCACTTCATACGCCTTGGTTGGTCATTATTTTTTGACACACTACTTCAAATGCAATGGCTTTACAAAGTGGTGGTCTCCCCACTTGTATACTTAATATATTCATGATATAAAAAAGAGATTTGACCATTCATTTATTATTATTATTATTATTATTTACTTTTTAAATGCTTTGAACATATTTCTACATATGATTCGTTTCTTAGAAAGTAACATGACATTAAACAAATGTTACATCTAACAGTATGTTGGAATTTAACATTATAGACCATGACCTATTGGTCGTTAAGAGCATATAGAAATTGATTTTTTTTCTTAAACGGCCAACTGATACTACATGTCTGGTCACCTGGGTAAAGTGCTAAACCCGTTTCAAGGAAATCCATCATCCAAAGGCATACCGTGGTAAGGGGCTGTTTGACAACTAGTAAATAATTAAGTGTTGAACCAATAAGAGGTCTGAACCATTAAGAGGTCTGAACCATTAAGAGCTAGTATATTGTTTAACTATTCAAAAACAAATGTCTGACCAATTCAGATAATATGCATTAACCATTCAACATTAGACCTCTTAACCATTCAGCATCAGTATAATGCTTAACCATTCAGAGGTAAATGTCTTAACCATTCAGACATGTGCTCGCGAAACAAACAGTCTGAACCATTAAGTGTTTTGAACCATTCAGCATCTGAACCATCAAAAGACTGATTAAGAGGTTGCCAAACAACCCCTAACTGAGTCTCATTAAAAGTCATGAGGTGTCTAATTTCAAACTAATTGATCTAGGACTTGTAGATAGAAATATATATATAACTAATGATGCACTTAACTTTTTATTTCTTTGTTGATAGGCATCCCAGTTTAAACCAAGTAACTCCATGCATTTCTAATAACATGACAAGTAAGCAAACATAGTTACTCCCTTGATTAAACGATATTGACTTTGACGACGAAAATAAAAGTTAGATGTACAACTAGTCAATATTAGTTATTATCGACCAGTGTTTTGTAATTCATATGATTATATAATTCAATCTGCCATATTAAACCTTAAAAAGATTTTTGAAAAACATATGCATAAAGTGTCTCGTATTTATATCGTAATTAACTAAACTAAAATCAAATTAAACCAAACCAAATTGAAGAATTGATTTCTGGTGCAGTTTAATCCAAACATAATTACAGTTAGGGCTGCAAACGAACTGAATGTTCAACGAACAGTTCGTGAACTGTTCGGCGGGAAGTTCGTTTATGTTCGTTCATTTAGTAAATGAACGAACACGAACAAGAAATTTCGTTCGTTTAGTTAAACAAACGAACATGAACACAAGCCGCGTTCGTTCATTTATGTTCGTGAACGTTCGATAATATGTTCGTTTATGTTCGTTAATGTTCGTTCGTGAATGTTCGATAATGTGTTCGTTTATGTTCGTTAAGGTGTTCGTTTATATTATTAATTTTTGTGTCAGTTATTTTTGTGACCATTATATCAAGTATTTTTTTATATTTATGTTAAGTATTTATTTATTTTTATTGCTTTTATATAGTGTTTGTAATAAAAAATGTAAATTTTATTCTAAAATAAATCCATAATCATTTGTATTCGTTTGTGTTCACGAGCTTTTTTGTGTTCGTCATGTTCATGAACAGTTGTGTTGTGTTTCTTTACTTTGTTTGTGTTCATTTGCGTTCGGTAAGTGTTCATGAGCAATTCATGAAATGTTCATTTTCTTAATGAACGAACACGAACAGAAATCTCGTTCGGTAAGTGTTCGTGAACAGTTCATGAACAAGTTTATTTCTTAACGAACGAACACGAACAAGGTTTTGTTCGTGTTTGTTCGGTTCGTTTACAGCCCTAATTACAGTCATCAAACGGTATATAGGCCGAAGAGTTTGGAAGTTATGAAGGGTTTGAAATGTCAGAACTCTGAATATCATAAAAGCACATTTATTTTGACTTTGAAGTTTTCAACTATGATAGGTTGACTTTGTGCATGGCGTGCTTGAAAATTGCCTACGAGTTGGACTTTGGATTTATTAGCTTTTTTCTTAATGATAACACTTACGCTAAACTAACGTGACACGTTAATATTCTGCTAGTAACGAGATAAGATAAATCACAATTCACAAGTTATATATACTCGACAAGCATTCTTTAAAAAGTTATGATGTAAAATCAGCGAAAAAAAATCAAATATGAAACTCATGTTATAAGAAATAAGATGTTTATCGGTTACCAATGCATCATCCTTGACGGTTTAGTAATGTTTAGTGATCCTAATTAAATGAACACTTTTGTAAAGAGTTACACGTACTATTTTTGGTAATCAAAGTAACTGACCTGTTTAAACATAAATCTACGAGTTATGAAAATCCTATAACTGAGCCGAAACATGCTAGATATGAGTATATGACAATCAAAATTTCCAACCAGAAAAAATTTCAAGAAACTGAAAACCCGAACCACACGAGTATATCAAAGTCTTTTTCTAACTAAATTTCACACGTTTACACCCTCTAGTTGGTTCATCACACATGACACACCTGCTATATACTAGTTAGTAACAAAAACAATAGTTTCATGACAGTCCTACATATATCTACTATCAATATATATGCATTTAACTCTATATTAATGTTATTATTAATGTTATTCTATCAATGGCTATAACTATAAGCTATACCCTTTTTCTTACTTTTTATTTTCTTCCATCTCATTTTGATATATCATATGCTATAACATGTGCAAATCACAAATTCACATCTAATAGAATCTACACTTCTTGTAAAGATTTGCCCCATTTACAAGCTAAGCTTCATTGGACCTACAACTCGACCGTGGGTGTAGCCAATATCGCGTACCGGGCCCGACAAGGTGCGGGCGGTTGGGTCGCGTGGGCCATCAACCCGAACCAAATAGGTATGGTTGGGTCAGAAGCATTGGTGGCCTTTGTCAACAACAACGGAGGTGTGACAGTATATCCAACGATGATTACTAGTTACAACCCGTCGATGCTGCCAGCTGACCTTAGCTTTCGGGTTTCGGGCCTCTCTGCTGAGTTCTTGAATAATGAGATCACCATTTACGCGACCGTGGGCCCGTTTGGAGGCGGGTCGGTTGTTAATCAAGTATGGCAAGCTGGGAATTTGGTTATAGATGGTGTCCCTCAAATGCATGCTGTTTCTCAACAAAATCTTCAATCAACAGGGGAGCTTGATTTCTCGTCTGATTAGAAAATAATAAAAGGACACGTGTGAAAGTAGTTTGAATTGCTTTAAAGTTTAAGATATCTGTTATATATTATATATAATAGATATATCAGTAATTAAACAGATAAAACAAATTAACATGTTCTAACTAATTAACAAGAAAACCAAGATACATATTGATTAATTAACAACGGGGTTAACACCACCTAGATTGAGCCACCCACATCGTTAGGTAAATGCGGTCTCTATTGCTATTGGTTTTAAGGGCTGTTTGGTAATTTCTGAATGATTAAATGCTGAACCAATAAGAGGTCTGAACCATTAAGTGTTGAACCATTAAGAGGTTTGAACCATTAATAGCTAGTATATCGCTTAACTATTCAAAGACAAATGTCTGACAAATTCTGATAAGAGGTATTAACCATTCAGCATTAACCTCTTAACCATTCAACATTATTATAATGTTTAACCATTCAGAGGCAAATGTCTGAACCATTCAGACATTTGCTCGCGAAACAGACAGTTTGAACCATTAAATGTTGAACCATTCAGACATCTGAACCATTAAAAGCTAATTTAGATGCTGCCAAACAACCCCGTAGTATCAATAACAACTATTTCACTAGAGGTTTGGTCCTCGTCTACATACATGTATTACATTACTTGCATACCGATAATAGAATCTGATAAAATTCAAGTCGAGCTATTATCTGCTCAAACTCGATTCGTATATGGTTTTTGTTCCTATCTTGAGCTCAAGTTTGATATCAAGATTTTTGGAAGCTCAACATAAACAACAAAACAAGTGAAAATAGAGTTAAGGATTAAGTAATTTAATAATAGTTTTATCTTGTTTGCACTTTGCACTATGTGATATGGTAAAAAATGTGCAATCACTTGCGCGTGAACCCACTATCCATATGTTTGGCACAAAAATGGTATGGCACATACCCACAATCCCACATAAGTCCATAAACCAAATATTATTAAGGATACTTGCATTTAAATGGGCCTATCGAAGGTTCTCTTGAACTTGCACTTTGGATGCATGGTTATGCGTAGAGGTGTACAAACCGGGTTTTTTTCTCAAACAAGTTTGATTTTTAAACCGGACATGTTCTTTTTAATATGTACAAACCTTTTATTTTTTCAAACTGATTTTTCATCAAGAATTCTCAAACCACTCAAATCGGTTTGGATCATTTTATAAACTGGTTTAACTGGGTTTTTTTTAAATTGAAACCGGTTTACAAACCCTTTTTTGGTGCCGGGTTACAAACTTGTATACAAACTGGCAGTTCGAGTTGGGCTAGAAACTGGTTTGACTCAAACCGGTTTGTTTTTTTTTTTCGGATTCTTTTGTACATCTCTAGTCTTGGGTCACGATTCTAGGGCCAGACCTAAACGAAGGTAATTAACGGTACAAATGTCCAAGTGAATTAATAGAGATCAAGTAAACAATAAGTCAATAACTAGTGATCTATTGGCCTAGTGTTTAAGCGGGAGGTGAGAGCTTTTCCTTCTTTCGAAAGTCTAAGGTTCAAACCTTGGTATTGACGAATTATTACTAACTTGATGATACTATATTTTAACAACTAAAAAACAAGGTAAACAATAACTAATTACGCCTATGTTTGTGTCGTTAAGAGAAGTAACAAGTCTAAATAGTAAGCATTAAAAGTTGTAGATTTGGGTATTAACTTTTAATTTTATAACACATTGAGTAATAACTTTATATTTTATAACGAGTTGTGTCCTAATTTTATAAAGTGTTAGTTATTATTTATTAAGACTTACTTTCTAATTAAATTTAACAAAAAGGTTAAAGAAATTATCGTCTTTAAGTACTAACATTTCACACTAATTTAACACAAAAGTTCACGAAAGTTTAGCCTTAATACCAAAGGCGCCTACAAAATATAAAATTTACTACCTGAACTTGTTACATTTTTTACTTAGTACTGAAACATGTTATTTAACTCAAACCATACGGATAATATGTCTAATTAACTCAATAGTCAATTAGAGGCGCATATTTCATTTTTTTATCTTAGATTAGTTCACATTGTAACCGATTCAATTTGGACCCTTAACAGTCAAAACCAGATCCCGTGAAACTAGTTCAGATTCAAAACGTACTTTAAACTGAAAAACAACCCGTTCATCTTAAAAATAAAATTTTATCTGATTCAGTAATTTTAACCGGTTTCAATAGAGCGGGTTTACGATCCAACCCGATCCCATTATGTTCTTTCTTCACCTATGTTTGAACAACATCAATACGCTCCATCTTTTCAAGAAACTTCTCATGTACTCTATATTTCCCCCCAATATCTATATATATCTCCTACCAAAATAATTTCAAATTCATCTTCCCTCCAAACTTTCAAACTCAAATTCCCCAAATTCACATCTCCAATCTCCATCAATTCTTCAAATTCACACAATATTTATACTCAATCGAACATAACCAATGTTTCATCACACCCCATTTCCCCAAATTCAAACAATGACGCCGACACCCACTGTTCATCACACTGATCGAGATCAGCCTATTCGTCCTTCAGGTGAAATTCATGTCATCGTGGGTCCGATGTTTGCAGGCAAAACGACAGCTCTTCTTCGTAGGATCAAATCTGAAGGCGTTAATGGAAGGTAATTGAATAATTGTTGTTTGATCACTCAATTGCTGCATCACAACTCATCATGTTGTTTGATCATAATTTGTTGTTGATTGGTTGTGTAGGAATGTAGCGATGATCAAATCGAATAAGGATACCCGATATGCTGTTGATTCTGTTGTGACCCATGATGGAACAAAGTATCCTTGTTGGCCTTTGGCTGATCTGTTGTCTTTTAAACAGAAAGTTGGAGAAGATGCATACGAAAAGGTAAGATCTTTTCGAATTTTATGGAAATCTTGAATAATATGTCTTGAAAATATTTCAGGGTTTTTGAATTATTACAAGATTAGTGTTAGTATAACTGTCAAAATTGTATAATTTGGTTGTTTGTGTGGGAAGCAATACAAATCCAGTAGTTAACAAGAATCTTTTTTGAACTCCCATCTTTCAATTTGGGTTGAAATGATGTAAAAATGATCTTTTGTGTTTGGCAGTTGGATGTTATCGGGATTGACGAGGCGCAATTCTTTGATGATCTTTATGACTTTTGTTGTAAAGCTGCTGATCATGATGGAAAGACTGTTATAGTTGCTGGTCTTGATGGTGATTACTTAAGGTGTTTAGCTTAATTATGTGTTTATGTCATCATTATATGTTTATTGTTTTATCTTTATCTAAATTACTTTCATTTGGCAGAAGGAACTTTGGTCCAGTGCTTGATATAGTACCCCTTGCTGATACAGTAACTAAATTAACTGCCAGATGTGAGTTATGCGGCAAACGGGCCCATTTCACCTTCAGGAAGACTAACGAGACAGAAACCGAGCTTATTGGTGGGGCAGATATGTATATGCCTGTTTGTCGTCAACATTATGTTAACGGGCATATGGTGAAGAAAACCATCGCTTAATTGCATCAACAGTCTGTTAACAACTTGATGTTTGTTCTTTGATTTTACTTGTCATTGTAGTTTTATACTATTATAAGTAGTTTCTGATTTTCCAAGGTTTGATGAATTGTAACCGTGTTACTCTTGTCTTCTGTATATATAAGAAGTTAAGAATCATGTTTTGTGTTTGAATTCTTTAATGTTGAAACCAGTTTTAAAAGCAAAGATTCTTTTCTTTCCTGCTCACTCAGTATGTTCTTTTTTGTAATCATGAGAAACCGTCTGCTAACTAGTAGGACCACGTAAAGCGTAGCTTATGCTAGCCAGTCGGCGTACAATGGTTAGAGATTGAATTATTGGATACTGGATTCAAACCTAAGTATGTTCTTTAATTTGTTGTGTATCACACAGCATGCCTGTTATGTAAAATGATGCTAGGATAACACATACATATCAAAGTTATGAAATAAACATTTTACATTGGTTTAGGCCGTGCACCGGTTACACCTGGTTTCCTCTTTGCTTTTGTTCTACTGAACAAACTAAATCTCCTAAATACATTCAATAACCTACTAGCATATTTCCTTTGTGATGCCAAATTCACAGTCCCTATGCAGCTAGTCACTTGACCAAGAGGCGTTCTCTTCTTACTCATCGATCTTCCTTCTAACCCATACGGCCTCACGGGCTCCACTTTCTTGGAAACTTGTTCTCTTTTCTTGGATGTGTTTTGCAATTGAATGGTTCTTTTTAGTGTCATCAACTGTTGTTCAAGTGTTTGAATTCTAAAGCTTGTGGACTCGTATTCTTTCTTGCAAAACTCGGGTTGTTCTAAATCTTTTTGCAGCAAAAAACTTAGTGGTTGGTTTCTTGTGTCGTCTATATCAACATGTGGGCTTTCTGTAAGATTTTGGCTTCTTGAATTTGCAAATCTTGAGCTTGGGATGCTTCCTGAGAAATCTCCATAATGTGCATATCTGAATGACTCGGAGCATTCCTTCAATGCTTTGTGTGTGCTTAATTGTTGAACGAAAAGTGCTTGTACTATTAGGCGTAAAGGCATTAATTCGTTTTGAACCGCTTCTATACAGACTTCATTTGATAGTTTCTGACAGTTGAGGTATTTGCATACCATACTCTTTTCATCTTGTGACAACTCAGTATGAACCTGCAAAACATCAAGTCTCAACACTTTCAAGATTTAACACGCGGGTTATTAGCAACTTTGGTTTGATATCTATTATGTTTTAGGCAAGCCTATTTGTTTTCACCTATAAAATGTAACAATATTTTGAAAATTTCGATTTAAGTTACTTGTGCTTATAGTGCTAACCAATTTGATCACATAGAATGTAACTTGTGCTGGATAAATGACCTTTATAAGGATTAAAGGCAAAAAACCAGATAGTTGTATTAACCCATGTGACCTCTGCTAGAGGGACCAAAGGGTTTATTTTTGCATAATACTGAAAACTATTTAAATCAACTATGATACATGAAGAAAAGAAACTTACCTGTAAAAAGATGTTTAATGCCTTATAAAGATGGTCATGGTTCTGCCTACATGATATTGGCACGATTTCAATGAGTTCCATGAATCTTTTCGCGCTAATTTTTGCATCACTGGCTATAAGGGTGAGATACGAGTCCCATAATTCTGCAACAACAGAATTATAAGGCGAAGGAGTACCGTTGTTTGGGCACATGTTAAACACAACATAAGTAGAAAATATGCTTTCCATTGTTGTCATTTCAATGCTACTAGAAACATCATCTGTCTCACTTTCTGGGAGTAGAAAATCTTCAACATGAGCCATATGTAACACCCCAGATATTTGATTTTGTAACTTTAAAGTATACTCTTTATCTAACTTGAGTTTCAGTGATTCAGAGAGCAAACTGAAATAAAATCCAACTGGAATTACTCTACTACTCTTTTCCCCCATATTAAGTAAATCAAGAACCTCTTTTAGTAAAACATCTACATCTTCTTTCGCGTCATTTTCATCAAAAAGTACCGAATTTGCGTAGAATAGAACCACTGGACTGACATACTTTTCTTTCATACCTTGTCTTCTTAACGACCCGATGACCCGTTTGAAAAACCCGAATGGGAGAGCTATTAAATCTTTGATCCAAACATCTTGGGTCAAGATTTCTTGAACCATATTAGAGCTCCATCTTTGAGTGCTTAAAGCTTCTAGAGTTACAACAGGCTGGTCTCTTCTTCTTTCTGGATCAAGAATCTCCATGCAGGCCATGAAAGCTAAAGATTCAATGCAGCGGCTCACGATTAAGAGCTCTTCGGCCCACGGGTCAAGTGATTGACATTTTTGGAGGACAATGAGTGTGTCCTCCCAGCTTTGTAACACAACTTGGTTTAAGTATATGTCAAACCTTTCACATAAGTTCCCTGAGCTGTATTCTTCTGTCATTTCAAGAAATTCAGCTGCACATCTTAAAGATGCAACATTAAACGGGTCGACTAAAGTGGACGACCCGTATATAAAAAGTGAGATCATTTCAAAAGTCTCGGGTCCTCCTGGGAAATCTTGTGGTAGTTCAACTTCATTAGAGTCAGCTAATTCTCGGTTAAAGTATCCACTTTTTGAAAATAAAGGATACTGTAAGCATGATCAAGAGATAACTCATGTGTTAGAAAGTAATCAAGTACTAAAGACTTAAACTTTTGCTGTTTTTAATCAAACTCACCTTGTGAAGATTGAAAAATCTACCACCAACACGGACACAAACCGAAGCTGGCAAGCCTGTTTCTTGACTCCTATAACGAATACAAACGAAAAGAAAGAAAACCGTCAAAAGGGTATGTTTGGATTCAAAGAAAGATTTGATAAACGTAACAAAAGATTCAAAAAGTTGTGATCTTTTTGCATAATTCGATTCGTATTACCATGAAATGATCTTGATCTTGAGGAGGGCACTGACATTTGGAGAAGAAAAAGGACTTGAAAGCATGGAAAAATTATCTTTTGGTGCAGAAGCATCCATATGGTGGTAAAGAACAAGCAATTGTAACCCTGCAAACTTTACAAACAAACTGAGAATTTAACCATCATTTTTGAGTCTTTTCATGGATATAATTGCTTGATCCGGATCTCCTCAAGTTATAATATTGAAAAATAGTACATTGTTAGTAGTTCTAGAACCCAGAAAACCAGATGATTTTGGATGAATCTGAGCCATTGGATGGTTGAATGGAGGGTCATAGATGTGTGCAGTTTGTAGAAGCATAGTGATGGTCAAAGTAAGATGCACACGAGTGTAGTAAAAGAAAGGGTAAGTTTTTAAAGTTTCAAAGTTGGTTTCTTGAATGATGAGAAGTTTGAAAATGTTATCAAAGCCTTGGACAGTAGAATAAGGGTGCAAACTTTTCTACCATTCTTACATGTGACCATTTTGAGTTTTTGACAATCTCTACAATTTTTGTGTCCCAATTCACCTACAAAACCCTTCAACTTGTTTTTATTTTTTACATTCAAGATCAAGTATGTGAACATTTCAACTTTATGTTATATGGGTACTATTAGCAAAAAACGAAAAGAACCCTATGTTGTGTGAAGGTTTCAGTCGGCGAATTGATAAATTTGCTAGCCATACAATAGTACTCATTTAACACTAACTAAATCATAACTGAAATAATTTAATCAATTAAGAAACTACTTATGGTTCACTTTATAACTAAAATTATAAATAATATATTATATACCTAAGAAGCTTTATTATAATTTTTAACACCATCACATCTCAATCCATCTTCTAATTTGTTAATTAACATGCTTAGTTGAACAAAAACTTGACTGAATTAATTAACCGAACTAGGTTTTGTAAATGATCCGTCTCATCCTACAATCAAAAAGATCAAACCCCTTGTAACTAAAGCCTATCGATAATGAAACCTAAAAATTGAAACATCAGTTACGCCCAATAACCGACACTATCTAGGCCATGCTCATCCCTCCTTCATATTCTAGGAAATGTAAGTTCAATAGAAAGATTTTAATATGTGTGTAAACACACACATATATATGCATAGACACACATACACATATACATACACATTTATAGTTATATATATATATAATTAAAAGAGTGGAATGTCAAAGAATGTATAGATGAAGTGAAGAGGAAGTCATTGTGAGGTTTGTTGCATAAGTTAACAACCAGGACGGCACGGCTCTTAAAATCCTCCATTTTTTATTCCTTATTCTTTGCTTTGTTTCCCCCCACACTACTCAATCCCCATATTTCCCATTTTTTAACTTATATTTTTTATTCTTTTTATTTCTTCCTCATTTACGAAAAACCCTATATTTTGTTTAAAAAAGTAAAAAACATTACAATTCATATTCATTACACAATGTTCTTGATTCTAGTTATCTTCAACCAACTTCAACTATTTAAAAACTTTACATCAAAATGTAATAACTTAACACAACATCAATAAAATATAAATAGAAGAAAATAACTAAGAAAACATTCAATAAAACCATTTTTAAGTAGACAACCGCAAGAATTATATAAACAATTATACATTTTTCTTTAATAAATTTACCTAAAAGTGGTTATGTAACCACATATATAATATGTTTAAAGCACAATGTAAAATTGTTTGCGTAATTATTGACGGTTTCTACTTAAAATTAGTTGAGTAATTAACATGTCCCAATGATAATATATATATACACACACACATAGAAATGTTTAGGTACTACCATCACTCTCTTCGCTACTAGTCTCGACAAGAAAAGGGTCCTGAAGAAGATCGGATGCAGAAGGTCTTGCTCGTGGTTGACCGATGCATCGTGCAATAAAGGCTTTTAGTTCATGATCGTTTACTTTATTAAACGCTTGAGGCATGACACCGCTTGTGACCTTCCTATATATTTTGGCAATACTGTCACACTCGCTATATGGTATTTCCATTGTAGCCATTTCAAGTAAACACATTCCAAACGAGTAAATGTCCACTAGCTCATTGTAATCTTCCTCATACAATTCAGGAGCCATGTATTCTGGTGTTCCTAGTAATGTGTGAGCCGCGTGGTTCTTTCCTACCACCGCTGCTAAACCCAAGTCCCCGATTTTAACCTGACCCGTGGCACAAAACAACAAGAACATTATTGTTAGTATGGTTTTGTAAACATGAGAACCCGTTAAGTAAAACTCGTATGATACCCCCAACACCCTGCTAATTAGTGGAACCATGTAAAATGCAACTTATGCTAGACAAACGACATTCAAGGGGTTAAGGCGGAAACTAGTGATCAATATATGCAAAGAACTATAGAATTAAGAATCAGCTAACATATTTACCTTTCCAATGTTTCCATTGATGAAGATATTACTGCAGTTAAGATCTCTGTGAATGATACAGGGTTCATGAGTATGAAGATACTCCAACCCTCTAAGAATCTGTCTTGACCACTTCTTCATGGCCCTGAGCGAAACCCGTTTGTGTCTCTTCCTGTAATCCCTCAAATTACCTGAAGCACACGCCTCGGTGATGAAATTCAAGGTACTGTTTTCAATATCCCTCCAGAAACTGTAAAGAACTATGATGTTCTCATTCTCTAGACTTTGTAACAGCTCGATTTCTGATAACAGTCGTTTGAGGACGGTTGGATCTTCGGTGAAATTTCTTAGTTTGACTTGATTCCAGGCTACATCTCTGCCTTCTTCTTGGTCAAATCCCCTGTAGACCTTCTTTACAGCACCAGCACCCAAAAGGTCACTGTACCGCCCAAATCTTCCTGATGGATCAACCTCGACAAATGGTTCTCTGTCTTGATCAGATGTCTCAGGATTTGCAGATGGCATTGTGTAGGTATATCCCTTAGATCTAAGATTGTAAATGAAATCTGTCAAAACACACTGAACAGTTATGATGTAATTTCAAGCTAAAATCCACCAGATACAGCTTGTGATAATCATAGTTATCCAACTCTAATTAAAAGGATCAAACAGGTATGATTGAGTCTCATATTATCTTAAACAATCTAATTTGTTAAATAAATGATGATCAAGTTTAATTGCAGGAATTGACACAAGAAGTCACCAATTTATCTACAGTATGCATATAAAAGCACTTCACATGAACAGTTTGTTATCTCTACTGTTGCTTCGTAAGAATTTCGACTTATAGCATAACTAACACCTTAGGCGAACATTCAATATATATAATCTTCACTCAAAACGGCTTTAAGTTATGAGTTTACATGATCATTGTTTACATGAATTGATTTTCGTACTATATGAAAGCAGTAAGCATAAAATTCAACTCAAACATAAAAACTTTCAGACATAATCGATCATTTTGCAGCAATGTATTGAAATCAAATCATATTTAGGGCTTCAAAAGTAAGCGAAAAGTTTCAAGCACTACACGTGAACAGATCATCATCTCTACCGTTGCTTCGTTAGCAGTTCTTACGTATGACGTAACTAACACCTTACGCAAACATTCAGCATACATGATCGATTGATCGTTACTCAAAACGGCTTCAATTTCATCGTTTACATGATCATTGTCTACATGAATCGATTTTAGTACTCCATGAGAGCGGATGAGCATAAAATTCAACTCAAGGATGAAAACTACAGACCTAATAGACAATTTTGCAGCAACATGTTGAAATCAAATTAAAAATTTTAGGGCTTCGATAGTAGACATGATATCAAAGCCAAATTACAATCGGATAACATGTGAAATTGTAATTAGTTACCTTAAGAATGCAGAATCAACTAGAAGTTCTTCAGGATTCTGGATTTTGTGGATATTGTAGGAGCATGGGAGAAGCATGTATGGTTGCAGGTGGTGTCATATATATATGTTGGTTGCGTGTGATGACGAAAATAAAATTTACAAAACATATATAAAAATAATGTCATTTTATATTAGGAAAAAAATATGATTCGATACAAAGTTATGATTAAACTGCTTTAAAGTCATGTGATTTGTATTTAAATAAATATAAGTTATCTCAATTCAACGAAAAAGATTTTAGGTTGTTCATAACTTAGATATGTTATTTATAAAACTTATAAAGTTAGTTAGGTTCAATAATAAATTCTTTTAAAGTTAGAGCGTATGACGGGTTAGTTTGTGGTGTGAGGGATTAGACGAGTCAAGTTACTCATTTAATAAACGAGCTGAATCAAATAACTCGTTTAACTATCCAAGAGCAAATTACTAAAAACTCAAATCAAGTTTAGCTTAAACAAGTTCGAGTCAAATGTTACATCAAATATACAAGCTGAAGTCTGTACCAGAGCTCACTAATAAATGATCTTGAACGAGCTCGGGCTTCAGATATCAAAATTAATTAGACTCACAAACCTTAAACAACCTACCATCTATATAACTTGCTTAATTCGATTTTCGAAAACACAAGTTTTAAAAATTGAATTCCGAAACAAATCAAGTTCAACCACGAGCACTATAGACTCAAACCAGCCGATGTCAAGTTTTGGTAAGCTATACGCGGCTCATTTACAACGTTAGACATCTCCCGTATATAAATAATTTTAGTTGATTATCATGTTTAATCACGATTAAAATTACATAATTCAATTTGCTAATTCAAACAATTTGGTCTCGTGTAGTAAACAGTATCACCCGTGACTACCAAGCTGTCAAAAACTCAAAAAGATAAAATTCCAACAAAAACAAAAGGCAAAACTCATGTGACACCAGACGAACATCACATTTAATTGCACCTCATCAAATACTGTTACAACTCCCTACATTTGATCACATTAAAACGACTCGAATGATCTGATCATTACAAGTTCCTTCAAGACTCTACCGCGATCACAAGCTCACAAGCATCGCGTGTCAGTTACAAAGCAACTTGACTTTCATGTGGTTTATTACAGGCAGTAAATAATCTAAAGAAAAGGCGTATTAGATTCCTCTAATCCTCTTTAAGCAAAAGCAAGAAAAAAATCAATCTTGAACACATTGAAACCATGACTAAAGCAAACTCTTTCATAACGAACCACGATAACTGAAATAAACAAGCGCACATGAAAGATTCGCCACTACTGAATCCATGAGAAGTCATGTCAATACTTCTGCTGCAAGTTTTGCTCCAAAGAAGAACCAAATGCAGAGATAATGGACACACTGCAAGTAACAACTGCCATTCAAATGGCTGATCGTAAAAGATGTTAATTTGGTTGAAATATGAATGAACATTCAACACAGGTTGTGATTATAGAATGATAAGCTAATCAACTATAACAAACAGTTAATAAACAGGCTGTCAAAGATAATGTCTGGATGTGTATATAGTGCTTCGAAATTGTGATAGTTACGTAAACTTTTGAGTGTTTGGCAAACTTTGATAATTTAAAAATAAGATGTAAAAATGACACTAAATGATGTCAAAACTGATTATTTAGTCCTATATAATCATATGTTCAGCGTATATAAAGCAACGATTAATAACCATAAAGCATTAAGCCATTAATCAAATAAGGCTTTCAATATACAACCAGATTTAAATAACAGTGTTAACCACATAAGTCATGACATCTCACGTATCATAAACTTGAAGCAATAGATTTAAAGGTTTATGCGGTTCTCACAGTTCTTTACTTCGAATCGGTTCCTACTTTCAATCAAATTATTGCTTTTATAGCAAAATGACAAACAACCCAGCATAAACATAAATTCGGGCAATGAAACTAGCAGAAACAGATCAAGAAAGTCACAATGTGGATCGAGGAAAACCATATTCAAACACAAATATAGCTTACAAAACCATGACAGTCGACAGACAACCCATATATGGTCAGAACAAAGTCAAGAAGACCATAGGAGACTAAAAAAGTTGTAAACTTTAACAATACAAATAGTCAAAATAAAGTTGAATAGCATACTTGTTACCAAGGAGGATTAGAGCCCTCCCTAACAGAAGGTGACCTTGAACTCAAGCTACCATCTCTCCCCAACCTTGATGCACTTCTTCCAGATTTTGGCGTAGACAACCCAGGACTCGACCCACGATAACTAGCCCGCAGTGATTCATCCACACTAGCAGAACGAGAAGACTTTGCAAATGCATTTCTAACAAACTTCTGTGCAGCAGGAGAAAGCGTCCGCCCACCTGGACTAGCACCACCAGACGGCAGTGGCGGCTTCTGGAACATCCTAGAACGATCCCTAATCTTCCTTGCAGCCTCTCGGGATAAAGAATGAGCCTTTACATCTCTTGAAGGCGGAAGAGGGATATTAAACTGAGGGCCATTTCCACTGCCACCAATGTCAACTGGTGTGTCTTCGGGTTCTAATCTCAACGGGGTCCCTTCAATCTCTCCCCATGTAATGAATGGTGATTCGTCTACACCCGGTGCAGGGGATGGAGTCTTAACAAAGCTGTACCCGTTATCCGCCTTTTTATTAGATTCGACATAAAACGGATTCGGGGTTTTCCTCAAATCCTCTAAATCATACTTCTTCATCTTATCTCCATCTCTACCCGACATAGACCATGGAACCGGCGTACTACCAGCAACCGGATTATAAAGAACCGCTACTTCATCATCTTCTTTCGGGGCAGAATCCGCCATTTTCCCATGAAAGCGCGTGTTCGTCTTGCTGATCTCCTTCGTCATCCCTTTCAACCGATTAGCACGCTCCTCAGGCGTTAACGGTGCTTCACCCCTATCAGCAGGATGATACATCAACAAATTCTTAGCCGTATACTTCCACCCATCCAACGTAGCCAACGGCTGATCAGACGTCCCATAACCATCCGTAATCCTATCCCTTTTCGCGTCTTCTAACAACCCCTTATCGCGATTCTCACCTTCTAACAAGAACTCATACCTCAACCTCTTGTTCTTATTACCCTTCTCAATCAGTTTCGAAAAGCTCTCATTATCCTCACTAGTATACCTCCTAAAGAACTCATCAAGCGACATCGAATCCGTATCAACAGCCCCATCGTTATCACTCGAACCCTTAACCTCATCAAACACATCCTCTTTCACAAATCTATCACCACCAGGAGTTCTATCCACCTCCAAAGGCGTCGTATTTCTAAAAAACGTAGAACCAGGGGTTCGAATCTTACCATCAGTATCACCAACACCTTTCCCCGATCGTCGTTCGATGATCTTCAACTGTGCATCACGGATCAACATCGGGTCACCGGAGCGAATGGCTTCTAACCAATCGAGTCGATCTTTGAGCTTAGGGATGTCAGGGAAGAAGTCCCGTTGAATAATCTTCTCAATAGCAGCGACATACGTGTCCTCATCAAGAACAGTGGATGAATTGCGTTTTCTAGGGTTTTTGGGGGTCGTTGTGATCAACGAATTGGAGGATGATGAACCAGGGGTTTGATGCACCGGTGTTTCTGTAACCGATGGTGATGGAGATGAGAGGCGACGGGGTGAGTGGCCTGGAGATAGCAGCATGATTGCTTAGGGTTTCGAATGTTTGTGGAATTGGGGGAAATTGAAGGTTTGTGAAATTAGGGTTTTTGAGTGGTGATTTGGGGATATGGAGATTGATGACGGTGGGTATTTGTGGTGGTGATCGGAGAAGAAGAAGAAGAATAAGGGGGTGTGTGCGGCGGAGGACGGTGGCGATACGGCGGAGATCGGTGATAATGATAATCTGATGCGTTTGCTGTTTTGAGTCGGTTGTCTTATGGGATTTTTATAGTTTATAAAAAAAAAGGATAAAAAATGAATATTTTATTTTATTTTAAAAAAAATGAATATTTTATTTTAATTTTAAAAAAAGAATAATAAGAAAAATGAAACTGACAGCTGTGGGATTTGAACCCACGCCCTTTCGGACCAGAGCCTAAATCTGGCGCCTTAGACCACTCGGCCAAACTGTCAAGATGTGTAATTGAACCAATTAAATTTATATGATTAGCAGTAAACTAAAAAAAATGTTTAATAATGTTATTTAAGAAAATCAATATTAATTGTACAATTAAATTACAAAAAATGTTACTGATAATGTACGACCTACTAATTAAAAATTGTATACGCATTAAGCATATGTACCATGTGTATACCTAGGTGTAAGTTACTGTAGTTATGCTTGGACATTGTTAATATATAAATATTGTAGAGGACCGTCATGTAGCATAAGAGTAAAACATGTTTAGAAGCCAAAGGCTAATGTAGTGATCGCTTATACAACCTACTGAAAAACCTGTTTATGTATAAAGTAGTTTATTGAAATTTCAAAACATTAGAATCAAATATATTATCTTGAAAAGTTTACATATAAAACATCTCTCTCATAATTATTTGGAAATTTAAAAACTATTTCTAAACCTTAATACAATGTGAAGAACATCAAGATCTTAATTGATAAGTTAGAAGAGAAAACGAGCGAATAGTCTTCTGACCTAGTGACACGTGTTGTTTATTTCTATCAAATTAGTGCCAAGAAGCTGCCTTGGTCCATGATGGGCTTCATCCCCGGGCCATCGTCGAGGAATACCAGGCCATCGGGGGCGCCCTGCATTATCCACAGGGCCGTCTTTTGACTGTATGTACGTATGAATCGTACGTCGCTCAAATTCAAGGGCTTGGAACCCGGGAGAGCGTTCAAGTTCCACAATGTTGACAGTAGGTGAATTTTATGGCGTGTTCGCTAGGTAATTTTAGAATTTTAGGGATGTTTGTTCGCTGTTTTAAAGTAAAAGAAAAGGAAAACAGAGAGAACAAAGTGAATGATGAATCAATGATTCTCTCTTTTATAATAAAATCTCTGAATACTCGTGGAATATCTCAGTTTTATACAAACAGTATCTTATCTTTACAGCTTAACACAAACAGCCCATCTAAGCCCACTATTATCAGTCCAGAAACCCAGTAAAACAGCATTGGTCCACATTTTCTGGCAGCCCATTAATTTTACAATGTCCATTCACAAAAAGCAACAAACCCAATAATAACAACCAAACTTTGTAACATATGTTCACAACACTAAATTGACACAACTAGAGGTGGGTGAAAAAACCAGGTCGAAAACCAAAACCGGTTCCGGCCCGGTACCCAAACTGGTTTTAGTACAAACTGATCCGGTTTTGGGACTAAACCGTCAGTTTGATACTGGTTTGGAGTTCCTAGAGCTAGATACGACATTATCAGAATTGGGTCCAAACTCTAAACTGTTTTGTCCATTATGATCCGCGTCGGGTTCAAACCGGGTCCAAACCGTTTTTTACTCTTTTTTCATTCTTTTTAACTATTTTGCCATCATGTTAGTAGAATTTAGTAGTGAATGTGTTGGTTTAATCACACAAAGCACGATCGCCAATTTTTTAACGGTAAGAACCCTAAAGACGAACCCATTTCAACCTGCAATTTTAGCAAACCAAGTAAACAAGAACCGCTACCCATTTCGTTTAGAGAAGCCTGCATGCTGTACCGCGACATGGCACGGTAATATGTATCACATGATAAGACATTTATTTTATTACCATAACATGTTTTAAGAGTACATAGATAAAAAGAAAATTTTACACGTCGGTTGCCGGTAACCCATGCCTCATGTGACACATACATTATTGAGTGTTACTATTTGCACATAACAAGTTAACACTTATAATTTTGTACCTTATATTATATTGTGTACAACTCTATAATTTATGTGAAATAAGATGAGCCCAGTAAAGATTGACACGATACTTCTTTTGGTTTTTACACTTTTAATGATATAGCCTAACCTGACTCAACCAGTTCTAAAACGAAACATATTTAAAACCAAAATGATCAGGCTGACTCGACTCGACCTGACCCATGAACACGCGTTGTCAGTCGATACTCTATATTGACATATTGTGATGGAGTTTGATGCTCCAAACGTTGTCACGCCACAGTTCAGTTGTCATGAATTCAGTGGACCATGGGTTGGTGGTTGGTGCACTGGTGTTGACCAATTTGGACGGCACCGTCAAACCAGTCTAATAAGACATTTAACTCTCCGATAAGCTTACACATGGGCCTCTGTCTGTCGTTGTATCATAGTTTGATGTTGACCCATTTCTGGTCAAACCTTTGTTCTGCTTCGTGTTGCTGGATTGTAGTGCTACTGCTCGTGTGAAACAAACAAAAACATGTATGATGCTGTCCATCGACATGTTGACTCAGGTTCTTTTGTCACGACTCACGAGTTCAGAAATCTATACAGTAATAGATTTCTAAACTCGTGTTAATAACAGATACCAGTGTGATGGTTACTATGCTGTCACACAGTATATAATAATAACCATGACACTGATACCTATACAACTTAATGTTGTAGTGAATACTGAATAGTGATCGTTTTTTACTTTTGTTTTGGTAAACGAAACAAACACAAGAAGAAAGTGGATTAAGTGTGGATTAATATATAATCTTTGATTCATTAAGAACTTGTTTAAAGTTACATTAAGTTCTAACTTAGAAGCTAAAAACATGATACATTTGATCATTTCCAAGCACAAGAAGCAACTAAATCTCTATTCATCCAGCCAAGATACAAAGCTCCATCTCTTTCGTCAAACCTATATCTCTCGCTATAGTTCTTTAGTAGTCGTTTGATCGTTTGGTTCACTATCGGGCTCATCGGGCAGGGGCTAAACCCCGCCATACTAAACCGTAGCTTCCACTTCCCCAAAAGCTCGTGGCGTTCGACCCGCTCGTTTCCCTCGCACGCTATTATGTTTACTACATCCCGGGCTAGACAATGTTGCTCCACGTTTATTCTTTCTTTGTGGTTACGTGGGAGTGTAATGTCTATCGACTCGAACATTGCGTTGTAGTAGTCGAGAGCCTCGAGAAACCGAGGGTAAAATGGGGCGGTGTTTGTATTGGATTCTTGTTCAACTAGGGTTACGATTTTAGGGCTCATGCTTTTTACTTGCCTCAGCACCCGGTCTCTATGGTTCCGGATGCTGACACTCTCGTCAGGCATTCGGTGCAACACAAACGCGAAATTAACCGCTAAAGATTCACCGGGCTGGGGGCGAACACTTTCCAGCCCGGTTTCCGTGCAAAACTCAAAAGGCATATTGTAAGCTCTCGCGAGCTTACAGAGCCTTTTACCCTCCTTACTCAACCCGTTTGGGGAGTCGTGCAGTCCCGTTATCCGGATATGCGGGGGACCACCAGGTCTTTTCGCAAACGCCTGGATCAACGGGACCCACTGACTCCCATTTCCGATACAGAAGTCGATTATGTGAACTCGTTTCTCATGCTTCATCGCTTCCGCTATCGCCCCGTTGGCCGACATGTACCCGAACTTGAAATACGGGCAAATCTCGTACAACATATGCGTGTTCAACGCGAAGTCGGACTTGTAGATCGTGCTCCCGGAAGCCGAGAGCCGAGCTACAAGTCCTTCCAACATGTACGCGCCTAACCGCTGTACCGGATCTCCGGCAACCGACACCAGTTGCCGGAGATCCGATATCAGCAACCGCGCGTTCAACAAATCGTTATTCGAAACCGATCTCGCACACGCAATGAGGACTTGCTTCAAGTCCGACGTCGGAAACCCAACAATCATCTCCTTCCACAGTTCAACTTCCGGCGAGTCAACAACACCTCCGGCGAACAATTTCCCATTTCCGGCGACATCGAAATCGGAATCTCCGAGCATTACAGTCTCCAATTGCCTCAATTTGTTCTTGAAATCACTGTCATCAGGAGATTGAGGTTCTATCTGTGATGAAGATAGAGTGGAAGGTGAGTAGTACATGGTGGTACAACTGCCGTTAGCAGAGGATGATTCGAGGGTGCAGTAGGGTTCCGATTTGGGGAAGAAATTGCTCCCATGGCGGAAATTATCTAGAAATTGAAATTGGGGGTTACATGATTCATCGATTTCTTGCAGCGATTGATGGTAAAACGCGTTGGATATGATGGATCTAGTGTCTTCAGACGCTTGCATTGAAGAATTCTTCACGAATTACAGTTGCATACACCTTCAATTTCTTCAAACTGAAAACAAAATCATGTTCAAATTGCTCAAATTGTTCAAAATCAAGATCAAAATCGGTATAAAACTGGCAAAAGACTCATACCCAGATGGTGAATTTGGTTTTAAAACAGGTTGAGATGTAAGAACATAGAGGAAGTTACCTTGTGAAACACCATTAAAGATGAAATCTTGAGGTCAGAGGTCTGCAAACAGATGAAGAAGAAGGCATTGTGAGTGGTTGAAGTGGTGATTACTGTGAGTTGACATGAAATTAGTGGATTTGTTGATCGATTTACGAAGGAATATTACTTGGGTTTAAAGTACACTCCAACACAGATGAGGTATAAAGGGAGCAAAGAAGATGATTACTTTGAGAAGAAAGGGAATTATTGTGACTACAGTAGAGTTTAGAATGATCCTTCACTTGTAAATTTGGAATAATAATACCATTTATATACCACATATTTGGACTTTTGTCTTCAGGCGCGTGTAGCTTAAGTGATAGGAATATACGATAAGTGTAACACTAGGGTTTATCCCAGCGGTCTGTATTCTCATTCATGTTTAATGCGAGTCCGGTGCGTTTTGTATCCGACGAATGCTTGTCTTGGGTACGCGACAACGTGTCGCCGGTTGTCAGTGGACCATGTTAATATTTTTACATAGTAGAACTTTTCTGATATTATTAATCCAAATTTAAAGAACTTTTACAGCATTGGTTTTTTTATAACTGTCTTAATTGTAATTCATTTCTATTGTTGAAATAGTTAGATCATTGATCAAGATTATTCTACACGTTTAACACAAAATATCCATTTTAATTGAATAACACACATATATATAATATAACATTGAGATATTTATGTCTAAGCATGCGTTTGCAAACAACATGTTTTGGTTTCTTAAGCTGCCAAAGAATGAATAGTTGTTCTTTCATGATTATAAAGGCCAAACAATATTATTGGCACCAAGTGAACCCATGCTATACATTTGACAATTTGTGTTCAACCAACATAAAAGATAACATCCGATGTGATGTGTGTCTTTCTCTTGATTCGTCGTTTACCACATGGTGTTTTACTGTCCTGTGAGATTGCGAACTCAAAAGTAAAGCAAAGGTCTTTGTGACCAATCTAGTTATAAATAACTAACCTTTCTTCTACTATTTTTGACGATGCATCAAACTTGACAATTCATATGATTACGACAAGAAAAGTTACAGTACAATTGTTTTGGCTATAAAAAATATAATTATGTAATTAATAACAAGATGTTATGTTATATGTAAAGGATAATATTATAACCGGTATGGCTATAAAAATTTAATACTTCTAGTCAATATTATAACAAGGTGCTTCACTTTTTTTCATATTTATAGGCATAAATGTTAATACAATGGAGAAATTAAAATTCATAAGGTTAAAATAAGAACAAAAATCTAAAACTTAAACCATACAACCTGAGCAAAGAAATTTAGAAAAAGAAATTAACCATATTAGATAAAATTAATACTCATTCCCCTTTTTCATATATAATCTAATGATAGATTCAATAGCATCATGACTATCTATATTAAATGAATGATGAAATCAACATGAGATGTTATATATGGACCTTTTAGATTTTAAAAGATATTAAAATGAGGCACTGAATAATTTTATAATATAATATAGTCTTAAAAAATTAAGAACCAAAATGCCATCAACCAATACATACCATGATATATCCCTTTCATCAAATTAGCTTTTTCCCATGGTGGACCATTTGATAACACAAATGGTTATCACATATTCACTTTCAAATAAACCACTTTAATTTTATTCTAAGCTTTAAATCCTTTCTATCTTACAACCCACCTTTACTCTATTATACTTTAAAAAAAATATAATGCATTTATTTATTTGAAAAAGTTTTTTGTATATGTAACTGTGAAAATAAACATTTGATTTTGTTATTTAGCAAATACTTGAACTTCTTGTTACATGTAACACATGCTAACATGTGAACAAATCAAGATAATTTGACTATTTAATATTTATGATATAATTCTTCCATTAATTAAATTGCAAGTTGCATAACTCAATATGTGATCGTGATGTCATAGTGCCTTCATACGAAACTACCACTTGGGGCATACCTACGTTGATCTAATCGGAATTGTAATTATGTGTGTTTTGATTTAAAATTATCAAAAGGTCATATTTTTAGTGATTAATAAAATGATTAAATTTTAAACAGGAGATAAGTTGACATGTATAAAAAGAAGTGTGATGTTGATATATGCTAAATGGACACAATGATAATAATGATATATTATTATTATTTTAAATGTTCGTTTAATACAAAATTAATTGGTAGATATAATAGCATAGGTAAATATCATCTTAGTTAATTATTTTAAATATATTAATAAATATATATAATTATTTATAGTTGTAAGTTGTTGATTTGGTTTTAATAGGTTTGGTTCGTCGCTAGTCTTAGTCCTACTCGACATACCAACGTTGCCAAGGTCACATCTCCTCACTAGAGGTGTGCACCTGTTTAAACGTGTAACGCAAAGGAGACTAGATGTTACGTAAAATATAAAATAAGAACCATACGCTAATAATCAGTTGGTATTAGAATAGTGTCGGTTGTAATCCACAGTTCAAAATTAAAATGACCGTCCATTGAATTTCTCAAAGATTCTTCACATGTATTGTTATTTCAAACAAATAGATAACAATATGTCAATAAGCATGCATGGGATGCTAATGATATTATTGTATGTTATTGTCACTATTGTGAAGCATGCATGGGATGCTAAATGCTATTGATATTATTGTATGTTGTTTTCACTACTCTGTATACACAAATATGTATAGAAATATGAATACTAGTGGTGTGTATAAATCAAATATAGCATGTACATATGCAAAAAATGAGACCAGATATGTTCAGTTGTACAGGTTGATTTGTAGATCTATTTATTTAAACGGGTTAAACCAGACATTTAGAACACCACCAGTTAACATGATTTTGTTTATCAAACAAGTTTAGATATTACAACCTATAACATGATTATTTTGTGTCGTGTTTTGATCCCTACTAGAAGTTGCTCCTAGTTAAACCCATATTATCATTAATGTGCTTGAGAAAACAACACAACCTATTGTTTAACACTTCGTTGATTTATATCAGCTTCTTTATTCTTAGTAAACATTTGTCAAGTTTGATAAATGACACCATTTTCTTACTTCCATTAGAATAATTGATGGAAAACACTATGGGGCTGTTTGATTTGGGCTGACCCGGCTGACTGGCTGGTTTGATTTGCATGTATTACGTTCTGACCGGGCCCGTGGGTGCTGACCCAGACCCAAAATTAAAACTTGCTGACCCGAAAAAGAGGCGCTGCCCCTCGGCCGAACCCACCTGCGCGACCCACCTGTTGCGACCCACATGCGCGACCCACCTGCTGCAACAATGGCGCAACCGAAACATTTGTTTGGTTTTTGTTGAGAATTTTACTTGTTTTTGGTGATGGTAGAGTCGTGAATGTTTGATTTGTTGAAGTTAATTGGTAGGTTTAGTTATTAATCATTTATTTGGCTTTTTTTATTTTTAACAATGTATGAATTTTAGAAATATATAAATTAAATTATATATTTTTATCATTCAACACAGTCAGTCAGATACTGAATCAAACAGCCAAGTTTCAGTCAGATGCAAACTCAGTCAGAACTTTTAACTGGGTCAGATTCTGACTCAGTCAGATCTTACTGAGTCAGTTTTATCAAACACCCTTATATTTGATGTTATCACTAGTTGATTAGTTGAGCAAAACTATAACTTAACCGAATATATATTGAATTTAAACCTACAATATTTTGGTTGAAATAATTACCATTACAACTAGTTGATTAGTTGGACAAAGCTATAACCCAACCAACTTATATTAATTGATGGACAACACCCTGCTTTCAAGCATTAAATGTCAAAATGTAATCAAATAAGATCATTAATAATCTAACAAAAGTATATAATTGATAAGTCTAAAATAAGAATATATATATATATATATATATATATATATATATATATATATATATATATATATATATATATATATATATATATATATATATATATATATTTATATATTACATAAAGTGCCAAATCTCAAAATTCAAACACTCCGAACAAGGGAGATAAGAATCCAGAAGACTATGACCCACACGCTTCTCCATCTGTATTTCTCATATACTGTCAAAATTTGGTCCACTAAGCAAAATATACAAAATTGACCCTCAAAATTCAAAGGTGTAGAAAACATGTTGAATAATTTATCAACAAACTCAGATTATTATTATTATTATTATGTTTAAAGTCGTATATGATACAATAATTCATTTGTAGATTTGGTGGTATACATGATAAAGGGATTTAGAGGTCATCTATTAGTGGTCACATTAATGTTTTTAGAACTATACCATATACATGAATATATGGGATATTAAATTTACTTAAACTGTATATATTTTAAAACAAAGTATGAAGATATTTTATGTTTTGATAGAAATGTGTGATTTTGGGAACTTAAAGTAATATAGTATGAAAGCTAAATTAACCATTAACTAGTCTGAGGAGAAAAATTAGCTAGTATTCAGTACAACTGGTTTGTTGCACTTCATTAGGTCAGATGAAAACAATTTGAATAAGCATAACAAACCGATTAGACACCTGGATTTCGATCTGGTCATATAATAGAATTTATAAAGTAATAATTTCCATCTATATTGAATGATAGCAAAACGATTACTAATTTCAAGATTATACTCAACTTAGTCGAATGTCTAACATCATTAACAAAATAATAGAATTTATAAAGTAATAATCTATGTTTACAAAAATAAATAAAGAAAGAAAAATCTATTTAATTTATAATTCTATATTTTAATAAAATTTATAACATCCACGTTAATTGCGTACTTTTAGAAAGAGATAAAAAAACAATGCATGCACACAAACTTGTCCCCTAACACTCAATTAATAATAACTTTGTCTCCTATAATTATCCTGCACACGTTGGTCTTATTATGTCTCCCACCCCACCCCATAATATGTTTTTAGATTACTCTTTTTCAATATTATATATATACACATGTGCGCGCGCGTACGTCTGTATTGATAACGAACAATGATTTTGTGTGCACGTGGACACTTATTCGTTAGTCTTTAGCTACTAAACCAACGTGCACGAGGAAGAAGATTTCATACACACGAAGTCTATAACACGTAAAAGGGGCTTTGCTGCAAGCTTAATGATACAGAGATGCTTGTTTTATAAGAAAATCTCACTATCGCTATTTGCAAAGATATGAATGTAAACTCAGAGATTATTTTGTTATATATGTTTATACAAAGATGACTTTTGTATAAAATACATAAAAACGGATCATATTGATATATCAGCTTTTCGTTAGATTTGTAAGTTGCTAATTTTTTATAATACCGCACGTTCAACGACAACAAGAAATGAGAATCTTATATGATTTTATATAGAATAAATAATATCGAAATGTCTCACCAAACGTTTGTGCTTTCTAGAGGCAAAATCTGCTGTGTCACGACTTTTATTTAAAACAAAAAGAATATAATAAAATTTGTATGTCCCGATGACTATCTCATTTGTTGTCTAATAAAGTAAACGGGCTCGTAGGCTTTATGGGCCCATATGTTGTTTAGTTTGGGTTTCAAGTGGGCCCATATGTCACTTTAATATTTGTATTTATGTGTTTGGCCTTTTAATTATGTTTTGCAAAAATCAAACTGTTTACTTATTGTTCTAACGTTTTAAATACAACACACGAGTTTGATGTATGTGTGCACGAGTTGAACACAAGTTCGCCTAAGCTCGAATACAACTTGTTTAATTTAATAGGGCTAAAGCTCAAGCTCAGCTTATTTGCAGTTTTATTTTGAGTTATTGGATTTTAATAATCCCAAGTTTCATTTATTGGCCGATATTAATCTCAACTCAGTAAATGTTTACAGATACTTTCAACTTTGAGTTTATTTTTCTCCAACGATCCCTTACTAACTGAGCGTTAACCCCGTTAATTTTTTGATGACGTGGATTGTTTTTGTGGCCAAAACACTAAACATAAAGTTGAAATATATCATAAGGTCCATCAATTTGAAACTTCCGCACCCAAAAACTCGTCAATCTCCACCTCCTGATTTGAACCACCGAACTCGTTGGAGGTATATTTTAGGTGATGATGGATGTTAGACAATGAAAAATGGACCTAATTAAGACTAGTCGATGCTGGAGTCGAAAAATGGCTTAAAGTTGGCCTCATTTCATAAAAAAGACTAACGACGGTTAACTCTCAGTTAGTAAGGGATCATTAGAGGAAAATAAGTTTAAAGTTAGGAGTGACTGTAAACATTTGCTGAGTTGGGATTAATCTCGGCTAATAAATAAAAGTTGAGATTATTAAAATCCAATAACCCTTTTATTTTTAGAGCTCGAGTTTAGTTTCTGAGTAGTTTTATGTGATAATCCTTGACTTAGATTAGGCTCGTTTTATTATTTAATAATATTTAATTAGTCAACAGGCCAATCTCGATTACATCACAGGCTCATCTCGTTTACACCTCTAAATACAACTTGCGTTATATATGTTTGACCTCATGAATTTTCGATCTTTGAAAACGAAAACATACGTAACAAAGTATTTCTTTTAGCATACTATTTGTGAGTTGACGACCAAATGAAGTTATAATCAAATCCAATTCTGCCAACTTAAGCTTTTAATAGAGGATTTGGAAATGTACAAATGTGAATGCACAAGTTACAATTTTTACAACTTTGCCAAAAACAACAATAACCATCTTTAATGAAACGTTAGTTCGTAAATGTTTTTGTGAATTAACAAAAATAAAAATAAAAAAAATCCTAGGAACTGAAACTAAAATATGTGGGTGTCTGATTGATATGATGAAATTAAACTAAATAAAATTTTATAATATTATTGCATTTGGCATGATTTTTTTTAAAGATTAAATACTAATAACGATAAAATTAAAATTATTGAAAATCATTTTCAGTTTTATAAAACATAAACCACCACCACTTGAACCTAACTTTTAACATTATTCACAAATTATGCTCATTTCTTTGCAACATACAACCACAAATGCACAGTTTACAACCTTTTGCTGCAATTTCACAACACCATTTATAAAGAGTGTAAACAGAAACTTTGTATAAACAAAAGTCTTCATTATTAAAATTATATAATATATTTAATAATTACCAAACATGCAGAAATATTTCTCCGCAATTTAATAACTTTCACCCTCCTACTTCATTATTTTCTATTTTTAGCCACCTATTTCTGCAGCCTTGCTATATTTCTAAAAACTTAAAAAAAATAAAAAAGAAAATAAAAGAAACCATAACTTAGTTACAAGCATATAATTTTTCCTGTACCCTTTTCTGCAACCTTCATTATCACCCTAAAATCACACTCTATATCAACTTTTTTCTCATACTATATTGATTATCAAACTCTTTCAAATTGCCTTTGATATTCTGTCATCTCTATCTCTATAAACCTGCACTTGTTATCTGTGAAGAACACTATATAACTGTTGATATTTCACCCGCTAATCCGGATGCAAACGGGCTGTCTGGAAGATTCAATCCCTGGCTACTGCAAGTTAAGAAATTAAAACCATAAACAATAATGTGAGTAAAAGTAGATACGCGACCAAATATTTACGTATCTCATGTGTATATGAGTGAAACTGTTTTGATATGACTATAGAGGTGTAACACAGGAATAAAAATGTGTCATTTCATGATTTTATCTTCTTTTTGTTGTGAACATACCTTTCTTGCTCGTTGTATTCGGTATTAATCTGCCTAATCTGTTGGTCACTAGCTGCACCGTTGTTTAAAGCATCAAGAAAATAGTTAAAACGCTCAGTAGAATGAAAGTCTGCATCTTGTGCATGAGCATTGCCTATGAACAAAGAAAGAAGAGGAAAATCTTTAGAAAATATACAAACTTTAAATAAAATTATAGAAAATTTTACCTTCTGATATCACCAATTCTTGGCACTATAATTAATGATTTAAAAATTGTTACTAAAATCGTTTATACATTTGTAGCGCTTTTTTGATAACTCGTTAAGTTGTCTAAGGGTGTTTGGATCGGTTGCTTATCCAAACTGTTTATCTGATAATTTTTAAGTAGCATAAGTTGATTTGAATAAAGAATTTGAAGTTGTTTTTTGTCCAAACAACTTATTTAAAAGTAATAACTAGATAAACAGTTATAAACCAAATGAAAATTCATAGAAAATGTTATATAATTCTCACTTGATTGCAGCCCGAGTTCACTATCAAGACAGTGAGAACCTTGGTACATATGATGTTGAAATGTGTAACCATGTTTCCTGTATAACATATTCAGTAATTGAAAATGTCAAACTTATGTTAAACTAGGAAATAACAATCAAATCAACATGTTATCTTGAACCATATGATGTCCAAAAATACAAATAATAATATATATGATTCGGGAATAAAAACGGATAACAAATAATAAAATTCTTACTTATCATCAATCTTGCATTTTTCACGGTATGGTTTGACCAAAACACGCGCACCACTAACAAAATGAGGGTTCCCCTTGTTTAAAATATGCCTAACTGTATCCGCAAACACGAAAGTCACAAACCCAAACATTCTCTTTTGTTGACATGGAATTCTCACATCACGAACAGGCCCGAATTTGCTGTTACAAAGATATAAACAAAACAACATTAATAAATCATTTCAAGTCATGAATGTATACATGTAACATGAAACTAAATTTTATTTCATAAGTATACTCCTTACTTGAAATAATTGTAAACATCAAGCTCAGAAAATGTACTTTCAGCAGGAAAAGTCAAGTATATCTGCCTAGAACCCGCGACAATTCCACCATGTTCGTTTCTATCTCCAATATGGTCCATGCATTTTGCCATGTCATCAGCCAACACGACCGCATGCTGCCCATGTGGCCTATTGAAATCATATCAACATAAAGGTTAAACTACTTATCTGCTTATAGAGTTATGATACAGTAATATATTGCTTTGAGGGCGTTTGGGATTGCTTAATAAGCAGTTTAAAGTTGCATACTATAAAGTGCTTACTTCAACTTAATAAGCAATCCCAAACGCCCTCTAAGTGTAACGGTTAAAGAATTTGACCTATCGATGAGACAAATGCTTTTGAGGCGAGCGAGAAGTTTGGTCAAACTATAACCAGCTTTCCCGTGTCTTTGACTTTCGGTCAAATATCCTTCAGCTTGAAGAGTTTTACCGAATTTTTCATAATATATCATTGGTAAAGAAGCAATGGAAACAGGAAACCCTCTTCTTGATTTCAGTAACTCAGTGAGTTCTAGCTCTAGTTTCTCAAGTGACATGGGCGAAAAGACGTTATCATCTTCGGTCAACTTAGAGTTAAAGATTTGTGAAAAGCTTTCGGGAGTAGGGTGCAAATACCTACAGTTGTTTCCATGTCTACAAAACCCTTTAATGAAGTAATGACAAACTTTGAAAGGAAACTCGGGTAAACTTGGGGACCTCCTATTGGCCCGAGGACCCAATGCAGGCTCGGGTGAGTAGTAATTACTAGAGGGAAAATCCGGGCTGTCAACGGGCTCCATTTGATCTTCTAAAGACATGAAACGGATTTGGTTGTGAAGGTCATAATCTTCAGGAAATGAGCCCGGGTAAACCATGGGAACAAAGTCAACGGGTTGACCATGGTGATCACAACAACGTGTGGGAACTTGGATCGTTAATGGTGAATGACGGGTTGAAGGAGAGAACGGTGTGAAGTGAATTGGGCCGATTGGCATATCAGGGATAGAGTTCACCTGAGGAGGTGAAATCGGTTGACCAACAGTTGTGTTTGAAGGTAACTTAAGGTTGGCTTTAGCTTTATTGATTAAACCATGTATTAGATTATCAGGACCGAATGCTAATCTTATCATTTCACGTTCACCATGATCTTGTAAAAGAAGGTACCCGATGATCTTGGAGACATTTTCGGGGTCTATCTTTTGTACTCTATCGTATACGACTTTTGTAGATTCTGAGAAATCCATATTAGTATGACCTACTATATAAAACAGCACAATATGTACTGTCATCAGTAACAGCAAATAAATAATCAACATTTGATGGTATCTTTAACTGGGATAATCAAGAACAAAGTGCATTTAATCAAATCATGATCAAATAAAATTTAACAAAAATGAACATACAGTCCTAAATAATAATAATAATAAAGTAAACAAAGGAGAGCACTTGCAGTGATGATAGTAGGTAAACTCAAAACAGCAGCTGCACAACTGAATCTAAAGAAAATTAAACTGAAATCTTGGATTTTGAATCTAACAAACAAACATATTCAGTAAAATCTCACTCTATGAGATGAGACCAAATCTTAATTTCTGACCATTTTTTTACTTATAGGATAGAGAGGCTACACCCAGAGAGACTACCGCTCAGTAAAACCTTATTTTTTTTCTTTTGAAACTATGAATCACTGATTCTTGCTTTCAAAATCTTGAAATCAATTTCACCACAATTTGAAATTCAAGCATGAAAAGCATTTGATTTCATGAGTTCAAAAGAAAACTGAAAACACAGACATCATCATAATACCTTTATGAGCAAAAATGGCATGAACAAGATTCCATCATGAAAAGCATGATTGAAAGAGTACCAGACATGAAAGGTAGACCAGATATGTTATCCTACCATAACTAGCAAAAAAACATATCTATATTTTCAAATCCCATTTAAAGAAAAATAAAAAATTAATGAATTCAAAGAGAAACAAATTCATACTGTCCACAAAACTAACATGTGTTCTTTGGCACCTTTCTACAAACAGCTGGTGGGTATAATTTCACAAGAACAAACACCATAAAATTTCAAATCTTCAACACAAAAAGATATAACACAACCCAAATATGAGCAAAGATTCAAGATTAAACTTCTATATCTTCAACAAATAACATACAAAATTCAAAGATTTTGCTTAAATTAAACAAAAAAAACACAAACTTTTAAGCTCTTCAACACCCAAAACAATATTTTAACCTGCAAATAACACTTGTTAGAAACAAAAGCTTCAAGAATCCACACAACAACCATGGTGAATAACCAAAGATCCAAAAAAGAAAAACACCCACCAAATCTAACAGGCTGCTGAACAAGAACAGATGAAGAAAACCCTCTTCATGATTGATTGAGTAGACTACACCATTCTCTCTCTAAACCTTTTCTTTCTCTCTCTATATGTATACATCTATCCTGCTGTTGTTCTTGTTTTAGCTAATTTTTTAATAATATTCACTGTGTGTGTATATATACATATACATATATATATATTTATGATTTATCTCAAAACATCATGCCCTCAATTCTCCGCAAAAACGACAGATTCATTAAAAAAATATACAGAAAATGACAGCAGGGATAGCAATTAAAGGTCGCCGATTGTCTTTAATTCAAAGCAACTCTCAACTCACTCAAAATGGGAGCCGTAAATGCATATAAAATTGGGTTAAAAACAGTGAAAAAGATTGAAATTGGAATTGGGGTTACCTTGAAATTGAAATCTTTGAAATGGGTGTGGGATTTGGGTTGATTGAATGGTGTAATTTGGGTGAATGATGTCGTATTCAAAGGTCAATTGGAGAGAGAGAGAATGATTAGGAGGAAGTTACAGTGTTGAGTGTGAGTCTTTAGTGGTTAAAAACTAAAATGTAGGAGATTATAGAGGTGACAGTTTGAATGATATGAATAAATCAATTGGTTTATTTTATAAAATTGTTTTTTTATTATTTTATTATTTGAAAGTTTTGTATTTGGATATAGTTTACATTCAAATTTTGAAAATACTGTAACCAGAAAACCATGTTACACCTTTTAGATACGGGAAAATAATAAACATGTTATTTAAAAATAGTGTTTAAGGATTTATTAATGATTAGGTTATGATAGTTTCCTGACTAATCGTTTTATGGTTGTTAATGGATTAAATTGTTCATGGTTGTAGATTTTACTGTGATTATTTATAAATTATAATTAAGTAATTTATTACGTTAAGTGTTACAAATTTGTAAACTTATTATTCTTATTCTTACATTAAAGATTTATATAGTTCTAATTTTATTTTAATTTTAATAGTTTTCTATATTATTTGTATTATATTTTATTCCTATGTATATTTATTTAAAACTTATTTTTAATACTTAATGTATTTATTAATTACTAAAGATTGATTTAAGAACTTAACTTTATTTTAGATTAAATTTGATTTAATATCTGAAATCCTCGTTACTAATTAATTAATATTTATTTAATTAAACTCATGTTATACATAGATTCTTACAGAAAGATTCAAATACAAATGATTTAAAAATTATAAAGTGTAATAAGAATTAAGATGCTTGGATGTTTCTTTTTTTTATCAAGATTACGTTTCTTAAGTTCCACCTTAATTTTTTAATATTCATACATACAACATTATTTTTTAAAAAAATTATATCATAAAAATAATTTTTTTTATTTTTATATAGTGTTGATATAGAAAATTAAAAAAAATTCACATTTAGCATGAGAATTACACAATAAACTATAAACGTAAGAAAGTTTATATTTTTCAGTATTATGTTATTTGAAATTCATCATTTTTAAAAAACACAATGCATAACACAAGATTCAACTTTTTACGTCAAGTCATTGTGTAAAATGACCAGCACTAGACTCGATGATCAGCATTATACATTATGCGTTGTTTGATGAGGATTACATGATAATTTCATCATGATTACATAATGATCTGGAAAATATAAAAAAATTACATTTTCAGCATTTTGCTATTTAAAAACTATTATTATAAAAAAACACGATAGAAAATACAATGATCAGGAGTAGACACTATGATCTGACTAATATTATACAATAACTTGATTTTATAAAATAACCTGACGAATATTACACAATGAGTTTAAATCATGTGAGATAATTTATTTTTTTCTATATAAACATTATACACGTTTTAAAGATAAAAAAAACTTTTTGTTTTTATAGTGTGGTTTTAAAAAAATATTATTGCATGTAAAAGTTATGAGCGTTTAAAAAATGGTGGAACTTGAAAATGTCGCTAAGACTAAAATATTTTTGGTCTAGCATTTAAAGTATTAATTATATACCATTATGCTATTAGTTTTTCTTAGTCCTTGGATCCAATATCTAGTGGTTAATATTTTTTATAACTCTCCTTATTTTTTTCTTCATTTTTAAAATAACTACATCGAGATTTTTATTCTAGTTTTACGGTTTCCATAGTAATATTAATCTGCTAATGATGAGATTTAATGTGACTCGTTAAAATTCTTAAATAATTACTTGCTTTGTAAGTTTAATCATTAATAATAATGGTAAATAGTTTAATAACAATCCTTATCTAATTTCACTCTATTCACAACTAACTATATTTCATATCTCAAGTAAAACGTGAACCGACCAATCAGTTATGGTTATGGTTATCAAAAGCAACCCATAACCGACTTTAAACACTACCAGCATACACTAATCTCGCTAGGCTATGCTGGTAATTGATATATAGTTATTTAACTTTTACCACTTGAGTTGGTGCTCTCGTAGCAAAAGCAAAACGATAAGAGCACCTAGGCTTGAATGTTTAAAGCTCAAGCCACAAGGAAGGAAAAACCTTTTAGAAGAAGTTGTTTAACTTTCAAACTCTCATTAGTTTTTTTTATTTTAACAATTTTAAGTATTTTTATAATATTGTATTTTCTACTTTTTCTAATATTATACTTCTCACATGTTTGTCATCTAATATAATTCGGACCATTCACCATCATTATGATCGGAGTTGATTAATGTCTACATAAAGTAATTAGATGGAAAAAATGTCTAGAAATAAGCTTATTTTAAAAATGTACATATTTAACTTTGACCTCTTTAGAGTTATTGTAATTTATACCCAAAATGTACGATTAAATACGTCTTAAAGGATCAAACTCTTAAGCAAATGATCATACACATTTTGGTTTTAAATTTTGAAACGTGTGTGTTTTAAAATTTAATATTCAAGCATTCTAAAACAATACTAAATTCATCCCAACAAATGCATTTTAATTTATAGTTACTTTCGTTCTGCTTCACATCGTCTCTATCAAAACATTTTATCAAAAAAAATCAAGGATTTTGGGTTTAAACATAGAACAAAACCTAAAAGAAAATGATAATGTTACTTATTGTTTGTGCAGTAACTCGAACCTTAGATATTTGGGAGAGGCATAATTTTAAACGGTATCGATCGATAGTTCAAATACCTTTTGATATTTACTCTCATGTAACAACAATTCAATTTACTGTTGATTATATATTATAGTCCATTAGTCCGCGCAGTAACTCGAACCTTCGAACCTTAGATATTTGGGAGAGGCATCATTTTAAACGGTATCGATCAATATTTCAAATACCTTTTGATGTTTACTCTCATGTAACTTGCAAGTAAGGTTACTTGTGTGAGGGTCATTTGATGTAGTTAAAGACAGATTATTTTTTTATATAAAAGACATATTTAATGTGCTTAATCGTGCATCTGCATCAATAACAAGAGATATTCAATAACTTTAAAACAAACTTTATTTGTTGATTTCTTGACAACTAATAGTGTGTCTTAATCGCTAAAACATGTGTTTTTAACGGCAGAAAAAATATAGAGACCAAATACCTTTTGGTATTTACTCTCATGCATATTAATAAATGTGAAAATTTATTAATAATCAAATCTTTATATGCTACTCAATGTGTATTCAGTTATTAATTAACGAATATAAGTTAAATATCAATTTTTATAACAATATAATTGCCCAATGATATTTTAGTATACTTGTAACTTTCACTACAAGAAATTTCGTCCTCGCCAATGAAGAAATTCATCTCTGTAGACCCCAAATGTCATTGCCACGTATTCTTTTAATGACAAGTCGTAATCATAGATATCTTAGCTATAGTTTCATCACAATTGCTGCCTCGATAGCAAAAGCATCCTATAGCGACCACATGTCGCAAGAGGTAATAGTAAAAATCATTTTACAAAATGAAAAAAACTTTCTTATAACACACGAATAGATGAACCAAACTTATATTACAAAATTCATAAGCAACTCAGTTGGCACAAAATGTATATATCATACCATATCTTGTTTCTCTTTATTGTATTTTTAAAAGTCAACTATTGACATAGGATTCTCATAAAAAATATAATTTTTGTATTACTAAATATTATCTTACACTACTAATTAATGCATGCACAACATCATTAGAACTTGAATTAATGATGTATGACAGATTTAATGATTCATAAATTACTCTCCAAACAAATAGATAATCACATTTCGTACGTGGTTTGAATATATTGTATATATTAAATCACATATCAATCTATAATTATGTAAAACTTGTACCAAAAGTTAATGAGTGGCAATTTGATTCGATAAATTGTTTCTTTTGTAAATTTAAAATTCAAACCCTCAATTATACACAAGTTAAATGCTTCAATCATACCTTTTCATGAGTGGTGATGCAGTCGGAAACAGAAAGATAGATAATTGAACCTGTTGATTCAACGAGAATACCAGGAATAATTCTTCTAACTATCGTTGATTCACAAAGAATACCATAATCATGGTTTACACTAACACACACGGTGATAGAGAGAAAAACAGATTTTTTCATAAACTTCAATAATATTTCACCCATCTCTTACAAGCATATAAAGAAACAAAACCAAAGTCGAATGGGCCACAAAACATAAACGGACCAAAAACTGGGCCAAATGTAAGGTCCAACAAAATGTAAAATTAAGACAAAAATGTAAATAACTCATAAAATAAGCCGTTTTTGGGCCGAAACGATGACCCAAACCGCCTACGGCCGTGTTCCTCGGTCCAACGGTCGTTTTGACTGGTCGCAGGCCCAAAACGAAGACTTTTAGCCCAAGTTATGACCATTTCAGTGAAGCCTCTTTTGATAAGCGATCTTGGGGCTCCAAAAAAATTAAAGCTTGCTAATTCACACTTGGGCCCACATCAAGTGGCTAAACATATCTTTGTACTAAACGTTCCTCTATTTCTGAGAGATCAAATGAGGGGGTATGTGTTGTTTGAGTTGATGAGTTGGTGCATTTTTGTATCATATAATTCGGATCCGTTTAATTATTCGTGTCTAATTTGTTTGATCTATGTCAAGCATACACTACGTTCTTAACTCCTTTATGAGATACATGATTATAAATAAGCTCTAAACAAATAAAAATACGTCATAAACTATTAACGAGGTGTAAGCGAGTTAAACTTATAATTTATATCTTTAGTTTTTTCTTTGAAAGGCAAAATTTTATTCAGCAGACCCCAAGCCAGCAAGGAGCTAGCAAGGGGAAAAGAGAAACAACAGGAGAGTTTATATTAAAAAAAACATACAACATATGAGATTACATGTTAAATCTAACCCAATTATCCTAGTTTAAATGTTGCATTCTTGACGTGCTTCTCATCCATAAATAACTTGAGCCCTTTATATCTTCAAGGAGGCCCGATATAGATGGCCTAGAGTTCTAAAAAATAATCTTGTTACGCATCCTCCAAATGCACCACATAGCAGTAAGTATGATAACTTCTAATGCAACATTTTGATTTGCGGACCTGATAAATCCCGAATGAAAAAAAGCATATATTGGTGAAATTCGATACCATGAGCTTATATAACTCCATAACAATGTGACATAATAGCACGATATAGAAGGATGATCCACCGTTTCATCAAATTGTTCATAAAGCGGATTGATGCGAACCGGTTTGGCCACACCTCCGATTCCCGGTCGGACCCGTTGGACCGGCCGATCCGATCCGGTTTTCACAGCACTGGTTTAAAGCGTGTGCATGATAAGAAGGAGCACAACTAACCGCTAAAAGGGTGTAGTGCATGTATGACACGTGGTAGCGGGAGGAGTGATCCTTCAAAGAAAACCAACGGTCTGGATTTGAGCAAGTTTAGTACACCATCAAGATAAATGCGGATAAGACAAAATCCTACTCAGCAAACCTCTGCCGCATAATATTATTCTGGACCCACACTCACATCCGACGTGGATATCAGTGGTGGACCCCACGTAATTTGGGTCTCCTCATAAATCGCATTACCATTAAACATCAATGTCCTTTTTTACCCGCGCGATGCGACGGAATATTACTCACCGACTAAAACTTAAACCGAAACATTGCCCACACATGATGATGTTACCACACGTAGCAACAGGTTTTCGAACTTATTTACACGCGTTACGACGGTAACATCTTGTATTGAAGTTTGTAATGTAGAAAGAAAACAGTATTACGTGTCACGTATTGTGGCTTGATAATTATGAAAAAGTAATTTAAACAAAAAGTTTATTGGTAAGTAAAAGTAAAAAAAATAATAATTTAGAAAGCGAGACGTAGTCCTCATGCTGTAGCGTGATCGCATACCAGCGTTTACGAATGTTGTTACATGTGTGCGACAATGACAATAACTTACTGGAAATTAAAGGAATATATAAAATAACGCTACGACTCGCATGTTGTGACTTGGTAATTATAAAAAAAATGAGTTAAGCCAAAAAAGTATAATAAAAGTAAGATATAAAAATAGCAAAAAACCCAAGAAAAAAAAAAGATAAAGATCACAAGTTTCTAACGACTTGAAACATGCATCGTTTGAAGTCATTGGTAGATACAATAGTATATATGCATTAAATACATGTAGAAAAAGAAAAGCTGTGTGAGCGGCAATATAATTATTTATTTAAATTATTATTGAACCTTATTTTCTATAAAATAACCTATCTTGATTTGTTGTGAAAACATTAAACTCCAGCGGGTCAACATAATACTTTAGGGCGTTAAAATGAACAAAAACATAAAGAAAGTATTGTGAATAATTTTATATTAAAGGAATGAGAATAAAATATATGCATAAATGATGATTTTACGCATCACGTGAAACGCACGTGAGTAGAGTTAGACGACTTTGTAATTAGAAAGTATCAGAACCAAATTTATATATTTATACTATATAAATCTTTTTAGTTTAGATTTATATTTAAGTATAACTTTTTATATCATATTTTCATATTTAATAAAAAATTGGTTTGATTTGATAGAAACTGGACCGTGATTCGTACAATAAATTAGTTATGATATTATACGTCAAATTATATATCATCTATTATCGTATCAATTGTCTATATCATAATAGCAATAATTGAATTAATCATTGTTTTTTTCTAAAAAAATCTAATACTTTGATACTATAAATATTTATAGAATTAAACTTTAATTTGGGATTTATTTATGCTTGTGAATACCATTTTTTTCAAATCTTTTACAATTTAGGAATACAACACGACCTGTGTAATAAAATAATCATCATTAATTAGTTGAAAACATTATTAATTATTTTTAAGCAACACCACCAAATCATGAATTAACCTAACATTATCCATATTATCCGAGTCATTAGACGCTAGCACGTAAAGGCGACAACCTATTTTTAATTAAATAACATTTAGCGCTTAAAATATTTAATTGTCAGTTAGTAAACAATGATTAGTCGTGGTATTATATAAACGTTAATATTTATTTATTTCTTTGGAGTATCAAACACATTTTTCATTTATGACTTATCATCAAGTCATCAACATTATGTTTCTCTATTTAATCGAGTGTCCTTTTAATTAGTGGTATCAATAGCTTCATAAGGGATATTCATCGGATCCATTTTCGGGCTATATTGATTATTCGAATTGGTGTGTACGACTTTGAAAAATTTTAAAACTAATTTTAAATTTGTAAAATTGATTATGATAAGAAAAAGATAGATTAAACAAATTTATATTTTATATACACATAAAATATCTGCGTTTTTTACTTAAAGATACATATTATATATTTTGAATTACAAAACTCTAGGTTTGAATTTCATTGTTTGAATTCAATTCAATTTAAACATCACATTTTAATAAGATGTATAATTTAAACATACAATCTGGTTAAATCACATGAATCGTTTAAGTAATTTTATCAATAATTAAATAAAACAATTTGGGTATTGATATTCCGGATACACCAATTGGGCCCTGGCCCTTGAGTTTCCTATTTTGAAATGCGCTTTGGGCCAAGTGGTGAGGGCCGGACTGTGCAATCTATTAAGGCCCACAGGCCCATAACATAATTAATTTTATTATTGCACAATTTACATATATTTCTAAAACCATTATACTATACTCTAATATTTAAAAAAAATATATAGTGCCATATTCATTTCGTTTATTTAAAAGTTGTCACATTCGCATAGAGAGCAGCAAGCCAAAGTGAACACAGTCAAAAAAGGATCCGACCTGAGCACGAATATCTTATGAAACGTCTGGTGGTACATGACTCATAAGATATGGACGGAAACATCAAAATGAATGAGGCATTCAAACCCAAATTCCATCCTCTGGACTCTGATATTAACGTTGACGGTTTTTCATCAAATTTTGCATTTCTGATTTAGTATGTTTTTAGCGTGAAAACACATGATACTTTTAATTCATTATTCCGAGCATTAACTTACATAGTTAAATTCAATCCTAGGTTGGCTTTCAATTTAAAATTCTCAAAAATTTGAGCAATCATAATTAAGTTTTGTTAGTAAAAGAGCATGTCGGGAGAGTTCAAAGCATGCGATAATATTTTAATTTTCTGTCTTTAAAGTATTATGTGATCTCTTATATTATATGCTTTCGTTCTGTTTCACTTGTTGTTGTTATTATATCATAATAATCAGAATTTTGGAGATAAAAATCAAAGCACAAAATACACAAACAAAAAACCAAAGATGTAGTCATCTTTTACAAAGCTAAAAGCTTTCCAAATATAAATCTGACCACAGTATCAAACCTAATCATATAATTTCACAAAAACAACATTACAAATGCTTTTGTATTTTCTCTCACACCATTTAGCTCTTCAAAAAGTCCTTTTGTTTCCACAAACCCCCTTTCTCCTTGGATCTAGTGCTCAAAATCAACAAAGGGAGGCTTACACTTAAAGATATTATTAAAATATTTACCCTATATATATGTTATATTATAAGACTCACATAACCACATGAACATATCATATGCATGGTTAATAGAATTAGACTAGAAACATCACTAATGGCTCTTCATTCAACTCAAAGACAAGGCGGTGGCGGTGGCGCTGGTGGTTGTGATGGTGGTGGTGGTGGCGGTGGTGGTTTGTCAATAGCTCTGCTACAAGAAAGATTTAGGCAGTTGCAGAGAATGAGAGAGAAGAGACGAGAGATGGAGCTTTTGAAACTGTTTCCTGAGCCTGAACCCATGAGTCAAGGTGGTCGAACTAACCGTTATGAGCCACCGGTTCGACCATTCGTGCACCCTGACGTGACGAATGCAAGATCAAGTTCTTGTGAATCTCTTTCTCTTGGACTTGGTTTATGCACCAAGCAAGAAGAGACACAAAAACGTGCTAAAAGCACAGAGTTAATGGAGTTTTGGAAAGTAGATTTAAATAAACATGAAGTGGATACTTCACTTCATCTATAGAAGAGGTTAACTTTTATGTCTTTTTTGAAATCTTTTTTTCTTCTTTTAAGTTCCTTTTTAAATGCAACTTATGAGAAAATAAGTGTAACTTGTACCTTGGTTATTGTGTGATATCTTTTCACAAGTGGAATAATTTCATAACGCGTATGATCAAACTGGACGCTTTACAGGTACACTAATTAGACAGGTTTTAAAACCAAGTGACAATGACCTATGATTTTATTGAATGTGCCTCCGAAAAAGGTTTTAAATGAATAGTTCGATTGACCAGGCTGTAGGTAAATTGTATATTCTCTGTCACAACATGATATCTAAATCTTTATAAGGCTTTAGGGAATATTATGGTGTAAGATGTTTTTCATCTATTCAACAGGTCGAGAGTTTAAATTCTGCAAGATGTAAATATAGGCGGTAAATAAAAAGTATATTATAAATTGTTCTACTAATATTTTACTTATTTTCTACAAATCCAAAGTTTTTAATACTAAAATCTCGTTAACAAATAAAGACTTTATGAAGCTTTCTTTAAAAAGCACTTATAACTAAACACTTAAGTGTACCAACTACAACGACCTAACCGCAATATTGAACAACCACAAGTCCACAACCATCTCAAAAACAGACTTATAGTCATGTTCCACGGTCCACAATTTGAGCTCGTTACGATAAATGAGTCGGGTCAACTCAGTGTGTAGTGTTTGGAAGCAATTCGATAGCTAGAATCGGTACCAGTGAGGAAGAAACACAGTTGAGCTCTAGCAAGAATCCAAACGTAGAGTTTTGTAGTCGTTAGCCCGTTGCCCAATGTGATTAATCCGCTCTTATTAATCATTTATATAGTTATATCTACATGTGACAGTATTTCAACTTCGAGATCTTTAATAGAACGAAAAATCTTACCTTCGAAATAATCCCTCATCGGGCCGTGACAATATGACATTAGACTTATCTTGAGCTAAGCAGAAACAGCATCATATGCCAATGATCGTATATTGATACACATTTGTTTTATTTACCCTGACCCAACGTAAAGCAGATGTTAAATCAAACACCGTATACGCCTTTTTACTGTAATAACAAGAAGACAAGGGACAAAAGAAGAATGTTTTAATAACACAACCACTTTAAAGAACAAAGGCAAACACAAGATTTAGTGACCACAAGGAGACTAGCGACTGCAAATCACTTGTCGCTAGCGACGAAAACACCTATTTTTCGAAGAAATGGTAACAACAATGCCACTTACAAAACAGTGCTCATAAGAGTTCATATTTGACACATAAATCACTTATAACAAAGAAAACAAGGGCATATACATGTGAATCATAATCATTCATCTCCTGAGAGATCTCCCCACCGGACGTCATACTTTGCCGCCAGATAATGAGCCCCGACCGGCCCTCTGCTGCCATAAGGATACAATTCCGGCGTAATCTTCTTTGTCTCGAGTTCTTTCAATAATGGTGTGAATATAGACCAAGCAGCATCAAGCTCATCGCTTCTTATAAACAGTCTCCGTTCTCCTTCTATCGCATCCAATAAAAGCCTCTCGTATGCATCCGGAATCTCCTTCGGGTACCTACATTATTGATTAAATACAAATTATGATCATGAAATACTTGGCTTCATACTGTTTAGTGTAGGGGAATGAATTTCTGAAACCTCATCCTATAGAGCAAATTCAGGTCACTTCGGTCAAGCCTCATTCCAAGACCGGGAATCTTGTTATTGATCTTGAGATAAATGGCTTCATCGGGCTGCACACGAAGAACGAGCTCGTTTGTAGCCTTATCCATATCCATCCCAAAGTTTTTCTTGTATAGGTTACCTGGAACATGCCTAAATTGAACTCTGATCTCTGCCCTGCGGGTCGGGTCGGGTCGGGTCAAAACGGGTTGCAGTTATACAGGTTCGGTCAAAGATGGTAACTTTTAAAAACAAATATTATACCGTCTCGTATTGAGGGCTTTCCCGGCTTTCATAAGAAAAGGAACACCATCCCACCGGGCATTATCGATAAAGAGAGCTGCGGCTGCAAACGTTGGAGTCAGGCTATCGTTCGGCACTGTGGGGTCCTCTGTGTATCCTAGATATGTCTTTCCACCTTTGCTTTGACCCTTGTATTGACCAATGACTACATCGTCGAGTCTTAATTGTCTCATTGACCTCAAAACTTTGACCTATACGGATCAGGAATCAATAGGTATTGCTACTAAAAAAATAAAGACATAAGAGGTTTTTATAAGCAAACTCAAACACCTAACGAAATGGAAGAACTTAAGAATACCTTTTCATTTCTAATATCCTCGGCATCCAAACTCACGGGTGTCTCCATTGCAAACAATGCTAATATTTGCAATAGGTGATTTTGCATTATATCACGAATAATTCCATAGTTGTCAAAGTATCTAACAACAAAGAGAAACATGTAATTTAATCTGACTTATAAGCCATAAGGCATACAAATTTAAGCAAAAGAACATTTGGCTTGACAGTAAACTCACCCTCCTCGCCCTTCTGTACCAAAGTCTTCAGAAAATATAAATTGCACGTTTCGAATGTAGTTTCTTGACCAAAGTGGCTCAAAAACAAGATTTGAGAAACGAAGAACGGATAAATTTTCTACCAGCTCTTTGCCCAAGTAATGATCAATCCTGAAAATGAGAAAACACTCACAAATTTAACAACTTTCCAACTTCAAGAATCAGTAGATGTGCAAACATAGGTAGGTCAGGGAGCGGGCTCGGGTCCAAACAGGTAACTTTTCGTTGGATCAATATGGGTTGGGTTGACCCGTTTCCTTTTTTGGATAATCTTTTTCATTTGACCCGTTTGACTCACTAGAAATAAAACATATCTTGAAGTGACCCATTCATTAGTAAACGGGTTGAAATTACCACTTCTAACAGACACATACCTAAAGATTTGTTCCTCAGCTAAATACTTTTTCAAACTTCTTGTTAACTCGCCAGACGATTCTGAATCGCGCCCAAATGGTTTTTCCACAATTACCCTTGTCCACCCAGTTTCTGAAGAAGCTTTGCAGCTAGCACATCGTACCACATCCACAAAAATGTCAGGAGGTATCGACAAATAAAACAACCTATTCGACAATTTACCATCCTGTAAAAGTTTTTAAGAATTCCTGTTAATATAGACAGAACATATCACACAAGAATTCAGATCAATTCATCAAAATGATACAGAAATAACAAAGAAATTTAAACCTCTTTCTCTTTTAGCTTATTGTCCAGCTCAGCAAAATGTTCCTCAGAGTTGTATTGACCCGAATGATAAAAGCATCTTTGAAGAAACTCTTCCATTTTGTCACCACAGTTCTCACTGAAGATGATGTATTAACAACAGTTTGTGCATAGTTGAAGGGTATTTTGAACAAAGTATCTAGCTTTACCTCTTATCAATTCTGCAAGTTAATGTTCTACTAATCGTTTCCCTCAGTTGCTCATCGGTCATTTTGGTTCGAGCATAACCAAATATGATAAAATTCTTCAAAAATAGTAAACAATCTTCATCAGAATCCACATTAAACCAGTGATTCGATTTACTAATCGTATATAAACAAACTAAGGTAAAAATGGGTGATTAAGAGAATAACCTGAGGTAAACAGCCTTCATAAAACAAAGCAAACAGGGCTGGAAATATTTTCTTTTTGGCAAGATCGCCCGAAGCACCGACCACTGTTACACTAAGATTGGATTCGGTGTGTTTTTGTGACACGAGTTCTTTTGCTAAAGGCTTCTCTGCTGCACCTACTTGAAAAGTCATCAGAAAATGACAACAAGAGATCAAGAACAAGCGTCTGAGTGGTGACACGGAGCTGATACAAGAATTGGACGACTCGTATTTGGAGCAACCTGATAAAAGCAAGTGAGCTAGAAAAGGGACTACTTAAAACGGGCATAACTTTTATTTTCCCTTTGGTGTTACAGGCCCATAAAATACTTACAAAATGTTAAAAAATGTGTCACATTGTGGCAAACCACCACCGGCTCTCGCATTCGGATTCCCTCATCTGGTGTCTTGATTTTAACGTTGACGGTTTTCCCTCAATTCTAGCAATTTTTATTTATTTCGTTTGGCTTGTAAAACTACATGTTACGCGTTTATTTAGACATTTAATTTCAAGACTAAGAAGACAGAAACTATTGATTCATAACAGTGTTTGAACCAACTGTAATGAGTCACAAAATCAAATTCTATACTATTTGGGATATGTTTTTAAGAGTTTAACAGCATATACAACATTTCCAAAAGTTTGATGAAAGTAAAATTGTGAATATTAACAGCAATTTATCTAAATAAGTCAAAACAAGCTATGCATTTTGATATTTAGAAGACAATAATTGACATTTAGGATTGGACTTGATATGATACTAAATTCATTTAAAATGCAATTCGATTACTAGTGTAGATTGCAGGAGATTCAAATGCTCGATAGTTACAATTGTATCATCAATTTCAAATTTCTTTCATTCTGCAGTTCGATTTCATACACTCAAAATACATCTCCAGCGATAGAATCAACAGTAGTCAATAACAAAATTGGGCAAAATCAGATTAAGGTCCTACATCCACTAACTGACGTACGCATTTACCAAACAAGTTAGAATCAAACACAAAATTTCACAAAATTGAAGAACAACTGATGCCGAAAAGAAAATTGGGAACTTACCATCCTGCAAAGAAACTGCATTAAGAGGATACCCATTTGCAGATTTGAGTTGAAACTGATCTTTTGGATTGATTCTTGAATGAATCTTGAAACCCCATCTGCAGGTGGACGATTTTCTTGAGAAATTGAAGAACTTTGCAGGAAAAAAGGCTTCTTGATTCAGTGAAGATGCTGAGAAGGAGGTGGAAGATGAAGAACAGGGGCTCATTTGTGTAGCCATGCAATGTTATCTTGATTCGATCAAACAATAAACTTTGAGTCTGAATATCCAGATGTTTAACAAGGGTTTGTTTATATGATCTTGATAGTTGATAACTTGATATACACTTTGTTTCTGCGGAAAAGATCATGTTTTCTTGAGATTTTGGTTATGAATGGGACCTGTTTTCATAAGTGATTATCTTGTTTGTGTGGCCTGCGTTTTTGGGTTATTTTTCGTTTTTCTATATAATAAAGTAACTAAATAAATAGTTCATGTATCATTTAAACTTTTGATGTGATTTTTTTAAAGATTGACATGTTTATATTTGAACTAGCTAGACAGTATCAAGAGAGCTAGAGACTTTATCATTATGGTAATTTAGTTATTCAATATCAAAGTAAGCTCAACATATTTACTTTCTTTATACATGGAATCCATTAAAACTATTATAATTTTCATTCCTAAAACGAACAAAGTAACCTCAATATGTTTACTTTTCTTTATATTTTACCTTTTAAACTCAAGAATACATAACTTAAAACTAAAACTAAAATAATAAATATAGCGGCAATCTACCTTTACGATTCCTTAAATTCGTTAAAACTTTAAAGATATTTTAATTTTGTACCGACAAACACAAATATTTTTTACTTTACGCTACTCTATTGCTATTAAAATTATTTTGCTTTGTCTGGCCAAAATTCACTTTCTAAGTTCTGGTTTGATAATATTTGACATGATAATCCTATCATGATTTGCCCATCATCATTTTTTATTATTTGGAATTTGGTATAACTATATATCCAACAATGATGTTAAGGCACAAGCTCAATAAACAAAGAACAACTTTATTAATGTAAAAGATAATACTTACAAAACTTGTTACATTAATCTTTTATTGATCATCCATTTATATCCTCTACCTAAGCTTTATATATGCAGATCTAATCCTAACTTGTGAACAAGAAGTTACCATACTAGTTATAGTATAATTAAAAGATCATAACAACTTAACCGATTTGTCAACTTAGATCCTTCAGCTTTATCAACTCATGAATTAAATAGGAAATTAACGTTATCATCATGTTGAGTTCCACTAGACCATTACATGATTGTTTAATTTAGTTTTAATCTAAATGGAATGTTTATTGTTACTATTTGACAACAAGTTTAAGTCCCCTTAACTTAAAATCGTCCCCCCTTCATAATGCATGCTTTGCCTCACTTTCATTATGAATTCTTCACATTTCTGCTGAAATTCATCTGCTTCATCTTCATCATCATGTTCTTCATCTTCTACTTCACATATTGCTACTATTTCATGCTCATAATCGACATCATGAACACGTTTTACTTCTCGATCTTCAATTCGATCATCATCAAGCAACATCACATTATGTTCAATCTGTTTCACTTCTGTTGACAATACATCTTCATTCTGAACATGATCTGTTTCCAAATCTTCAACTTGATCGCGGGCATTCAAAGAATCGTTATGATCATCTACAATACTTACCAACATCTCATTACATTTCATCTTTTTTGCTTGATTGCTTCTGCTTGATTCGGACTGTTATCGAGGAACAAGAAGAACAAAATTCCATTGCATAGCAGAAATATGTAGTGCTTGTCATTGATATCAAGAAACTTAGCGAAATTAAAACCGAAAGATTGAAATTGAAAAGGGATAGATAGAGAAGAAATGATTATGATGATGATGAAGATAGTGTAAAATGGTTCATCTAATTTGTTCACCATTGTTGCAGAGGCTGATTCATTTGTTTTGAGTGTAGTAACAAGTGTGTTTATGTATGTGTGTGTGGGAAAAGAGATCTAAATTTGGTGGTAAGTTAGGGGAGAAGAGACCTTGACCAAGTCTTGGTCAAAGTCAACTTATAATATTGAAAAATTCTAACTTTTACATGATCCACTAGGTTTATGAAATTTGTGTCTGAGTTGCATGTGAATATAGATTTAGGCATGTATTTGTGATTTTGTATAATTTACTCTCATATTAAAATTGTCATATTTTATTTGACATGTTAATTTGTTTATTTCTTTTGAACAGTAATTCTAAAATAATTTTAATTTACTCTCATATTAAAATTGTCATATTTATTTAATAAGATACAAACACACATAAATAAACACATTAGTACATTACCGAACGTTCACAAAATAAACGAACGAATACAACTTCTGTTTATGTTCGTTCGTTTAACTAACGAACAAAATTTCTTGTTCAAGTTTTTTTTATTTATTAAACAAACTTTCCGTTGAACAATTCACAAATTGTTTGGTAAGCGTTCGCTTTGTTTGCATCACTTCATGCTACCAAAGTACTTACGTTGTGTTCCCGGGTTTATTTAAAGATAAAAAATAAGGAAAGTGAAAGAAAATAAAAAAAAGATAGTATTTCTGAGTATTTTCCAATTGAAGAAAATAAAATGAAAATTAAAAAGTTGTGTTTCAAAGTTTACATAGTGAGGAAAAAGAAGAGAAGTGAAAGGAAAATAAAAACAAAAGAAAAAGAAGAAAATTTTTTTTATTTCTCTTTTCTCATTTTAAGTAAACTCGAAAATACAACGTGATTTTAAGTAAACTCGAAAACACAACGTGATCCGAAACCGAACCCTATCACGGTTGCAATGATGAAAATGCGAAATTAGACGTGAACTTAGATTTGATTATTATTTGTTATGTTTGCGAACCACAAGATTTCATAATTATATTACTCAATACAATTTCTAGTGTTAATATTTTACAACGAAGTAAATCCCCCTTCACATTGCATGCTCTGTCTCATTTTCTTTATGAATTCTTCACATTTCTGCTGAAATATTTCATCTGCTTCATCTTCATCATCATGTTCTTCATCTTCAACTTCATATACTGTTACTGTTTCATGTTCATCATGAAATTGATCTTCAATTCGATGATCATCATCATCTTCAACATCATGCTCTTCATCTTCATCTTCAACTTCAACTTTAACTTCATATACTGTTACTATTTCATGCTTATCATGGAATTGATCTTCAATTCGATGATGATGATCATCATCATCAACATCAACACCAACCAAAATCACATTCTGTTCAACCTCTTTCACCTCCATTGCATATTCATGTTCATTTTGAACATCCTCTGTTTCCAATTCTTCAACTTGATCATGGGTATTCAAAGAATCATCATGATCATCTACACAACTCACCAACATCTCATTACATTTCATCTTTTTCGCTTCTGTTTCTGCTTGATTCGACCCGTTATCGAGGAACAAGAAGAACAGAATCCCATTGCAGAGAAGAAATATGTAGTGCTTGTCATTGGTATCAAGAAATTTAGTGAAATTCAAACAGAAAGATTGAAATCGAATAGGGAGAGACAAAGAAGAAATGATTATGATGATGATGAAGATGAAGAGAGTGTAAAATGGTCTTCTTTGTTCATCTGATTTGTTCCCCATTGTTGCAGAGGCTTATTTGTTTCTTTGAAGTGTAGTAATGGGTGTGTTTTAGATTTGTATATATAGTGAGCGAAAGTGGGGATAAAGAATATAACTCAATAGCACCTAGGTGAAAGGTATACACCTAGGTTTGGTTAATTACTCTATAATTAAATGTCAAACCCAATTAATAGTAAATTTTTGAATTTTAGATTTTAATCACGTCGGTTTTAAGTACTTTTACTTTAAACCCTAACTTTTGGTTATTTGACTTTGACCATTAAATTTTAAAATCTTAGAGATTGACTATTAAACTGTTTAAAGTGAAATTTTATTTTTTGAGTTTAGCCACTAAAGTTTAAAACTCAAAGTCATTAAAGTTTAGGATTTTAGAGATTGGCCACTAAACTGTTATAATGAAATTTTATTTTTTTGAATGTGGCTACTAAAGTTTAAAACTTTTAAGTTTTGCTATCAAACTTTGATTTTATGATTTCTAATAATAACGACAAAACTAACGCAACCTTCGTGTGAGATATTGACTAGACATCCACCGGCGTAGTGCATGACTTTGGCCACTATAGTTTAGGATCTTAGAGTTTGGTCACCGATTTGGTTATTGACTTTGACCTCTAAAGTTTAGGATCATAAAGTTTGGCCACTAAACTATTTATAGTGAAGTTTTATTTTTTCGAGTTTGGTTACGAAATTTAGTATTTTGGAGTTTCGTCGCCAGACTTTGATTTTATGGTTTTCAACGAGCCATATAGATAATGTTTAAAGTAACACAGTGTTGCATGTGGAAAAATTAACCGGACTCCCCGCCGTAGCGCGGGGAGAAAAAAACTAGTTCTAATAATATTTATTACTTAACTATATGTCTATATCTAATAATATTTATTATGTGGTTATATATTTATTATATTAAACAAAATTCATTATATATATGTGAATAGTAGACACTTTAGGGTCATGAGTCTATTTAAGTTCGGCATATAAAGTTTAAGCTTGATCTCGTTTACTAAGTGAGCTTCAATTTAAGCTTGACTTTGTGCTCGAGTTCTTTTAAACACTACTTAACTTAAGCTTTATGGAGTCGATATCGTGTTTTTAGCGTGCAGCTAGACTCGTTTTTGCCTCTAGTCCTAATCATCTCATGATGAAAATTAAATAAGAAGTTATGCATAAGAATTATACTTTCATTTGTTAATTTATTCCTTTAAAAACTAATTTCATAATATATCTAAATATAAATGAAATTAATAAGGTGTAGATGTCATAAGAACGTGCAATTAACAATTTAAAAAAATTGTATGAATTCACACTTAAGTAGTAGAATTTTATTTGAATTGATATATGAAAATAATATTTTATTTAAAATAACATACAATACAATTCTTTTTTAAATTACATACAATACAAATGTATATATGCCAATGTTTGGTATATGAAAATACAATAATGAGAAATACATCCAAAGGAAAATGTATTAATTTTTTTTTCTTTTAATAGTATTATATGAAAATACGACACGTAATGACATTCTTTGTTAATTGGACTTATTCGACCCTTAACTTGAACCTCAAATAAGAGAACTAGGTCCACGTGTATAACAACCACAACAAAAGGAATGATAACGCAAATATAATCATTGAATTCTAAATAATTTATATAAAATAGTGACAGGATCTTCGAAGTTGAATTCCAACATGATTATATCATCTTAAATAAAAGAATGAGTTTTTATATTTTTAAGAGGCTTACAAATGCACAAGTCGACTATGTATTTATGTGTTGTGTCGGCAATTGCTTACTTCATGTTATTGTTTCTCATTAAAGATTCATGAAAGTTATAGTGGATTTAGATGGTACTCAAAAGGTTAATGATAGATTACACATGTGATATTGATGCTGAAATCTTTACTTAAGCTTTTGCTTATACTTGTTTTTGTTCATGACAAAGTTATTCATCTTTCGTTTGCTTTTCATGAATTATTTGTGAATAATGAAGGTTACCCTAGAGTTAGATGGTACTCGAAAGGTCAATTATAGGTTTCACGTCTTTATTTTTTAGCCACATGATTTGACCATGGCCATGTTTTTAGCCTCATGGTTTGATGTCGACTTATTTTTGACCCGATCACTTGACACCAACCCTGTTTTTGGACTCGCGGTTTACTCTGACTTTGGTTACTTCTGGCACTGTTGATTGACTCTTACTTTTTCTAGACCCATTACTCGTGGTTAAAGTATTACACTATTACAAGTCTATATTACTTAACAACATATGATCTAGTATTCCTAATATACTTTTAAAATTAATATGGAAAGTTTTAACATTAATGCGATTGGCTGGTATATGTTAAGAGTAAGTAACCTGACTCGACTTTAAAACGTCCATATGTCCAAATTTGATAATAAGTGTAGGTAAGATAGTTTGTGAATTAACACTTTAAAAATATTTTGATGGTTGACTTAGCTTCCTTTTACGTAAAGTCTGTCTTACTCTATACTTTATGTCCACGGTTGTTTCCCATGGTTGTTTCTTTTTTGTAAATAAAGAGTGAAGATGCTAAAATATCAATAAATTAAACACTATTTCACTACTAGAAATAGACTTTTAGCAACATATATGTCATAGACGTATAAACATCGCATTTGCTATATTTTCTAAAGTAAAATTTTAAATATCGCTTGTTGCTTCGTTAGTAATCACCGACTAATTCCTAACAAAAAAGAAGAAAATCCAAAAAAGTAAAAAAAAAATTATAACCATAGTCGGTAATAAATGATTAGAGACGAGCTCAACAAATGAAAATTTTAGATAAGACATCGTCTAGAATTTTCAGTTGATGGTGATTTCATCTAGACTATTCAGTAATTGTTGGTGACAAGGTGTAAGGTACTCAATCCATTCTCTCACACTTGGTACTAACCACTATATTGCTTTCTCTCATTAGAGATTTTTCGACTTACTCCCACCTTTAACCTTGGTCGCGAGGCTTCATGACGAGTATAACGATCTTCAAACATAAATAGAGTTTCAGATTGTTATAACAGATCCTTTGTTGCAACAAAAATTATAATCAAAACTCCATTATTATGTATTCAACAAACATATTGAGGTTGTCATTACCTAATAATAGATACCAAAATACAACAAAAAGGTACTTCATATTTGAATCCCCAAATACAACCTATTTGCAATATATAGTATACTTAATAAGGTACTTGAAACCACAATACAACCTATATACAAGGCACACACATATAAATAAAATACAAGGGACCAAAGAAAGATAACAGAGAACACATGAAATCAACACTTGAGTGACAGATAATAACATTGTCAGCAGCAACAATCTTTATAAACAACTGGTGACATAGATTAGAATTAAGTGTACAACCTGTATAATATGAACCAGACTTTATGTATGTTTCTTGAGCAGTTTTGTTCTAAAATTTGTCTAATCTAGGTTTTGAACATACAAATGTACCTTCATTCATGGCGGGCGCCTATGAAACTATGAGCTGGTGATTTCCTGAGCCCGATTTGGTTAATCATATTTCTCACATTCTCAGCCTCTTCCCACCTACCGACCGCAGCATATATATTTCCCATTAAAATATAGTTTCCAGTATTCTCAGGTTCTAACTCAAACAACCACTTTGCAGCTATTTCTCCCAGTTCCACATTCTCATGAACCACACAAGCAGCTAACAACGCCCCCCAAACGGTATGATTAGGTGCAAATGGCATTGTGGTGATCAACTCATACGCCTCCTGAAGCCTCCCAGCTCGACCCAGAAGGTCAATAATACAAGTGTAATGGTTAATACGTGGGTTGACTTTATGATCTTTTAACATGAACTGAAATAAGCCCAAACCCTCATCCACCAAACCTGAATGGCTACACGCGTGTAAGACAGAAGTAAATGTGACTTCGTTGGGTTGAACCCCAGATTGAACCATTTGGTTAAAAAGTGACAGTGCAGTCACACCATCCCCATGTTTCCCATAACCAGATATTATCACGCTCCATAATATGATATCTCTTTCTTTTAATTCAACCTCGTTAAATGTCATGTAAGCTTGCTCCAAAGCTCCACATTTTGAGTATATATCGATCAATCCAGTTGCTAAATCACTTTTTGATAGAAACCCTGATCTTATTAAGTAACCGTGAAAGTTAGTTACCTGTTTAAGATCTGTTGTAATAGCATACGCAGGTAAAACACACTTTAAGGTTGCTTCATTTGGTAATACGCCTTTTAGCCTCATTTCTTTGAATAATAATATAGCTTCTGTACCAAGCCCATTTTCAGTGGTTCCAGAAAGAATTGCATTCCATGGGGCTGTTCTTGTTTTTGATGTTTTGTCAAACACACGAAAGCTGTAACTAACAGATGCACATTTAGCATACATGTCAATCAATCCAGTCTCTACATTTACATCAGAATCAAGATTATTCCTCATTGCAAACCCATGAAAGGTCTTACCTTGGTTTAAATACTTTAACTCTGCACAAGCCGAAAGAAAAGAAGCCAGGGTTAATGCATTTGGTTTTACACCTTCAAGCAGCATCAACGGGCAAAGTGAAATCGCGCTTTTTGTGTCATTATTCACAATGTAACCATTCACCATCGCAGTCCATGTCACCACATCTCTCTGCCTAGTTTCATCAAAAACAACCCGTGCATCATCCATCTGACCACATTTTACATACATATCCACCAAAGCATTCCTAACGAACAAATTCTCATCAAAACTGTTACTTTTCACCAAATCATGAATCTCCTTTCCCACATCCAACCGTTTCAAATACGCACACGCAGGGAGCACTGAAACAACAGTGGCATTATCAATCTCCACCTTTTCATCAACCATTTTCTTGAAAACCATTAACGACTCGTTAGGACATCCGTTTTTAAAATACCCACTAATCAAAGTGTTCCAAGAAACCACACACTTATCACACATCTCATCAAACACTCGTTTAGCACTCTCATTCTCACCAAAACTCATATACATCGACAGCAACGAATTACCCACGAAAGTATTCGACTCAACACCGCCACTTATAACCAAACCATGAACCGATAAACCAAACCGATTCATCGACAGTTCAGCACAAGCTTTAACCACAAAAGGGTACGTTAACCTATCAGGCTTCATCTTTCCTGACTCAACCATTTCCACAAACAACTCAAGCGCATTATACGGCAACCCCTTTTCAGTATACACCTTTATCATGCTATTATACACACGCTTAGTTCTCTGATGCAATTCGTCGAACACTTGGCGTGCATACGGAATGTGACCACATAACGCATACCCTGATGCGATCAAAGCAGGTATGAACCGTGATTCCTGATGTGAAAGGAGCCCTGATACGATGAGATTCGCGTGGAGTTTTGTGATGTTTGTGAGGGATTTGTTGGCGGCATAATTGTATAGAAGAGATTCGATTTGAACTACAGTTGGGAGTGTGGTGCGAGTGAAGAAGTGGGTGATGTTCAAAAGTGCATTTGATGTGCCATTCATTTAGATGATGAGAATGGGTGTACAGACTTATGGTGATGATGTTAGGTGCCGGAAAAGTTTGGTTGCCGGAAAAGTCGCCGGCGACGAAGGTTGCTGTCGATCTCCGAAAAGCAAACGAGAAATTAGTTTTGGGTTTGCTTAAAGTTATTCATTTATAAAAAATTCTACCCTTAATTTTTAACTTTTCAAAATCTATTTTTTAACCATAAAAAATCTAACTTATTAATTTTTTACTCAAACATACTATTACTTATTAACTTTTGAAAAGATAATAAGTTAAAAGTTGGTTAAAAAGTTGATTTGTCAAACATGCATTAAGTCTTGTATGTTTAGTTTTTATTATTAAATTGTTATTATTTTAACAACATTTAAAACCAACCCTAATATCTGAGTAGACATTATTAAGACAAGATGTCAATCGTCTATACTGATTTTAATATTGCAGACCTGATTTACTCAAAAATATTATTAAGGAGGAAACCACAATATTGCATACTGTGATAATTGTCATAGCTTCCAACCTCTCTTGGTAAAGTGAACTAATTGGCCTTTAAAAAAAGGGTCATTTTCGGCTTTTTGGTCTCCACACGGAGAGGATCCGTGTTAGGATCATAAGGTGGATCCGTGTTTGGTTTTCCTTAAGCTCAGTTTATTCCTATGGTTTCCTCCTCAAACACATGGCATCAAACACTTGGTCATCCTCATCACCAACTATTGTAATCAATGATCTTCAAATATTGTATTCATGTTTCGAATAAAAGTTTGAGTTCTTCTTGTGACTCTTGTCACTTAAGAAAATCATCCAAACTTCATTTGTCATCCTCTAGTTTTAAAAGCACTCATATTTTGAATTTAGTATTTTTTGATAATGGGTCCTGCACCCATTGTTTCTAGTGATGGACATCGTTATTTTTTATTGTGTCTGGATCATTTTACACATTATATGTGGATTTTTTCTTTGAAATTTAAATATGATGTTTATTCCACATTTAAATTGTTTGTAGCCATGGTTGAACGTCAATTTAATACAAAATTAAAATCCGTTCAAATAAAGGCTTAATGGATTTAAATACTCCCAACTATTGGAAATTGGTCGCTGCCACCCCCAAGTATTATTTTGACGAATATAACTCGCAGTAAACACTTCGGTGTTTATATCACTCGTCGTTTGTTAGAACCCTAACGACATTAACTATCTGATTATGTGGCATGCATACGTGTACAAGTACAACATCGAGTCTGATAGTTTTGTGGTCATCAGATAGTTAATGTCGTTAGGGTTCTAACAAACGGCGGGTGATACAGACACCGAAGTGTTTACTTGGGAGTTATATTCGTCAAAATGATACTTGGGGGTGGCAGCGGCCAATTCCCAATAGTTGGGAGTATTTAAATCCATTAACCCTCAAACAAATTGGGGTGGTGAATTTTCGTAGCCTTACAAACTTTTTCTCTACACTTAGTATCACTCATAGATGATCTTGTCCTCACACAAGTGAAAAAAATAGTCTTGTGGAACGTAGAAATCGCCATGTTGTTGAAACTGGGCTCACTCTTCTCGCCCAATCCTCTGTACTCTGTTCCACCACGTTTCAGGCATCTTGCATTTTATACAGCCGTGTATCTTATCAATTGCATGCCATCCCGTAACTCATCCAATCTTTCACCTTTTGAGCATGCATTTCACCAAAAGCCGGACCTTATTTTTCTTCGGGTATTTGGGTGTCAATGTTTTTCACATCTACGTCCTTATAACATTCACAAAATGTACTTTCGCTCAACACCTTGTGTTTTCCTTAGATATAGTCCTTCACACCATGGTTATTGATGTCTAGACACCAAAAACGATCGTCTATACATTGCTCGTCATGTTCGTTTTAACGAGCTAACTCTTTCCTTTGCACAACCTACAACATCCTCCATACCATCTTCAACCTGTCCTTCAAATCCCTACACTTGCTTTCACCGCCTACTACTACACATAACGACCCACCTTTCGCCCATCCATCCTCCCAAACCCCTTCCCCAAAACAGCAGCCTTACACGGCCGCGCAGGATTTTACACAACCATCTTGCACGACCGTGTCAAGATTCTGTCCAAACTCTCAAGTCACTCCAACGGTCGCGTAGAATTTTACACAACCATCTTGCACAGCCGCGTCAACATTCTCTCCAAACTCTCAAGTCACTCCCACGGTCACGCAATCCACACCACAAATACACGGCCACGCAAACATTCTGTACGCCTTCTATAGACACCACTCCCTCTTCCACCCTTACACAACCCGACCTTTCTTCTCTTACTACCTTTTCACCGGGACACTCCCTTCACCACCACCTCCACCTCGTACTCGGCCCCCTAGTCTTCGGTCAAATCCAAAAAAGAAGGTTCCTCACAATGTCTCCTCTTTTCATACAATTACCACCTCCTCTAACACAACACCCACCACCTTTCTTATTGCCAACAAAAATCCTTAATGGCGTAAAGCCATGGCTAATGAATATTAATCTTTTATGAGAAATGTCACTTGAACATTAGTTCCATCTGTTTCTAATGCTAATGTTGTTGCCTTGTAAGTGGGTGTACAGGATTAAACCAAATCAAACTTACAAAGCTTGTTTAGTAACTAAGGAATTTAATCCATAACCATACGTACAGTGATTCCTCATAGAGAAATTATTCCTAAATTTTATGAGATTTGAGTGTGCAATGTGACAAACCTATAGTGATGTGTTTTTCATATTTAATTTAAGCTTAATGGATTTAAATACTCCCAACTATTAGGAATTGGCCGCTGCCACCCCAAAGTATCATTTTGGCGAATATAACTCCCAAGTAAATACTTCGGTGTCTATATCACTCGTCGTTTGTTAGAACCCTAACGACGTTAACTATCTGATGATGTGCACGCATATGTGTACATCATCAGATGCGTGTATTTTGTATGTACATCATCAGATGCGTGTAGTTTGTATGTATATAACAAACGACGGGTGATACAGACACCGAAGTGTTTACTTGGGAGTTATATTCGCCAAAATGATACTTGGGGGTGGCAGCGGCCAATTCCCAATAGTTGGGAGTATTTAAATCCATTAAGCCTTTAACTTACGAAGTGTGATACATGTTGAACAATAATTTTATGTAGGTAAAGCTCATACGTGATATTCATGGATGGAGTATCTCGAAGTAGCAAAATGTGTTTGGTGTTTTGTTTTGATATGATTAGCATAAATGACAAACATGCTAACTTTTTCTGTAAACGAACATGCGTATGGTGGTTGTTTTGTAAAGCCGTTTGTAACGCAAACCCTAAAACAAGTTTATGACTTAAAGTTGGTCGGCTTTAGACTTTTGTATCCAATCTTAGGCGGTTACTATCTTAGTGTTAGTTATTTTGAAAATGAAAATGATTTGTTAGATGAAATTGATTATGAAAATCTAACTAATTATAAAAAATTATTAAATAGTTTTCATTTAATAAAGCTAGAAAAATAAACTTAACCTAAACAAAATAAAATACAAAGATAAATTTGTTTAAAAAAAGTTCATTATTGTCGCTTTAAGCCTAGATAAAGGATGAGAGTTTATAATATGACATTTGGAAAGAGGTTTTGAGTTTATAATATAAACATTGTCCTTTAATTTTACAACATAAAATTAGTATTATTAAAAAAACAAAAAAATGGATATAGCACGTTACAAGGCTGTTGCATGTCATATGAACCAACAATTTGGTACAATAAAATTCATAAAAATATAACAGTGGTAAACCTTCACACAATCCTCGTTTTTCCTGTACAAAAACACGAGCATGTTACACGCAGTCGATCAGCACAACGTTCCCATTTCTACATGTTCTTGAAGCTTTCGGTTTTTCATATTCTTTTTGACCGTTTATTGTCAGACGTCAACAGGGGCGAGACCGGAAACTCGATCGAAACAATAAACGAAGCTCTGTCAGCCTCCCTAAGATACTGTACACTTCCATTCATAATCTTGACAAGTCTTTGACTTATATAAAGTCCAAGACCTTCTCTAGAGACGCTTCGGTTATGGTGAAACATATCCTGAATCAACTTCTCTGGCATCCCCGGGGCCGGATGGGTAATTCTGTCATTTCACAACCCGCTTTGATGTTAAATAGGTATCTTAGACCTCTAAGATTTACATACAAATGGTGTATAAACTTTCTATAAACTCATCATAAAAGAATACCATACTCTTAAATAAAACAAATACTTCTTTGTAATTCTATTGTTCAACAATCACATCATTTACACATAATCATATTTCATATATGAGCAACTTAATTATTTTGCTTATATTATTATATGATTAATTATGTTAGATTGACTAGGAAAAGTCAAACACAGGAGTAAAATAGATGTTAATCACCTGAATTCAAGATGTGCAACTTGAATTTTTGCCCCAATGTGCTCCATTTTGTGAGTTACACGAAACAAAACCGACGATCCTTCAAAATTGGGAGCGAAACTGAGAGCATTCGATAAGAAATCTGAAAGTACTTGTTGAACCCTCAAATTGTCACCGAATAACGATAAGGATGAAACTTGTTCGGGTGCATCAAGAATGACCTCCACTTTCCGCTCACGGCTCAAACTCTTGACCTGGTTCAAAACCACCTCTAAAGACTCCCCGAGTTTGAACTCCGCGCATTTCACTTCCATATAACTGAAACAAAGCACCCGCGTTAATTCAATTATGTGACTTTAAAAAGATTCGTGTGTAGCAAAAAAAAGATATAGATAATAGTGTTTGGATATGTCTACTGTTTGAAGTTGTAATAATCAGATAATAAATTAAATGCACAAAAAGTACATGTGAAATGGTACATGCAGTGCAAGCTGCAGTCTCATTGGTTAGCAGGGTATTGATGGGCCCGTGAGCTTTTTTTACAGTGATGGGTCCTCATGATTATTCAAACATAAAGAATAAAACATTTCACAAGATTGGTTAAAAACCATACCATTGTTCGATGCTCTCTATATCGGAATCATCAACGATTTGTGCTAATTGTTCACGACATAAGTAGCTCGTATGCGAAATTCGCCTCTGTTCTCCACAAAACTCTGCTTCCATTAAATCATCAATAAACTTAATCCCATTTAAACCATTCTTAAGTTCATGTTTCAAATAAGAAACTTTTGTAAGACTGTTTAAAGCCGCCTGCTCCGACATTCTCTGCACCAACATCGCGTGTTGAAGCTCGGGGCTCGTTATGTGTAAAAAACACAAAACACCAGTGATCTTTCCATCTCCATTCACCCTTTTGTTAGCAGAAAGTAACCCCTCGACATATTTACCGTTTTGGTCAAAAAACCCGAATGATAACTTATCTGGATCCAACCCGGAGATAACCTCGTTTAGTAATATTCTGAGACGGGTCAACATATCTCCTTTGACCCGACAACCGAAACTACCAACTGTAAAAACTTCACCTAACAGCATTTTACTGTTGGCTTCTTCCCTTGGAAGACCGGTTAACTTTACCATTGCATCGTTCCACTCCACGCATTTACCGTATTCATCCATCATGAAAATCGGGGGAATAAGTGCACACGGGCTACGGATAATGCTAGCATAATCACCTTTCACTTTTGTGTATTTTTCGGTTATCAGTTTTTGAGCGGTTAGATCTTGTCCAACGAAGCATACGCCTACAATCGTTTGCTTTAGATCACGACTACAACACGCGTTTGTAACAAGGGTGATGTGGTCGTTCGTATCTTGACCACCGAAACATTTGAAGTTGATCTCAACATTTTTCTCTTCTATTCCTGACAAAATAAAAAACCTACATCAACTTATTGCAGTTCATTCATTACAAGTTGATTATCTGATTCTGATTATTCAATATCACATAACGTTAAGAAGAGTACCTTGTAAAGCCGACGAAAGCATGGCTTTAACTTCATCAACCGAATCATCAACAACCAAATTAACTAACGACACACCAACCGCTTGATCCAACGGCAATCCGGTAATTTCAGCTATCTTATCGTTCCAGCCGCTAATATTAGCATTTCCATCAACAGCAAATACAGGTACCGAAGCTGTTTCTATCAACCGAACCATCTCGTTAGCCACAACCCGCAACTCATCAACCCGTTGTATGCTCATATCAACAGCCGGAACTCTCACGATCTTCTTATCATTATCATCATCGTCATCACCCGCCACGTCATCATCCTGCAAAGACCCTCTTAATATCAACTGTAAAGAGTGTATAGCATCCATCTCCACATCTTCCCATGGTAAACTCCGGTTTTTAACCACCTCCAAAAACGCCTTAAACGATGATCTCGGGTGCATTTTTCTTCCATCGTCTTTATCATCCGGGTCATGCTTCGCCCCGCCCCATTTCACCTCTTTTGCAGCGTGGGACCGGAACCAAAAAAGGAAATCTTTCGAGGTTATCTTAACAGCCGCCATACCACAAACCGCTTTCCCGAGAATCAGAGCGTTTGGATATCCGGCATCCAGTAAACTATCTGTGCTTAAACCTGTGCTCCCAACATGTTCTTCCAACAGCCAATTTGCGATATCTTTAACTTGCGATTCGGTTGGCGTGACGCCAAGTAACCAAAACTTGTTTTTGTAATAAAGAGCCGCCCCGTCACATGTAACAAGGTCCATAACATTAGGCGATTGTGTCATGATCCCGATGGGTGCATCTCTTAACAGCATATCACAAAGAACCGTTTGCGTTTTCAAGATATGCTTTTCGCGCTGTTGAGCAGTGAACTCGACTTCTTTGTTTATCTGAACACCGAAAACTTGAATCAAAAACTCACACGCGTATCGTAAAGGAAACGATACAAATCTAGCACTTGAATGATGACACACAACTAAACCCCATAATCTTTTCCCCTTTTGTGTATCTTGAAGATTAATCCCACTCTGGGATTCATTACCATCATCGTTATCATTATCATCATCGTCGTCTGCATCACCATCACTGATGGTTACAGACATTACAAGAGACGCGATTGACCCCATATTCGCCATGTACTGCGAATGGCATCCGTGTGGTGCTCTTAAAGCCGACCCCGAAAGGTTCAACGGCTGAGATAACTTCTCGGTTTGGATCACTTTCACGGGTTGAGCCAAACAATCACAAATCACTCTAACTTTATTCTTCATAAAAAGAGACCTCGAAGCTTGAGGGATATCAGTTGCAGGATAATGTAACCCAAGATAGGGCTCGAGATCAGGCTTTCGACATTCAGCAATAACTTCACCATGTTCATCTTCATGAAACTTATACACCATAACGCGATCATACCCTGTTAACTCACTCACTTCTTTAACTAACACATCGCACAACCGCGATATATTCCCACTTTGTAAAGACTGTAATCTTGAAATAGCTTTTGCAGCGAGTTTATACGATTTTAAAGCTCCAGCAGCTGTTACAGGTACTTCAGCTGGATTTACAGGCTCTAAATCTATAATCAAACCCACATCATCTCTATGTAAAATCGCGTAAAACGGTTTACCTGAAGTCCTACTATGAACTAAAATTGGGTTTAACAGATTAACCTCTTGGAAACTAGCAGCTTTTTGAAGAGCAGATGCACTTGAAGATCTAAAAAGCATACGGACATCGGTTCCAAAGGTTAAAGCTTCTTGTTGCTCGATGGTAGGAACCGCGTGTGGGACTAGATCGAGCATCTCTAACGCGTTCTCACTGTAAGCTAATACGCTTAATTGATCATCAATGGCGATCATGCAACCAAAGGGCTGAATTTGACTCCCCCTTTGGATCTTTTGCAGATAAGCTGATACAGTAGATGATGGAACATTGCTAGTCGAGGTAGACGCATTGACATCGATCGAAGTCGAGTAATCAAACTGTCGTTCGGATTCTTCGAAATCGACATGAAGTTTGGCATCAATTGGGGTTTGTGAATTCACTCGAGCATCACGTTTCAATCGTGAAGAACTGCTCTTAGAACAGTGGGTTCTGCTAGTCGATTTAGATGACATTTTTGCACAATTTAGGGTTCAATCAACAACTCAAGATCCCTTGAATCGAATCAAAACATGGGTATTAACGAATTGCAATAAAGCTTCAATCTTTGAACCTAATAATTGAAGAACATATCAAAAGACTGAAACCCTAATAGGAATCAAACAGTATATATCAAATTCAAGGAATAAAGGTCGAGATTCCATCTAAAGATCAAGAAAAACAAGAGTTCACCTCAAGATTCGATTCTTTTGCAGATTAAAGCAACACCTTTAGCTCTTTTAGCACAAAGGAAGATAAGGGTCAATCTGCAACTATATTCTCTGCAAGAAAATATAAAATTGAACTGCAAAACGGTGCTCAAAACCCATGATTTCAGAGACCCATTACTGCAAATATCAGCAAGAAATGCCAAATTTTAAAGAGGAACACTGAACCCCAAGAAACTGCTAAAAATCAAAACTTTAAAGAGAATAATCTAATAAAATTGTTTGTGAAGAAGTGTGATGGGACCAGAATTTGCCATTGAAATTTGCAGGTTTGGGGATGAGCTGCATCCCAAATTTTCGATTTTAAGACCGACCTTGATTAATTAACATTATTTTCTTACTATTTTTGGGGATTTGGCGAAATTTGTGTGGAATTTTGGTCCAAACAACTGTATAATGTAACTCATTGAAATGGTTAAATCTTTTGTCCCTTAACTTTCGATAAATTGTCGTCATCTTTTCATGAGAATTAATTCGTTAAACATCATAATTGGATTTTACCTCACATAAGTGTTTTTCTAATAATGTTAATTAGGGGTGTACTTATCATTGTAATCGATTAGACAAAAATTAAATGGTTACTCGAGTCAACAAGTCGAAATTATTATCAAACCGATGTTCCAGTTCCGCCATTTGATAAGTTGGTTGCAAATATTGACGATGAGGCAAAACTACTGGTAAAAACTCCAACCGTCGAGGTTGAGACACAACGAAATTCATTTGCTGGTTTCATCTTCTGTACCAGCAAACAAAGAAACAAGTGGTTATCATATTCTTATTTTGACATGTTTAAAATTGTTTTATGGTTTACGATTCGTTGAAGCCAACATCGAACATGTTCTATTATTATTATTTTCACATTGTAAAAGGATGCAATTATGTGTATGTTTACATTCATCATTCATCCTTACCGTTTTTTTTAATATTAACACAAAATTACCATTTTGAAAAAAAATTATTAAAAGATTTAAAATTACCAAACTGTTAAACCAGCTAGTCCAGCTGATCTAACCAACCTAGCCGGTTTGGTTTGTCGTTTTTAAAGTTGTAGTTAGCGTTTCGACCCCAATTTTTTTTAACCAATCAAGTCAAACCTTAAACACCCTTAATTGTTAATATATATTTTTTTTATTTTTACTTTTAAGCTTATACCGATAAAAACAATAACAATCACGTTAAATGCATACATAAATAAAAAATAATTCAAGATTATCACCAGCGGAACAACACAACTACTAATTTATAAAAAAAATTGCAGTATTTAATAAATACTGGTTATTTAGGTTGTCTACGCCTCGAAAGAAAGAGGTAGCCTGTGGCCCTATGTGGAAGAGAGACGTAAGGAGAAGTTCGCGTGGAATGATGGGTAAAGGCAGAAATTGTAATACAGAAGAAGAGAGTGTGAGGAAAGGAAGTGGTTGCTCGTGGAATTTCTTTCATGACAAGCCGACATGGAAGGGGTAGGAGGAGCCTATATTGAGTAACAGCGAAGAAGACAGACAGTCTTTCTCTTTGTTTCACTTATAATCATTTTTAAAAATATTAAAAATTTTATAAAACTTAAACAGAGTTATCTTAAATATACAGATAAACAATAATATTTTCTTACTCCTTCACTCATAACCAATTTTATAATATAAAAAACACACTCCCCTAAAAAAATCAAGTATGAATAGTTTAGCACCAGTTCGCCTCCAATGTCACCATGAAAAATACTTGTCATGGGATGTAATGTAACGTGTCATTACTTATAATCCTTTCATATGAATTATGAAGTAGCCACTCCCATTTTTGTACTTAACATACTTTCTATCTGCTTATTTTTCTTTTCGGATTTATCGGTCCATTTTACATACAAATTCTCGTGTATAAATATATATATCTAAAAGTTTCTAGTTTGAGGAGAATTTGTATTTTGTGGGGACAAAAGCAATGGAAGCATAACATGGAGGAATCAAGTTAAAAAGCAAACTTCTTTTAAGGAACCAGTAAGTTTTGGAGGTTTTGAGAATATGATGTTCTTGGTTCATGTATAATCATGGACCCCAACTTCAATGTTCTCACAATAACAAAGCCGAGAGGAGCCATTCTTGTCGATGGAGGCTAGAAAACGGGCACCTAAACCCGACTTTCACTAGTCGCCACATCACTATCACAGAGTTTGGCCGGTCACGCTTTGGCCTATCATGATATCATTAGTTTATGTACGTGATAGCTAACCCTGACTTCAACATTTGTTTGTTTGTGTGTCGTTTTTCTTTGAAGTCAAGGTTAGCTACCACATTGGTTTTTCTTTAGAGTCATGATCGCCTATCGCGACTTAAAGTTGAAGTCAGTGTTAGGTACCCCGTCTTCTTGCCTCCACCATCAAATCTCCGGCTTCTCTTACCCTCGGCTTTGGCAACAACTAACTTAGGGTCACAGACCCCGGTTATACTCAAAATAACCGATAGAAAATAAAAACTAGTAGTTAAAGAAAAGTTAGTTAAAAAGCAAGCAAGAAAGTAGAACATGAGCAAAAGCATAACATGTGGACATTATCCATCCCAATGTTACTCCTATGAAAAAAGAACCAAAACCTTATTCCATTTCAAGAAAGTGAATTCTAACATGTATGATGTCTGATTTTTAACTACATACAACAAAATATTCAAAATATCATACCGATCAAGACGTTTTGCTCCTCACATGGTACATCTTAGCGAAGTCCAAACACAGTTGATGGTCTCTTTTATCTCCCCATCCACCCCACCCTCTAAATCCAGCTTGATACCCGTCTTGATTACTTATAACATGCACGCCCCACTCGGGTTTGATATTAACAACCTTGTCAATCTCTTCAGTGTCGATGTTCACCACACCGTTGTCCACACAAACAGTGTTTTCCCCTTGACCCTGGTGCAACCCACATTTCCCAAAGTGAACCGCGCTAGCCCTAGGTCCACGCATAGAGTAAACTGCACCACCGAATGAAGGATAAACAGTCACCCACATTGTTATATCCCAGTTATAGTCATCAAAGAAGCAAAATTCTGAAGCTTTTCTATGTATCTTCCTCCAAACGGTTCGATTGAATGTGTATCCCACGTTGCCCATTCTTTCTGCTATCAAAATATCCCAATTTTCACCTCTTGATTTGACATTACTTGGAGCAAGATTTGCAGCATAACAATCAGGGCATTTTGTGGGTTTTAACTTCGTTAACACCTTCAAATTCTGATACGCGTTTGGGAATATGAAATGGTCTTCTTCAATAAAAAGGATATCACCCGAATGACCCGTTGTCTCTTTTAACCCATCCCAAACCGTGTTCATCATCCACCACCAATGATGTTTTAAAGACACAATCTTTGGAGACCGATGATTTCCATACTGATCGGTACTCCCTTCACATTTTTTCTCAATCGGGTTATCTTTATCTTTGCAATCATTAGGTGATACACCAGGAAAACTATTCGGAAATATATGAGGCGAAAAGGGGGCAAACACTTGTTTCACTTGACAAAACCTAATCCCCTCAACAATCTTGTTCATTTCTTCAAAGTATCCATCATGACTTACAATTAACAAAGTTTCATTAATCCCCGACACGCGAGAAAGGCTATCCACAACTAGTTTCAGGTACTGTGGACGATTATGAACATAAAGAACGATCACTATACGGTCTTTAGCTAAAACCGGATACAAATCCATGTTTCTTGGAGGCAACTGGTTTCTATCCTCCAGCATTTTCGACAAGTGATTATGTTTAGGAAGCTTAATACTTTCAATCAAACCAGAGATGTTAGAGCTAAACTCACTACTACTATCGATCTCATTGCTCGAATTCATCCCAACAAGATAGAACAACAAAAGAACTCCAGCCAAAGTTAAAGACACTACAAACAGAAACCGACGAACTGCACCGTCTCTAATACGTGGTTTCTTGTAAGAACCCATGGCTCTATCAATATAACTCCTAGACATTTTCACAAACAGTTGGTGGTCAAAGACACAAGATCTAACACTAACCCATAAAACCCATCTAAATCCAACCAAATAAGATTGAAATCTGCAATCAACCCAATACAGTAGCTAACTAATGAGAAAAAAGAAAGATTTAAAACCCTCAAATCGATTTCTCCAGCAATTGGTGCCCAAATCGCAAAACCCACAAACGTGAACTAGGGTTTATGCTTGAAAATCGTGTATTTCGAGATTACAGTGATGGGTTTTGCTTGAAACTCGTGATTTGAGCAAAGGAAACCAGTATAGTGAGAGATCGAACCGTAATCGATGAACTTTGGGAGATCAATGACGAAATCTGTGTGTAATCAGAGATGTGATGAACTGATGAAGGATAGTAAGATTAATGATTAATCAATGTTGGATTGAACGATTGATTTGGGGATAGAAGATGAAATCTTCGATGAATACGGAGAAATGAATGAGATTTGATGATTTGTGAAGGAGTAAATGTTAATCAAATGTGCGGAAACTTCAAGAACTGGTAAAATGGGGACTACAAGTAAACGGTCAATGCTGGTGCTTTTAGTATTTTCTTAATAAAAAAAAATATTTTTTGAAAGTTTTCTGAACCGTTGATTGTTTATCATCTTTTTTTTTCAAATATGTATTTGCTCTATGTCTCAATTTTAATATAATAAAAGTAACTTTGTAAATAGTAATTAAATTTTAAAATTGTTCTAATTAGGTAATTTATAAATTTTTTTGTCTCAATCAGATCACTTATAAATTTTTTTGTCTTAATCAGGTCATTAAGGTTTTAAAATTGTTTTAATTAGATCACTTATAAATTGTAAAAATATTTTAAAATCAATTGAAATATATAAAATATTAACAATATTTATAAAGAATCGAATCATTTTAAAAAAATTGCGAATTATTTAAAAATTTTAAAAAAATATGAGTGAGCTAATTGTAACACTCCTAAAACTTTAGTGACCTAACTGAAACAAATGAATATATCAGTGACCTGATTGGAACAAATAAAAATATGAATGACCTGATTGGAACACTTTTAAAACTTGCTTACTATTCTCTGAAGTTTTCCTATTTTAATATGTTAATCAAATGAATCAAGTGTTTTTTTATAAAGTTTAAGTCTAACCCCTTTCACATGATAGATCACGTACCCGATAATATTATAATTGGATCAGCTAAAGGGGTTCAGATTGTTTAGTTAAGGTTGTTTTCTTTTTGTTTTAAGGTTTATCAATAAACTAAACTACTAAAAGATAATGGTTAAATGACTAAGATTAATTAAAAACCTAACGTTGTATACTTAATTTGTATTTAAAAGATACTAATTCAATTCGTGAATTTTACGGATAAGAAACTATTAACAATTTTGATTATGATTGAAAACCTACTCTTCACTTTGTCAAATTACCAAGAAGTAACCATAATAAATTAGAGATTAAATTTGCACAACATCAAGGAATACGTGAAGTTTATGTTTTCTCTTCATTTTTGTAAGATTTTGATGACTCTTGACTTTCTCTCCATGTGGTCCAACCAACAAATCATTTCGACCAAACAACAAAAGTTAGGGTTGAATAGGTGGTGGTGCATTTAATTTGAATGTTTTGTTAACAGAAAATGGGTAATTGTGCTAATAACATGTATAGTGTGTGCTATCAATATGGGCTAATTAGTCACTTATTGGAATTGAATTAATCACATATTTTCATTCACTTTGTGTGAAATGTGTTATTATATAAACTTGACAATAGTAGAAGGGCGGACGGTTTGATGTGTTGCACGGTTTGTCTTAAGCAACATATAAGTTTCATCATAGGGTATATTTGGCATGAGGCAATACGCACAAACTGTACGTCTCTTTTGGTTTGATGATGGGGAGGGGCGTACATCTAGTAAAACACCTTCTGTATTGATATTTTACTATCATATGTATGCGAGACCGTAAATTGTCATTGTGGCATCATCTATGGCGGTGTGATCAGGCCATAACGACTTCATTTTTATTGCTTACAGTAGCATTTATATGATTACTGTAGTAGGTGCATGAATCGATCTTGATATAATTATTGTTATTGTTTTTGGTGGATGCCTAAGTGTATGTGCCCACGTTCTCATCTTACATTATTGTGCATTACAATTGCAGCTAGTGTACTTACCGGTTACCTTTTGTTGTTACCATAGCTGGCTCGACGGGTATTTCCACATTGCTTGCATAATTTGTACTTGATTTGCATTGACATTATACCATTTCAACATTGATCGTTTTGGTTTCATATTATTGTTTTAGATTTTATTGTTATTGTTCTTTTTGTTACCAAGTCAATTTTGACTCGACTGTGTTTTTTTTTATTGTTGTTTTTGTTTACACGATATGTACTTAAAGGGTCATGGGAGCGTGAGGAGAAACTGAATCAAGAACTAGGATGTAAACGTTAGAGAGGGAATTTGAAATCCCACAACCAAGAGAATTTGAGGTGAAACATTCCATTAGGTTTTACATTTCATTACCCACTCAAACATAATTTTACTTGAAAATTATACTAGTTTCTCAATTCCATTCAATTCTTTCCAACCAAACGCCCCCTTAGTAGTATTTGGGTTTAAACATATAATATTCATTTTGAACCTTATAAGAATTTGAATATTGGTTAAGTACTATGATTTTAGTTTTCAAAGGCTCAAGATACATTCCACCAAACAATAAAAATTTTGATGATGAATCGAACGATCACGAATCAACATTCAAATTATATTGTTGCTCCTACTTATGTCGTCGCCTAACACTTTACTAATTAGACATGACATAACATTTATCATCTACAATTATATCATATTAAATAATGCATATAATATCTCTTTAATTACTTCTAATCTCTTTTATTACTTCTAAACTCGTAGTTTTTAATAAATCTATCCATCGAGCTTGAAAGACCCTAAAGATCCCCGTGCCCTAAACTGCTTTAAAATGAATTTAAGGATGAAAACAAACCCAACTTAAATACAAATTTAGCATGCACTTGAAGATTATATCCTTAAATGAGAGAAAGCTCTAGTTCAACTTATATTATATACATACTAATTATCAATTTGGTTATGTATTATGTGTTGTATCATATGTTTAGTGGGTTGTACTCACCTTTTGTCTTTTTTTAATATTTATTATTATATTTTAACCCAATACTTTAACATCTTTTTATAACTTAGCCCCAATTTATTTTACTTTCAACTTTAGTCCCCTGTACGTTTCATATTTATAATTTTTCATTTTACGTTTCGATCTAAATATTACGAGTTAGCACGCTGCAGTGTGCGTGTGTGGTTCAACGTCTTTAAGGTTATTGTTTAATGGCCCCATCTAGAAGCACTGGTTCTAGATCGATTTAGTTAGGGTCTGTTTGGTATGGGGTAATGTAATAGACGAAGCAATGAAATGAATGAGGGAATGGAATGGATGAGAGAATGAAATGAATCATTACATTCCATTGTCTTGTTTGGTTACCCTTTAGGAATAAATGAATCATTACTATAAAAAATGAAGCAATCAAATGTAAAAATAGTTATGCTGGTGATGGCGGGTGGTGGTGGTGGACGTTGGTGGGTTTTGGCGACGGCAGTGGCCGGCGGTGGTTCATGGCAGCATCTCTGGTGGCTGGTGGTTGGCAGCGCCCCTAGTGGCTGGTAGTGGGTGGCGCAGCAGGCCAGTGGTTGGCGGGGACGACGGTGGCCAGTGGTTGGCGGTAGGCGGTGGTGGTGGTGGTTGTCGGTGACAAACGATCTTTGGTGGCCGGTGGTGGTTGTTATGCTGGGTGGGTTGGTGACTAATGATAGAAGAATGGATGAAATGAAAAAAAAAGAATGGAGGGTGGATGGAATGAACCAACCAAACATGTATTTATTCAATCACCCTCAATGATTCATTTCATTCCGCCCTTCATTCCTGCGTACCAAACGCTACCTTATTGTTTTAGATGATTTACGTTTCCTCTGCGTGGTTCAACGTTTTTACGTCTACTTTTCGTTATATTTTATTTTTTTCCGTGTTTCATTAGTTCTAATATGAGTTTTCTTGGTTTTGGATCACTAACGATTGTTTGCTATTGATGTTGTTTGACATGATTTTACAATCGTTGTAACACGAAAAGCTTAATGTTAGTTTTACCAAATCCAAACCCAACCCATACACTGTTGGGGGAAATATCAATTGTGAAAAGAATATATTTACGATATGAATTTTTTCAGTGTTAATGATCACTACGATGGTTTGCCATTAACATTGTTTGACATAATTTTACGTCCGTTGTAACGTGACGAGTTTATACCAGTTTTACCAAATCCAAACCTAACCCACACACTATTGGGAAAAAATATCAATTGTTAGAAGAATATATTTACAAATTAAAAAAGGGAAAAACAAGATTCAAGCCCTCACTGCCACTACTTCCAATCTTCCATATCCAAAATCCAATAGATATACAACAAACACAACACCTCCTTCAAAAATCCAACAAAAATGGCTTCCAAAATCACCATTTTCACTTCTTCTTCTTCATCTGCAACTTCACTACTTACAAAGCTTCACATCCCACCAAACACCCCTTCAATTCGATCCATCACCCCTTCAACAACAGCCCCAAATCACCGCTTCAAACTTCAAGCAAAACTAGGTCAAATTCCATCAATTTCACCATCAATTCACTTCATCTTCATCAAAATCGATGCTTTTTAAGCTCTTTCAGTTGTTCTACAAATGGGTTTTTCAATTTTGGTTGTTTTACAGGTGGGGGAGATGGGGATGTTGGTAAAGATGGGAAGAAGAAGTTCATCACTAAAGAACAAGAACCCGAACAGTAATCAAGAACTTTGATTGTTGTTGAACTTTTAGCGACGGATGATGTTATTAGTGACGAATTTTGTGTTGGAATTTGCAGGTATTGGCAGACCGCCGGCGAAAAAGACGGTGAGAATCCGATGATGACACCACTGCCGTACATTATCATATTTGGGATGTCTACACCGTTTATTATATTAGCCATTGGTTTTCTCAACGGTTGGATCAAGGTGCCTATTAGGTGATTCAACAGTTTGATCTTCAATTGACCATATGAGTATATGATACCTTCATTTGAATGTTAATTGTTGTTTGTATCGACTTATGTATACGTATTTTGTATGAGAGAAAATGAGTAATACTTGTGTGATTGATTCATTTTGGTGATATGATTACATAATAGTAAAATGTTGATGCACGTCGTTAGTGTCAAACTAGTATTAAGCTTCTTGCATTGAGCTGGGTGTATAAAATCATGTCAAGTAACATCAATGGTATATCACCATCAGTTACTATTAATATCGAAAAAACTTTTATTTAAAAAAATAAAAAACGAAAAAAGTAAAACCTAACGGAAAGTAAACGTAAAAATGTTGAACCACGCAGGTGAAACTTAAAACATATAAAACAATCAGTAAGTCGATCTACGACCAGCGTGTTGCGACGAGACTGTTAAACGGGGAAAAAACAAGGGTGAAAACATTTATCCACACACGCATGTTGCTGCGTGTTAACTCGCAAAATTTAAACTGAAATGTAAAACGAAAAATTTGTAAAATAAGATAAGTATATGGGACCAAATTTAAAAATAAAAAAATATAAGGCTAAATTGTAAAATATAGAAAGTATTGGGTTAAAATAAAAAAATTAAAGACTAGAAAAATGTATAAAAAAGACAAAATGTGAGTATAACCCACTAAAGCACATGTTACAACCAATAATGCACACCAATGTTATTAGGGTTAAAAGTGAAAAAAATAAAGAAAAAACAAAGTAAAATACAACCTACAAAGCATGAGATACAAATCATAATGCATAACTAAGTTGCAAATTAGTAATATATAATAACTTTAGTGGTGAAAGGCACAAACCTAGAAAACCTCTCCGTTGATAAATTATAACAGTATATAATACTTAAATTGTAAACTTAAATAAAAAGCAATCGAAAGGTTCATTTGATTACATTCAGAAATCCCAAACAAATAAGCTGGTATACATCTTAAGCTCATAAATAAGAGAATATCAATCTTTAGTACGGGGATAGCCTTTAATCAATGCCAAGTGTCACTTTTTAAACAAGTATATACTGAACCTGACATGTATGTTAAAAAGTCAAGTATACTATTGAGTTTTACTTTATTTATCTGAATTAGAAGCAAGAAACTTTTATCACAAGCATGTATGAAAATCTTTCAAAATATTATTCTAGATTATACGTTATAACTGGTGGATACTCTTTCATATGTATTAACCTAAGTCTACTAACTTATTGGTAAAATCTTGTAACTTTAACTAGTAAATACATTGGTACCATAAATACATAATCATAGACAACAATGCACTATGATGCCTATAGTGAGACACAACTCTATGTTGCCAGCTCGAGTAAGGAGATCTAATAACGCCATCATAAGATAGGACTTTAGTAATGTCCATCGTAAATATAAGTCTCTAGTAATGTCAACCATAAATGTAAGATTATAATGGTGTTCACCATAAAGGTAGGATTACTGTATTGTCTACCATAAAGATAAGACTTTAGTGATGCCCGTCAAAAGACGGATTTTTTTTGTGAAAGACTTGGCAAGCCTTGAGCAAGTTCATGTATTTAAATTTTCTTGATGATACAAATGTCTCATATTAAAATCTAAAGATGAATCCTTTGCTATTTTAGACTGTATCTTTTTACCACCTCTTACATATTCCTTCACTATCATGATCACTAAGAGAAGTAACGATTCAACTCGAAATACCTTCAATGACTCTAAATTTATATATGTATAAAAAGAGAAAAAAGATAGACAGTAAGAATTTCATTGATAAGAATGACCACAAACAATACTGCGATAATATATTTGAAACTATACATATTTATATGTATGAAAAGATCTATTACTTACTAGATCACATAAACCGTCAACCGCAAGAGGGTGGGACCAAATGATTTGGTTTGTACGTAAGTTGTACTGTACCACACACAATGCACATAGAGAGAATGCTAGAAAATCTAAGACCATAAAAAAATAAACGAGAAAAGCCTAAGAAAACCGTAAAAATAAAATAAATCTGATGTATCGTTGATATAACAACCTGACAAATCTAACAAACCTAAAACGACTACCACCCTTAACAATTCCAGTTCAATTAACATGATTACATGATCAGTAAACATATTATTATTTATTATTACCTAATAAAGTCCCGAAGGGCCAAATTCTACATATCTACAAGTTAGGGACTATTTATGCCACCCCTTGTTCCACTCAAGATTCTCGTGCACCTTCATACAGACAAAAAGTCACATCACCATCCAACCGTCCATTACCCCCACCCCCTTCACCAATCCAACGTCTCCCACCCCTCCACGTCACCCCACTCTTATCACCAAACAAACAGCTCACATTCCACCACGTGTCACTCTCGATGCGTTATTACCCCAAGATCCAACGATCATCCTCTCATCCTCCCCAAACCCACACCTCCTCACAACCCTCCATCTCCGGCCACCGCATCTCCGCCGTTGCACCACCCCCCTTTCCCGCCATAACTTCAAATTCTCCGGCGGCGATGGCGGATTCCGACAACGAATCCGGCGGACACAACGCCGGCGGCGAGCTGTCGGCGAGGGAGCAGGATAGGTTCCTGCCGATTGCTAACGTGAGCCGGATCATGAAAAAGGCGCTTCCGGCGAACGCGAAGATATCGAAGGATGCTAAAGAGACGGTGCAGGAGTGTGTATCGGAGTTCATCAGTTTCATCACCGGAGAAGCTTCTGATAAGTGTCAGAGGGAGAAGAGGAAGACGATCAACGGCGACGATTTGCTGTGGGCGATGACGACGTTAGGGTTTGAGGAGTACGTTGAGCCTCTGAAGGTTTACTTAGCGAAATACAGAGAAATGGAAGGGGAGAAGACGACGATGGGGAGACAAGGCGAAAAAGACGGATCCTCTGGTGGTGGTGGTGGCGCCGCCGCGGGCGGCGGAGGGAGCGGCGGCGGTGTGAGCTCCGGTGGGTATAACGACGGCGGCGGCGGCGGTGGCGGTGGTGGTGGTGGTGGATTGTACGGAGGGTTGCAGAATAGTATGATGATGGGTCGACATCATCACCAGATGTATAATTCGGGTTCGTTTCATCAAATGGGGTTAGGGTTAGGGAGTCCGACGGGCAGTTTGGGCAGATCGGGCAGCTTCGGTGGTGGTGGTGGTGGCGGTGGCGGTGGCGGTGGCGGTGGTGGTGGCGGTGGTGGTGGGGTCGCCGGAAAACCTAGGTAGGTGGTGGTTGGGTGTTTTTGAAAGGATTAAAGAAGCGACTTTTTGTTGAATATATTTATAATTGGGGCATTAACTTTTAAATGTGGTTTTGGGTTATTGTATTTTGTTTATTGACAGATAATTGTTGTAGATGTATTAGCATAAAGCAAAGGATGATATTGGGCTTTGTGATATGTGAATTAATTGTTGATTATGTTTGTTACTTTGTTATATGCAAAACACATTATTGTAATATTGCAATGTTGTTGAGTTTATATGTTGATTTGTAGTTTTTTTGTTTGTTTTTTTATGTTGTTATTATTTAGCCTTTTTTATGTTAAAGCAAGATTAGGCAATGCTTTAGTAGAGAGATTGAATCTTGTAAATAGGTTTGACCATCAAAATTCTTTGAAGAGAGAAAATCTTTAGAGGTTTTAGGTTAGTGTTTTTGAGTGAGTATGTAGCCACTGTAGTCGTCAAGACCTAATAGACTAAACGTTCATTGTTGATTTGATATTAAGATTATTAGGGGCTGTTTGTCAGCCTCTTAATCAGGCTTTTAATGGTTCAGATGTCTGAATGGTTCAGCATTTAATGGTTCAGACTGTTTGTTTCGTGAGCAAATGTCTGAATGGTTAAGCATTATACTAGTGCTGAATGGTTAAGAAGTTTAATGCTGAATGGTTAAGACCTCTTATCTGAATTGACCAGACATTTGCATTTGAATAGTTAAATGATATACTAGCTCTTAGTAGTTCAGACCTCTTAATGGTTCAGCACTTAATGGTTCAGACCTCTTATTGGTTCAACACTTAATCATTCAGAAGTTGTCAAACAGCCTCTTAACTGGTTTAAAGTTATTTGATGTTGTTTTAGTTTGTATTTACTATTAGGCGACATGCATGGTTAAGTTTATTCCATCTTTCTTAGTTTTATGAAGTATGACAGTAAATTATAGAAAAAAACTAGTTTAGATAAATATTTTTTTAAATCATACTAATTTAGTATTTTTTTTTCAATCAGAATGGTTTGAATAGGATCTTCAATTTGCGTTGGACTAAGCGATAATTATATATATTTTATTTGCTCTTAAGCTAATCAAGTTTGCGTAAGTTTTGATGCTCATGCCCTATGTGATCCATATATAATTAAGATTTAAATGAACATGTATCAAATACTACATAAGTTAAATAAATAAACAACGGAAATTAAAGTACTACGTGATCTTAAAAAAAACTAAAAATCACAAGGGCAATCGTATTTTTGCCGCTATTGCATGTTTTCAATCGAGAATTATTTCCAACATCCATTCGGTTATATGTTCATGCAAATCCGTAAACTATTTCCAACAACCGTTGAGAAAGACGTTAAACGGCTAAATTCCTTTACCTTTCATCGGGTTATGATATCATCTCAAAGTACCCCCCCCCCCCCCCCCCCCCCCCCCCCACCACCACCACCACCACCACCATACCCTAGATATCGACGATGGTGTACCCACCCAACAAAGGAAGCCAATGGGGTACATACATGATGCATAGACGCCCCAATTACCCTTATATTCAAACTCAATAACGTCATGTTCCAGTAAAAAACTCTTAACTAGAGCCACATTCATTACGTGAATGTTAGACCCTAAAAAGATTGTATACGTAAGTACTTAACTTAGAATACCAAAATTCTATTTTGGGTACTTCAATAAAGGAGCAACATTTTTACCAACTTAATGCAATTGGTGGAGCCCTCACGTTGTGAGTACATGCTGATGGGTGGTTGGCAACTTAATACTAACACTAGAGTTCTTGGTGTGTAGCATTAGTGTGAGGAGAGGTGGTAAATATCTATAATTTGTTTTTAACTTTTTATTGCTTTTCTCGTTTGATCTACCGTGTGCATTTTGTTTATGATTGTTGTCATCGTCAAGCTTGTATATCAACACCATCGACATCAGAGAAATCAAAACGAACCCCTTTGATGGAGTTGTTGGAGAATAATAATAAACAGATAATTTTTATGATTTTATTAATAGTCGTTTTATTTAGATTTAACATAAATTTTAATATCGGTTAATGAATAAAAACAAACATACAACAACTAAGTTAACACATATCCACACACTTTATTTTTTATTCTAAATCCATAAAAGCATTGTAAAGCTAGATAAAAGCATGATTCCAATCCTAGAAAACCCATTTATTTTAGGATGTCGTATCAAATATCACAAAAGTAAACAATTCATTTTACATGCTTTAGTTACTTTAAGAATTTGTGTTCTCAAATCATGCTTGCCTTTTTTTTTAACAAAATAGCTAAAAGAAATTTTATCATTTTTTTTTTTGGTGTTCAATTTTGACATTCTTAATCTATATTTGAGTCTATTGTTATCGTGTCACACAATAAAACAGGGTAAGACCATTTTATAAGTAGTTTCGTATTAACTCATAAGAAATAATCTTGTATAAAACCTTATACTTTTTTTTAATAAAGTGTTATTAGATAATCACCCATACATAAGTAGAAACCGATACTTAGTGTCGAGATAGAAATTTTCATGCCAAGGTAGAAACTTATTCAGAGTTATGCAAATCTTTTGCTAGTTCTACTCTAGATGTGTTCATGTAACTTAACTTGTTTATGTACACGACAATGCTTATATTTGATCAGCCTTCATATCACAAGTAGCAATTAACCAATTATACACATTAATCAATTAATTTCTTTGTTTATGTACATGCCAATGCTGATATTTCTTTTGTTTTGCCACTAACACACACTTAAGAGTTAATTACATGATTGATTCATGTGGTATGCTTATATTGCAGGCAGTTGCGGATCCATTTTTTTTATGGGGGTGGAAATTTTTAAAGGTCATTTGGCTATCATAATATAATATATTTTTCGGTCCGGTTCGGATCAAATCGGGTTGGATCCGGACATCACCGAAAAACATCGTTAAAATGGTCTTTAGAATCTTGTATTTGCATATATATTAAAAAACATATTAAAGTAATTATACTTATAAAAATGCTTATATTTGATGTTTAAAGCAAGTATACTCATAAAATTAATGATATGTAATATGTATAAAACAATTATACTCATCGATAAAACGGTTCCCGAACTCTTTAATGCCTATGATGTTCAACATGTTTGAGAATAATGTCGGCCTGTAAATATAACATTTAATCTCTCATATATCTTGACGCCAATATAAATTTAGCTTGTTTGATAGTAAAAAACATTTATTTCGATAAAAATTTTCTTTCTACTACATACTTGATTATTTGAGGGTAAAAGTATTAAAATTTACTAGGTTACAGACTCCGGTTAGTGGGAAAATATAGTTCGCACGGACTGTAACCTTATTGTAGTTTCACCTCCGACAATGTGTTTGCGACATTTTTTATTTCTCTTCAATTTTAAAAATTTAAGAGGGGTGATTACATAAATTTACGGGTGGCGGTTGGGATTTTCACATACACATAACACTGGAAATTTTTTTTAGGGTGGATAGCTACCCCCCTTCATTCCTATGTAGGTACGCCACTGATTGCAGGACTGCTTTTAATTTCTAAAAACGACTTCTGTGGTTCGACTATTTATCAAATCGTACACTCATAGTATTCGGAGTGGATGATCGTTGCTTCTCCTAGTTTAATGTTTTAAATGTTTAATTTACCACCGATGAGTCCTAGATCAAGTGGTTTAGGAGGAGGCCCCCTATGACTTTCTAAAGTGGAGGTCATGGATTGGAGTCTCACTAAGGGCAATATTCTCCAAGTGGGCAAAGGGGTTTATCACAGTATGCCTTTGGGTGGTGAGTTTCCCTTGGAATGGTGAGCGAGTCTGGTCACCAGCGCTGTTTGTGTTCGCGGGCGTGGTTGGCCTTTCGCCAATGAGTTTACCCGGGTCACCGGGCTTAAAAATTATTCATTGGTCGTTTAAAAAAATGTTTAATTTACCCCTAAACAAAAAAGTAAATTAAATAGAAAAATTAAAAGTTAGTGGGCCTATTTTTTAATCATATATTACCCCCACCCAAGAGGTGGTTCTAGACTATTGACCGTTTCATCATCATTTTATTTATTATCAAGTAATTTATTTTTTATAAAAGTTTTAATTTTTTAAATATATTAAACATATTTATTTCTCTTATAACTTCTAAAATAAAATAGTTTTAAAAATTCAAACATACCGCTACATCAGGTTCATATTTTTCATATTTTTATCTACCTTATATATATTCTAAATAACTTTTGAATAACAAAATAAACGTTATCAAAACAAGAACATATAATCCATCGAAGCTATTTTAATGATTTGTTTTCTTTTCTTTCGAAATATGATTTCTAAAATTGCAGAATACAACAAGACTTACTCTCGTTTATGAATGCTTCAACATAAATTTTATTTAAAACCAGGTATAAATAATAATATACAACTTATCGAAACACGAACATACAAGCCATAAACTTACTTTTTTATTGTTATCAAAGCATCAATATATCATTTTGAGGTATTTATTTTTGAAAGTGTTTCCACGTAAACTTTATTGAAAACCACGATGTAATACTAATGTATAACTAATTGAAAACCTACACTTCATAAAATGTCATAAGAGAACTTCCCTTTGAAGAAATTCGATACATAATATTATATCCACATTTCGCATCGGCGTATTTAAAGCCCTCAATAAACAACAATAACACCTGGATTTGAAATTTCAAATATTAGCATAATGTCAAAATTGATAATTTACAATATACTAACAAAATATGAATTCGTCATTCAAATAAAACTTATGAGTGCGATATGCAACCAGTTATTTTTTTATCTATTTATTTACAACAATTAACATACGTATAAACAAAAAAAAATTACCATAGTTAATTAAAGATAATTAAAGAACTACCTATGATCTATTTGCAATATTATTTCATTATCAAACAAAATAATAGAATTTAAAAGAAAATTATTACTCGATATCTAAAGAAATTCTAAAGAAATTTCCTAGGTATTCTATTAAACTTAGAAAAAGTTATTCAAAGAAGAAGTTCATTTGTAATTTATTTAATGTTGTAAACTTCGTGTCTTTAAAATGTTTTTTTTTTGAACGGGAACATATCCTACTAATACTCCTAAAATGTTCTAAAGTCATCTTTTGGATAGGTTTTTAAATATATAGCTTTTTAAATTATGTATATTTTTAAATGTTTATACTTAGTGTTAATCCAAAAATTATAATTTTGAGTTCATATCTACCAACTTCATAAGATTTTTAATTAACAAAATTACAAAAAGTAAAAGAACGGCAACCTTTTGATAAATATAAATGTAAAAAAGGAAATTAAGAAAAATCAAGATGTCATACGTGTTAAAATGTAGATGTTATTTTGTCTTTGATAAATATGTAAGGTTGTCTTTATGAAATTAAGTTGAAAAAAAAACACCCTGAATTTGAATTAACATATATTATAAAAAGTAAGATTATAATTTAAGAAAATAACAATGATTTAATTCGTAATTTTTAAAATTTAGCAAATAAATCTCTTGTTTTTGCGTCTTCGTCTCTAAGTTATGCATTTAACAGCCGACACTAGAACTAAAAGTTGTGGTTCTTTGGATTTAGTTCTTAATTAAATTAGATAATTTGATTTTTAAGTATTTATTATTTATTTATCGGCCAGTTATATAACTATTATATTTTCAGAGCTTGATCCGATGAATGTGAGTGGATCAATCTGAACGCCGGATAAATTCATAAATATTGTCATGGGGTTACTTTTTTTCTTTCGAATTTTGATTTATTAACTTTTAAAAAGTTAATTGTGTTTGATAATTTTAAAAATACTTTTTAAAGTAACTTTTCATATAGAGTAAAAGGGGATTACTTATTAGTTTTTGAAAACTCTTTTTAACCCAATTTCCTATTATACACTTCTACTATCTCTTATTAACTTCCCTCATTTTTAAAAGTTTGTCTTTTTGTCATTTTACAATTTTTTAATTTATAAGCTAATCCAAACACTTTTTAAAAAATTTTTTTGAAAAAGTCATAAATTAATAACACATTTTTGTCAAAAATCCTTTTTAATTAAAATAAGCAATCTCGTACCACTGTCAAATTTTAGAGGGTATGTAAAACAAAATATTAAAATAAACCCGGTTTAGGAGAGATGCTGTAATAAATTAAAGTTAAAGGAAAATTTAGATATAACTGAAATGAAATCTGGTTCCATCGTTCCAATTCAACGGTTCAACAACCCATATCATTTAGGAGTGTGCATAGGTTGGTATGATTCGATTTTAGGTTAAACCGTAATCAAAAACCGATATTATGGTTGTTAGGTTTTTAAAACTGTTCGGTTTTAGTTCTTTGAGTTTGGTTTCAGTTTTCGCATTGGTTTCAATTCGGTTTCAATTTTTCGGTCTTACCATCTGTGCTTCAAGAATTTTACAGAAAAAAATTGTTCAAAATAATAAATTTGAACTAAAACTTTAAGCTCACGTTATCTTGTTGATATTTAAAAATAATATATATTTGCTTATAAATTACTTAAGATTAAAATTAAGTGCAATCCAAAAAATACAATGACAAAAAAATTAATAAAACAATTTAATCCAACAATTCCAACATAAAAACTTAAAAGATTATTTTCTTGAAACCTAACTATTCAATCTGTTATAGATGGTATAAGTTAAACAATTAACTAAATAATCTCTAAATTTACAAATTGAATTGTATGATTTTGGGTTAGATTTTTTCTGTTTGTTACAAGCAAAAATCAAAACCAAACCAAGAAAATATGTTTTCAAAACAACCATTAAATCAAACCGTCAGTTCTTATTAGCTTCAGTTTTTAGTTTTAAGTTTCAGTCGTGTCGGTTATTTTGGTTACCATTCGGTTATATTAATTTCTCGGGCACCCCTAATAATTCATCTAAATTAATCGGTTTAAATGATCAGGGTATAAATAAACATACCATAACTGTTAGACACCTGATTCACGGTCGAAACATACTAAAAACATTGCTTTAGACCGAGAAATATCATAAAAACTAGAGTGTTTTCTCGAAAAACAAAAATATAGTAAACCAAATCGTTAAAATACAAAACCTTGACCTTCAATATTTTGGTCAAAAGTCAAACTTAAACATTGACCCAAATTTTCTTGACTTTGACCAACATATACATGAAACAAGAAGAAACTAAAAGGATGATCAACATACCTGCACAACACAACAACTTCTAAAGTTTCTTCAAACACCCAAAGCATACACAAAGGGTATCAACACCATCATAACCAAACACGGGGTACTCGAAAAGCTAGAGCTTTGTGTAAAGTTTCCAACTCCGTAATCATACGGATACCCATAATTTGGCATGGGATTAGGAGGCGCGTATTGGCAGCAGGTGACAGGAGCCACCGGCGGACAATTCGCGCCTCCAGGCCCCACCGGAGGAGGCGGTGGGGCCGTATATATCGCGCTTCCTCTACGCGGTGGAGGTGGTGGTTGTTGAGGCTGAGGGGTGCATGGGTTTGGACAACCATTGCAGTTTTCACATGCAACAGCTGGTGGTGATGTTGATACACCATCATCATAACCACCTTGAGGTTTTTCAGAGGTTTTAACAGAATAACATGGTAACCACCAATAAGAACATACAAATAGGACCATAATAATAAGTTGGTTTAAAGAACACATCATGTAAAGTTTCACTTTAGATCAGCTGAAAACAATTGTGTGTGTGTATGTTACATATTGTGTGTATAGTATTTATTATCATCTTGATCTCTTAGCATGAATTTTTCGGTTATTTACACGTCAGCATGTTATATGACCATAGTATTTTGCCACCTCACATGCAAGGTGGCAACCTCATATGAAGATATGCAAACAATCAAACATCATCTTCAACACAAGACTACAAAACTTTAGAAAAAAACAAAGATATGCAAACTGCAAAAGCCTTTGACCCATAATTTTAAACTCAATAAATAAATAAATAAACTTTATAATTATAGATAATAGAATAACTGGTTACATATCTTTATCAGAAAGTAAATAAAAAAATACATCCAATATATATTATTGTTAATTATTGTTATTATTGTTATTATGTTCTAGGGATTACTGATCTTGATAACTGGAATACAAATAGCTCTTTTTGGCTGAGGTGGCAGTTGTTGTAAGCAATGGAGAAAATCCAACATATTTGTTATCTTTTTTTTCTATGCATATTTTAGCAATGTAATCAAAAGATTTGTGCTTCTTTATAAAGGGCTGGTTGGCATATTCTTCTACTGGCATCCACTGCAAGAAAGAAAAACAAAGAAAATTAATAAAGTATATTAATCATAAAAGTGATCTTAAATAGATTAATATATGGGCTAATTAGAGCAGGTGTTAATTAACTACCTGGGCCGCTTCAATCTCAGAATCTTGCTTTACAATATCCAAAGATGTTGGTTTCAACATACACACAAACATTAGATCTGACTTGCTAAAGAATGATTTGTGACTTTGCCTGTAATTGATTAATGTATAATTAAAGTAAGATTAAAGAATTAAAAAGTTTTATTTTTTTAAAAAGAAATGTTTAGTGCGCTTTAAACCTGAATGCAAGGACTTCCATGAATTCTGTATCAATCTGGAGATAATAAAAAAAAACAGTTATTAGATAAAATCTTATTATTTAATATTATTGATCACTTGATAAGAATGCTACAGTCCAGAATACATACTCCAGCCTCTTCTTTCACTTCCCTGATGGCAGCTGCACTTATATCTTCACCCTGTAAATAAATAAATAAAAAACATAAGTATTCTTGATCGGGTCAAAGCGGGTCACGGGCAACAGAACCGGATATTTGAATGGGTCTTTAGTAGTTTAGGTGTTTTAGTGGGGTTCTAATTAGTGGGTCATTCTTCCTGTTTTATAAGAACACTAACCCATTTTTGCACGTTTGTTTTACTATTTATGTACTTTGTATTTCATTAATGAAATAGAGAGAGCAAGAGTTAGAAAGTAGTAAAATTCCATATGTTAATGTGGGTTTATTGTGTGCGTGATCTTGAGGCTAAACCAACAGAAACCGGATCTGACCCGACGCGGCCAAAGAAACAGAAAAAGGCCAGTCTAAACTCAACTCAACCAAGAACCAATTTTCTTGACCCAAGGACTAAATCCAAAAACCGCTTTTTTATAAGAAAATTTATAACCGAGAACCAGTAGAACCTAGTCCCATTTGTGGGACCAATCTAAACCGGTTGGATCCAAACCAGACTGTGAAGCTAATAGAGTCACAGTCTGGTTTGGTCCATAGACCGATATTTGAACACCTCTATATCAAATCTAAGCTACTAATGAAAAAAGTGTTGTGTTGTTCATAGTGCATACCTCTTCAACAGTACCAGTTGGTAATTTCCAGATCCCTGTTCCTTTAAATGCTCCACTTTTCTCTTGAACCACAAGAACCTTAAACATGATACATCATCAATATCACATGAAAGTATACTTTTATACATTAAATTTACTAGTAAAGTTTAAGAGGGTGGGGAGTTGATGCAGAAAGCTAACCTCTCCTTTACTGTTTACAACAAAAGAAGCAACACCAACTCGATGCGAAGCATTCGGTGGGAGAGTATGACTAGTTTCTGGAATCCAATACACAAGCATAACATATGTTGGTTCAGCATGATGGTACCAAAATCCTTCCTAAACAAGTCAACAAAAACATCAAAAGTCAAACATTTTGTATTGAATCTAAAAGTCAACATTAAATCCATAAAATGTAGCAAATTTATATACCTTTACTGCAGGCTTAACAAGATTCACAAGTTCAAGAGACAACTTAAGCCACACACCCTTCTTTCCCTGTAAATTATATAAAAATTCAGTCTTTCAATTTAATGAAAATAATATCCTATGATCTGTGTAGATTAGAAAACACATTAGACTAATTAATAACTTGGAAGACATATTATTATATAAATTACCTGTTGTCTCCATTGGGATATCGATGTTCGAAGTAAAGTTGTAAAAACATTTTCATCCATGTCATCTTTAATGTTTATAATGACTCCTTCATAACCATCAAAAGAGGCATCAAGCATATCAACATGATCAACTTCATTTACTAAATCCTTTGATGAATTTTCTATGTTCATTGCCATACTTGTTGCAGATCTTGTTTGGAATGCAATTATGGCTTCAACCTTTACTCTTGAACAAGCTGAGAAAGAAATAAAACTTTATTTGACATGAATATGAAAATCATGCTAGACGTATGAACTCAAACTAACACAAGTTTTCACGGGTTGACACGAACAAACCCGTTTAAACTTAAACTGAATTTCATGTTAGGTTCGTAATTTCGTATAGTATCATCAATCATGCACACCCTTGTAATTAAGGTTGTGTCTAATCAAGTAATTTAAAGATTTGTTAAGAGATTATCAACTTGTACCTTTAGAAATACCAGATGAAGAAGATGAATTGAAAGAACAAAGCTTTCTATCAATTGAATTAAAGTCTGCAGCTGTAGAGAATGATGATTGTAAGATCTTCTTTCGACCACCAATGATTCTGCTGGTAAATAACCTTCTGAAAACTAACCTATGCATATATTCAACAATTTATAGCTTCAATCTTCTAAAAAGATATGATTAAACAATCTAGCGGGAAAGAACGTTTCAGATTACAAAGCAATGTCGTAGAAAATACCCAAGTTGCCTCATTTAGAAATTTAAACAAACAGTTGGTGTGCATTCAACTCTATATACCCAATTGACCAAAGGGGTCAAAATAGTGGTCTAATCTTTGAGTATTATATACTCATATTGACGATTCTTGATTATTATAATGTAATGACGCGGAGAAATCAAGAAATTTACTGTAAATCTGTGAGCAACTGCTGCAGGCGTATTAAATTGCTCGTAATTCTCACCGATGACAATGAAGATGTTGATGAAGAATAAGAATTTGTTTATAAGTGTCTTTGACTTTGTCATGTTCTTGAAGTGTTCGACAAGTTTGGGATTTTTTTAACGAATACTTTGTATTTTTTTTTCTCGTTTTGGTCTTCGAAACAAGTAATTGATTATTCTTATTTTCTTTTACTTATACCAAGTGTTTTGTTTTTGAACTTTTGAGTATATTATGGTTTTTATAGTTAACTCGTTTTAGTAAATCCGTGTATTATACGGGTTAAATAAATAAAATATAAATATAATAAATTTATTAATTATACAATGATATTCTAAGATATTATATGACTGAAATAATAAAACAGTGATATCAACTTTTTAAATTATTATTTTTATTTTTTTAAATAAACATTTTGTTCTAAAACAAACCGTATAAAAATGTCATTTTTAAAAAATTTCTTATTACAACTCCCAATTTTGATTATTTTTTGTTTTAAAAAATTAACTTTTTAAAAATATCGATATTTAGAAATAACCTTAATAAATTGATTTCTTTCTTAAATTATTAAATATTAAAATGTATTAAAATAATATTATTAGTTAAGGTAATCTATAAACTCTAATAAAAAAAGATTTTTGAAGCCACGTGTCCTTATTTTAAACCACCTATATGCCACGTGTCAGCTTCTTAACACACATCTACTTCCGAATCCCGCCTAAACCCGGTTGCTTCCATCCCTTTTTCCTCTTTCTAAAGAAAAACCCTAGATCAAAATTACCCTCTTCCATCATCGCTCATACCCAATCGTTCGAACACCAGGTTAGTTTCTTCCCAAAATCTTTCAATCTTCTTCCTCTATCTCCTTAAATCTTTCAATCTTCTTCCTAAATCTTTCATCTATTGTAATATGTTGTAAGTCATTCGTTCGATTGCATATGTTTCTGAGTGGAAGGGTAAGTTACGATAAGGCCTTTTGTTTAACGAAACCCTACCCCCAACTCTATTGCTCAAGATTCATCTTCTTAACATTACAGATTGGAGTTCCATGGATCATCAATCACCAGTTTGAAACCGTAAGATTCCTCACTGATAAACGGCTTCAACTTTTTCACCTCTGATTCTTTTAAATTGTTTTTGAACTACCTATTAACATAACACCCTTCGCTGATTTCATTCTTGTGTTCCTTCAGATATTGTTAGGATTAACACTACAACTTTCAATTGAGTTATTCTCATGCTACTCACATTCATAAATCTTAAAACCTGAACCCTACATCTTTTGTTTTACTTTACGTCATCAAACATAATCCTTTATATTGCTATTTTGTCCATCTCTATTTGAATTGTTATAATCATGGAGTTGATGGGTAAATTATATTACTTAAACATCATCTATGCAACATGATTCATAATTATAATTTGTTCTGTGGATCAACATTCACTGTTACTAATTTCTTATTGTATTTGACCTTGTGCATATGTTCTGTGAGTTCGCTTATTTTTACAATTGAAGGTTCTTAAATTATAGTTGTGCTATTGAAGGTTCTCATATTAGTTTTTTGTATATATTTTATGCAATATTGAGTTTAGTTGTTTCTAGGACCAGGTGTTGTCTGATTGGATGCCTTAATTATGATTGTTAGATTAATGATTATAAATTAACATTTCATGATGAATTGATGCCTTACTTTGAACTGTTATGTGTCGATTTTTTAAATTCCTTCTATAACTTTAAAATATTATTTTGTGTTTTATTTCTTGCAAACATTGTACAGATGGGTTGCTATCGAAATTTGCCTTAGATATAAGTGATTCTTTTACTGATGATCTCAATGCTTAGTGGTGATGCTATAAATAAATCTCTAGGCAAAGGCAACCAATTAATTAACATAGTTTTATTAATAAATTTATACATTTTAGTATAGTTTGTTTTTTGTCTCTCAAAATCTATTTATTGTTTTGTTTTCCCACATCTAAAGTGGAGAAAAGACGATGCAAATAAAGTAAACAATAGGTTGAATAAAGTGAATAATAATGTGTTACGCTGGTCGACTGGCCGAAGAGAGAGAGGAAGACCGCTGAACGGTACACAAAGCCTATTTAAACGCTTTTGTACTCCCAAACCATTGTCAGTTGGAAAGTTAAGTTGCTAGAGAATCCGTCTTAATGTTACAATGTTTTTTGAAATTCAATTCAAATGCTAATTAGTTTTCACACTTTCGTCTCGGTTGATATAAGGCTAAGGCATCCAACTTAAGGATATTCCTGATCTTTTTTCTTTATCCATTATTATTTTTTACGATCATTTAATTTTGTTATGTCTTATTGAAGAATAGTGTGATGATGTGTTATTAATTGTCGTTACACAATTTTAAAGTTTTGTTCTTTTCACTTCTTTGAATAATCAGTCTGCAGTTGAAGTTTTTCACAAAGCTTATTCTGTTGCAATTTTAACATCCACAATTGAATGTAACATTCTTAAACATGATTGTTACTATTAATGTTGCTATTTAATGGTGGTTTACTTTTTACAATTGTTTGTCTATAGACGTGAAATTGCACTTACAAGTATGCAAATTATACTATGGGATAGAGGCAAGGTATGCTTTCATCTTATCTTTTTCAGACCCTACAACATGAGTGAGCTTATTCATATATACGTTTGTTTGTTTAATAATATTGGAAAATGAGCCCATTTGAAGTTGAAGTTGTTAGTTATTTAAGAGCTGAGTTGATCATGATTGTTGTTCTGTTTCATCTTTTAATTGATTTTAGCCAATTTCAAATCTTAAAATCATCGAATAAATCCTAGCAAGAAAAATAGATATATGTTTCTTGCTAAACCACTAATGATTCAGCCTTTTATATTCTTGCAACTAAGATTGTGTGAGATTATAAATCATAAAATTTTATAGATATATGGGTCTTATTTACTTGATTTGAAAAGAAAGTTTATGAGATCCATTAGGATGATGGTGTAAAAAATTAGTACATGAATGTTCGCGTTAACACTTGTATAAATATTTGAGAGTGAATGTAATATCTTCTTGCCTTGTTGTTGGTTAAAGAAACAAAATGATCCCTTGACTCCTAATAAACAACAAACGGGAGACGATACAATCTGGACTTTTGGCCTTATATATGGAAAAGGGGAGGTAATGTTACAAACTTACAGATAAACTTCAGCAACACTATTATTTTACTAATTAGTACTTTGCATTTGAGGACTGTTGTTTCATGGATTCTTTTGGTACACAACATAAGAAATATGGAATTATTTTTCCTTTTGGAGGTCAAAATTTTGAAGTCTCAAATTCAGAAGTGACAGGACATTTTTCACAACTTCATGCCCATAGTATTTCTACTGGTAGATCTTATTTTAAGTTTAATGTGGTCATTAGTATATACGGTAAAATTTTAAGAATGTGAATCAGTACTCAGCTGTAGCTTAAACAGCAGACTATTTGATCACTAAGTGAAATGAGTATTTGTTAATACTTGTACAGTTCTAGATTTTAAGTACATTTAAGAATATGTTTCTCATGCATTTTTTAGTAAAATACAAAAGAATTATGGATTTTGACTTCTTATTTCAAATTTGAGTTCTCTAATCCAACATAGAGATTTTTTACTACTATGATGGTAAAAAATTTCAATGTGTATCATTATTATAAGTTCAACGGGTTTATCAAGTATAACTTTATGATGAAAATGTAAAACCTCTATTTGAGTTAAAAATCAACCCATTTAACCTCCAAGTCAGATGTTCTAATATTTTTACTATAATATATAAGAGAAATGAAACTTATTTCTTTTACTTGATTTCATTAAGATTTTTAACATTTTGCTTATAATTTGTATGTGCATGCTTCTTAAGTTACATTTGATTAATTGTGTATATTGTAAGGCTTAATTCATGTGAATAACAAAACATCTTGATTTTATTGTTCTTCATTTTTTTCTTTGCTGTGCATCATGAAAATGAAAAACTAATCCGGCACTCTTTACATAAACGTAAGGTAAAAATAACTCATATACTTTTGATAACTTTGACTTTTAAGGTCAAAGTTTGTGCTTCTTGAACTTAAATTTTACGTGAAATTTATTGTGAACTGAACTCCCATGGTGCAGCTTATGAAATACAGAACATAATTTATTTTTTGGTTTATTTTTATATAAAAATTATGAGAAGTACAGAACATAATTTATTTTTTGGTTTATTTTTATATAAAAATTATGAGAAGCTCATAAATTATATAAACTTATATATTGGTACATCTGACTTATATTGGAGTGATATAAAAGAATAGTAATTGGAACCTTTTTATGTTGTTGCTTTTTATATACTTTTCCTTTATATTGTTTAAAAAACACATGGTTTAATGTAGCTTGACTATGCCCTGCATTTAGTCATGTACATTTGTGAGTTGTTAACCATGCGCCATTAAGCGGGTTGTTAGTTTTATCAAGCTAAAGGTCTTGGTCTATCTTGGGATCCAAAAGCACATCATTTAAAATATGTAAGACTTTTAAATGTCTTTCAATGTTATATATTACCTTTTCATTTAAAACAATTTTGATAAAAAGTCAATGTTTGTTCTTAATATTATTTGTGACAATGAGTAACATTAAGTGAGATCTATATATCTTTTCCATGATTTTTTGGACCTCCATTTGCATTGATTCAAGGAACGCTTGATGTGACAACCTTGATTTTTAGACCCGTAGTTTTTGTTTAAGAAACTAAAATGGGCCACACAATAATATTAGGTTTGATCTAGACATGGAAAGTTCATGAAATGGATCCAACTATATTGGCTTAGGCTCACACATACACACACACCTTAATGGGCATGGACCCATCAAACCCTAATAGGTTGTAGGGCCACAAAGCTTATAGGGCTTTGGCCCATAAAAAATTAACGGGCAATTTGACCACAGTGTTATTATGTGTTAATGTGTTATAACCTACCAACCTTAGTGAGCGTTGGTTTGTATTTAAAAGAACCAGTTTTTTACTCATTGGCAGTTATATGTAGCTTTGTTAAGGGTGAAGACTACAAACGAAGTAAAATTACTTATTTTAGATCAAAATGGTAACATTACCAAAGAGACATAAAACATCGTATACAAAGAAGTGTTTAGACATCTATGAAAAGTTTTGAGAGGATTGAATATACTTTTAATTGTATTTTTAATAACTTTAAATAGTGTATATTAATTTGGCGTACATGCTCTTTATTAGAGTAGGAAGATGTTCGTATTAACTTATAAGTTTCTTCTTGAAATTATAAACTGTAGAAATTATTTTTTTTTGTGTTTTTTTCAGATGTTGTAACATATTGTATTTTTTACTAGCAGACGTTAATTTTTATTGATGTGTAATTATCATCTGACTTTTATGGATGGTCGGTTATATTTTTATACGCTCTACTGCATGTTGATTGTTTATTAAATAGAGCAATATGTTTATTTAATATACTATTTTATGTAAGGTTGAAATGTTGAATGTGGAAACTATTGGTACACAACAAGTAGGTTGTTGGGTTTGGTATACAAAAGCCAAAAGAGATTTTTTTCAAACCAGTTCCGGTTTTAAACTAATTCTTGAGATAGGTTTGGCCGGTTTGAAAACTGGGCTGGGAAAGAGGTTTTGACCGGTGTACTTAGGATTTGTACGTTCATGCCGGTTGCAACCTATAGGGTTACAAATCGATTTAAACTTACGGTTTGGATCAGTCCAGCCGGTTCTTGTCAACTCGGTTCTGGTTTCGGGTCAAAACCTGTTCGGATTCCGGAACCGGTTTTTTTTTTCAATACTAATGGAAAGTAGCTTCAAGAAAGTAAAACTAGTCCAAAAACTCAAACGTGGCTTTCAGAATTAATAATGGGCTGAGCATTAAGTTTAACATATTTAAATCAAGTGGGCCAGTCTTTTAAAACTTATATGGGCTACCAAGTGGGCTTCAAATTTAACAATAAAAAACAAGAATTGAATATAAGCAATAAGCAACAGTTTGTTGAGGGTTCCACAATCGGCGCATATTGGCTAGAAATGTACAAAAAAACCGGTTCGGAACCGGTTCACTTAAAAAACCCGAAACGGTTTCAAAGAAAAACCGGTTTGGACCAAACCGGTCCCGAACCCGACCCGAACCGCCGGTTTGCTAGCCCCGCACTCAAAACCGGTTTATAAGTTAAAAACCGGTTAAACCGGTAAGAAAAACCGGTTTGGGTAAAAAAACCGGTTTCAAACCGGTCCGAACCGGTTTGATAGGTTCGAGTTTTTGGTGAGCCAAACCGGTTTGTAACCCGAACCGGTTTGAAGATAAACCGGTTTGACCCCACCACGAAAAAACCGGTTCGGTTTTGAACCCGAACCGGTTTGGGCATAAAAACCGGTTTGTACATGTCTAATATTGGCTGGGTATGGTTCATAAGATTAAGAGCAGCCCTTGGCTGCTATCTAGAGCCGAGCGAAAGCAAGCCGGGACGGTCTTCTTAGTCATCGGTTGACATTTAAGAAAGTCGTCCGGTAGCAATGATTTGGACCGAGCAATAGGAACCAACACATTTTCTTTTGTTTGGTACATAACTAGATGGGTATCGCGTTACAGTTACCCAAATATGAAATATGATTTCATAT